>JAEIGH010000140.1:0-192845 GCA_018903575.1 Drosophila saltans | reverse complement strand
AATAAATGAATGTATAAATGGAATTATACATATATAAATATTTTAAAAACAAATCAAATTAGTTATGTAGGGCCCATCATTGTTGTTACCTGGAATCTACCGAAAACAAATTTAAAACAAAACTGTAATCAAAATAAAATATTTGTAGAAGGAAATAATATAATTAAGATATACTATTGTACTGCTAAGTTAAACGAAATATCAATAGTAAACTCATTTTCAGATTACACAGAAAATATCTATGTAACAAATAATGTAACAAAATTGGAACCTATTTCTTACTTACAAACGAAACAAATCATTTATGGAAAAACTAAGTATAACAAAACATTTAATATAATAACAATAACTACATTTATCAACATCATTGACTTTAATAAGTCTTATTATATATCTTATCTATAAGTTTAAAACAATGACTAAAAAATAATTAAGACAAATTAAATCAATTGAATCAGCACTAGATAATCCCGTCCCACAAGAAGAAATAATCTCGCAAGAAATTCCTATTGAAAGTATGCTAACACTTCCTTCATTATACCCTCCATTTCCCGCCTGAGGACAGGCGCCTGAAGACATTTTTTTTTATCAACGTTAAACAAAAATATAAAATTATATATAAAAATTTCTCGTGTCACAGTTTTCGAAGTCATACTCCTCCGAAACGGCTTGACCGATTTTGATGAAATTTTTTGTGATTATCCGGTATCTATGAGAATCGGCCAACATATATTTTTCATCCCCTTTCTTTCTCACTCCCTACCACATTCTTACATACAAAATATACACATTCTAACATACATGCATACATACTTACACTAAGTAAGCTAGGAAATTATTTATATGCCAAAACAACATTTGCCGGGTCAAATAGGTTATTATTTATGTATGTTTTGTACAATAATCAATGCCAAGAAAACGCAAAGGGGCTGATTTGAGCCGCAGTACAAGTAACGCTCGGTATTTGCGAAATAGCAGATCCGAAAGAGCAGAAGTACAAATCCAGCAACAAAATACTGATGCACGTGTCAGAATGGCGCAATTGCATCAAGAAGAGCCTGAAGATACACGAGCTGAACGCAATGAAATCAGATACGAACGAAATACTAATAATCTCGCACATACCTAGACTAATATCCAAAACCCCACTTTTCAATATTATCGCCTACCCAGACGATAACAATAATACTTTAACAGAAAATGTTCAAGAAACTTATTATATACAAAACAATAAAACATACATAAAATCTACTAGAAAACAAGAAATGAATGAATGTATAAATGGAATTATAACACAAATACCAGCAGAATGCAAATATAGTAAAACTTTTAAAACAAATCAGATTAGTTATGTAGAGCCCAAAATTGTTGTTACTTGGAATCTACCGAAAACAAATTTAAAAACAAAATTGTAATCAAAATAAAATATTTGCAGATGGAAATAATTTAATTAAGATATACGATTGTAGCATTAACAAATAATGTAACAAAATTGGAACCTATTTCTTACTTACAAACGAAACAAGTCATTTACGAAAAAACTAAGTATAACAAAATATTTAATATAATAACAACAACTACTTACATTCATCATGACTTTAATAAGTCTTATTATATATCTTATCTATAAGTTTAAATCAATGACTAAAAAAATAATTATAAGACAAATTAAATCAGTTGAATCAGCACTAGATCATCCCGTCCCACAAGAACAAATAATCTCACAAAAAAATTCCTATTGAAAATATGCAAACACTTCCTTCATTATACCCTCCATTTCCCGCCTGAGGACAGGCACCCTTTACACCCTTTTCGTGGGAAATCATTATCCAAAACAAATCTTCGAAGTGACCAATCAGAATCGATCAGGCCACTTTAGCCAACACCCAAAAATCACACCACCCCCGAAAAACCTCCTATAAATAATCTTAGAACTTTAAGACATCAGTTTAGTTCTTCCTTACACTTGATACGCGAACAGTCAGTTCTCCTTTACATTCGATACGCGAACACTTCTGTTGGAGTTTAGTTCTCCCTTACATTTTTGATTCGCGAGAGTTTATTTCTCTTTACATTTAACTCACGAGCACGTTAATATAAGTATCCTTTGTAAAAGAACAACTCCGTTGAAATTAAATAAAGACATTTTTTTTAATCAACGTTAAACAAAAACATAATATTATATAGTCCTCGTAGTTGAGGTTCACATTTTCATGTGAAAGAAAATTGTCAAAACTGCTCAAGTGTGAAACAACATCTAAAGAAAAACTACTATTAAGAAATTTTTAACCTGAATCATCCGAAAGGGGCTTCAAAATTACTGTTTGGGGCATAGGAGGATTGGGTATCCCAATCTACAAATTTCTTGTCCGCAAACCTTGCGGATGCAACTAAAACTATGAGTCTGTGTTTGATACATTAAAAACGGCACTAAATCTGAATTTGTTACATTTCTGCTAACGAACTGGTCAATAAATTCTATAACAGGTGAAAACGACTCTTCGTTATTAAGATCTACTTGTGGGGCATCTTTCTGCTGAAACTCAACGCGCCAATAATGCAAAATAACAAAATTCTCTCCGAAAATCCCTCCCTGACTTTTCATTACTTTTAACAACTCCCTATATTTATTCCTAGCCCGAATTGCCTAGTCATGCCATAACCTTTTACCACTAACTATACAATACATACATAGATGGGACAAACGTAAGATTTTTTGATTGCAAACAATAGCCTATTCATGGAACCCCAGAGACGTTCGGCAAAAAACCGAACGTTCGTACGCTTATTGAGAGCAAGTGAGAGCAAGTTCTGTCAATGTATGTGTGCACTAGTCGGTACATGGGCAGGCATCGTAGTGTGTGTGTGACGTGAAGTTTTACAACACCGCACTTTAATAGCTCGCTCAACACAAATTTTTAGTTTTCGACAAAACAGCGACAATATGAAGTGAGTATACCCCTGTGGAAAGGATATCAATCAATCTTTGCATTCAATTTCAAAGTATCTCGGTGGCTGTGACGATATAGTGTTCGCTTGACGAATCGAATCACTGTTGGTTCGATTCCCAGTCCAAACTCTTCCATACAACATTGTTTCTATTTTTCAATAATGAATTGATTTCATTTTGTCTTCTACTGTTTTATAATAATTAAAGATTATTTGTTTTTTTATTGCCGTCCCTAAAATCCCAAAAAAAAGGAATAAAAGACTTCGTTGATATGTTAATTTACATATGTTAGCCCTAATGACTTTAAAATTTCAATTTTCCGAATACTTTTTTGCTTTTCAGATGATGCACCGCATAATTCTTCCATCAGCCATCTGGTTTTTATTTAAGCAAGACTAACAGAAAATAGTTTAATAAGTGTCTTCGATGCTCTATGCACTTATGAGTTTCGCAAAACCAATCTTTGTATTTTTGCTCGTTTTCAGCACGAAAAATACCCTCATTTAAAAAAAATCAATTCATAATTGAAAATAGAAAATAGAAACAATTTTGTATAGAAGGGTTTATATTGGGGATCGAACCAGCGCTAACTTGATTCGTCAAGCGAACACTCTATCAGCACAGCCACCGAGACTGTCCACAATTCAGTGCAAAGATTGATTGATATCCTTTCCACAGGGGTATATTCACTTCGTACTGTCGCTGTTTTGTTGAAAATTAAAAATTTTTGTTGAGCGAGCTATTGAAGTGCGGTGTTGTAAAACTTCACGTCACACACACACTACGATGCCTGCCCATGTACCGACTAGTGCACACATACATTGACAGAACTTGCTCTCACTTGCTCTCATTGAGCGTACGAACGTTTGGCTTTTTGCCGAAGGTCTCTGGGGTTCCATGGTGAGGCTAGTGTTTGAAATCAAAAAATCTTACGTTTGTCTTATCTATGTATTGTATAGATAGTGCTTTTAGTTTTCGTCCTCCCAATGGGCTGGTGACGTGCAAATACCCTTCAGAACCCTATAACCCTCATCGTGTCGTATTAAATTATTGACAAAATCCTCACAATGAACATTAGAAGCCGTAGTTGCGCGTGGAGTACTATGTTTACGTAAACATATGGAAGTATTATTGCGTATCGTTATCAGCTCTAACTTTTTACAGTTGAAAAATAATTTATCTGTTCTGCAACCTCTCGTCTATCTACTTTCCTAAGCTCAGACCTAACTATGGTTACATAACTTAAAGAAGTCCTTCTTTTCTTGCTGGGAAAGGCTAACTCTTTACAATCTGCTCTTTGCCCTTCACCTGGTTCTATAGTAATTCTCTGTATCCCGGCATCATCCACTTGAACATTTTCGAGCATTGTCTCTTGCAACGTTACAACACTGCCAACTGGAATCGGGACATTAACTACAGCTCCATTAATAGCGCTTTGACGCTAATGGCCTGTTGCCGTAATAATCATAAAATATCAAAGAAGCTAACTTCGGCTTTGCCGAAATTTGTATGCCTCTGCAGCTTCATTCAATTTAAACTTAATTTAAGTGAAGCAAGCAAGTCGTCCCTGCCGACATTGAGTATACCCTGTACCAACTAGTTATATTAAATAAAGTCGAACACCCTCGAGATCTCCTTTGATTTAATTCAAAATTTTCATCGAATGCATGCTATCTCGCTCACACCTGGCACAGCTAATCTCGCACATGTTGCTTCAGTACAAAACGCACATTCGTATATCTCCTATATTTATTGTCCGATTTCGACTAAATTTAGTCAGATGTTGCATTTTGGCCACATTATTAGATGTGCCAAGTAAGAATGTGATTTCTTTAAAACTTCTCTAGTAATTCATTTTTTCTAAATAGCGGGGGCGGAAGTGGGCGTGGCAAAAATTTTAAACTATCTTAATTTGCGTAGTTCGAACACCCTCGAAATCGCAATCAATTCAAAACAAAATTCCCCTTTACATGCAGCAGCAGCGAACGCATGCTATCTCGCTCTTTCTTATCTGCCAATGCCGCCTTGGCAATTTAGTACAAAATTCCAATGGCTATATCTCCGATGTTTATTGCTCGATTTGAACGAAATTTGGTCAGTTTGTGCAGTTTGACTATATAATTATGTCTACCAAATAAGAATTCGTTATCTTTCATACAGCTCTAGTAAATTGATTTTAAAATTTTCTTTTTTCATTTGCGGGGGCGGAAGTGGGCGTGGCAAAAATTTGAAACAAACTTGACCTGCCTGGGCATAAGACGGATGTTCACACCAAATTTGGTAGCTCTAGCTCTTATAGTCTCCGAGATCTAGGTGTTCATACGGACGGACAGACGGACAGACGGACATGTCTCAATCGACTCGGCTGTTGATGCTGATCAAGAATATATATACTTTATGGGGTCGGAAACGCTTCCTTCTGCCTGTTACATACATTTTAGCGACTTTAATATACCCTTTACCCTATGGGTACAGGGTATAAAAATATCAAAGAAGATAACTTCGGCACTGCCGAAGTTTGTATACCCTTGCAGCTTCATTATTTTATTATTTAATTTAAAAGCAAATTTTTTAAAGTAATTGAAGAGAAAACTCAACTAAAAATTTTCCCGAATTCACCGAGAATCGAACCCACCAAACACCGAACCATCGAGCGACCGTCACCATCCTCACTTAACTCACTTGAGCTAGTTCGACATACATATATAGCAAACGCATGGCATCTCGCTCTTTAAATTTCGTTCTGTGCAACAACACAACGCAAATGTTTCTGTCTCTCTCACACACCGCGTGGTGACCAATTTTTGCATATGTATGTGTGTGTGTGATTGCTTGGAATTTGTTTTTGTTTCTTTGCTGCCAAAGAAAACTGCTTATTTTACTCGAGGTACCTCCACGTTTTAGTTAATAACTCCGATGATAATTATCGGATCCGACTAATTTTTAAACTTTACCTGCTCAATCGATTCAACCATGTAGCTTAAAATTTAAGCTCGAAAACGTCTGGCTAAACAGACAGACGGACAGACGGACGGACGGACAGACGGACAGACGGACATGTCTCAATCGACTCGGCTATAGATGCTGATCAAGAATATATATACTTAATGGGGTCGGAAATGTATATTTCTATGCGTTACAAACATCTGACCAATTTTATAATACCCTCTGCAAGGGTATAACAACAATTTTAAAGTAATTGGTATTAATGTTTAATAAAATAAAAAAACAAAAAGAAGAAAGAACTCAACTAAATATTCTCCGTATTCGCCGAGAATCGAACCCACTAAACACCGAACCATCGCGCAACCGATCTTTACGTACTATGCCACACTCCTCACTTAACTCACTTAAGCTAGTTCAACATATATAGCAAACGCATGGCATCTCGCTCTTTCAATTTCGTTCTGTCTCTCTCACACACCGCGTGGTGACGAATTTTTGCATATGTATGAGTGTGCGTGATTTGTTGGAATTTGTTTTTGTTTCTTTTCTGCCAAAGAAAATAGCTTATTTTTTGTTAATAACTCCGGTGATAATTATCCGATCCGACTAATTTTTAAACAATCGATTTAGGAACTTAACTTTTCATTTTTTAACGATGTAGCTTAAAATTTAAGCTCGAAAACGCTTGGCTAAACAGACAGACGGACATATCTCTCAATCGACTCGGCTGTTAATGCTGATCAAGAATATATATACTTTATGGGGTCGGAAACGTATATTTCTAAGTATAAAAAATAGAATTGAAATATGTGAATAAAAATATAAAATGTATAAAACAAATTGTAAGATGAAAATGTCAAAAATGGATGTAAAATATTATATGGAATGAATATAAAGGACCCATTTTGTTTAGCAATTATGGTTTTGATGAAAAGATTTATTTAAAAAATTTTTTTATATACCAATTTTCTAAACACTCTTTCTTTATCTAGGCTAATGTTAACCTGATAATTTCACAGCGTCTTCATTCGACGGGCCAAAGAAAACTGCTTATTTTACTCGAGGTACCTCCACGTCTTAGTTAATGACTCCGGTGATAATTATCCGATCCGACTAATTTTTAAACTTGGTCTGGATGATCGATTAAGGAACTTAACTTTTCATTTTTCAACGGTGTAGCTTAAAATTTAAGCTCGAAAACGCTTGACAGACGGACATATCTCTCAATCGACTCGGCTGTTAATGCTGATCAAGAATATATATACTTTATGGGGTCGGAAACGTATATTTCTAAGTATAAAAAATAGAATTGAAATATGTGAATAAAAATATAAAATGTATAAAACAAATTGTAAGATGAAAATGTCAAAAATGGATGTAAAATATTATATGGAATGAATATAAAGGACCCATTTTGTTTAGCAATTATGGTTTTGATGAAAAGATTTATTTAAAAAATTTTTTTATATACCAATTTTCTAAACACTCTTTCTTTATCTAGGCTAATTTTAACCTGATAATTTCACAGCGTCTTCATTCGACGGGCCAATCGATTCAACGCAAGGAAAATGTCTGAGTAAGAATATTGAAAAGTAGCCTTTGTTCATTTTAAATATCTCTTTGCACAGAGATTAAAA
Organism: Drosophila saltans; assembly: GCA_018903575.1. NCBI lineage: Eukaryota > Metazoa > Arthropoda > Insecta > Diptera > Drosophilidae > Drosophila > Drosophila saltans. Next base: position 185,312 of record JAEIGH010000140.1, on the reverse strand, counting down.
TTTATTTGTTTATGCATATATATTGGGTTATTTAAATATCTTGCAAGAAAAATGATACAGCCAAAAGTTGAAGTTGCTTATTTTACTCGAGGTACCTCCACGTTTTAGTTAATAGCTCCGGTGATAATCATCCGATCCGACTAATTTTTAAAGTCTACCTACACAAAGGATTGAGGAACTTAACTTTTCATGTTTCAACTATGTAGCTTAAAATTTTACTATCTAAAACTTGATAGAAACAGACAGACGGACAGATGGATATGTCTCAATCGACTCGGCTATTGATGCTGATCAAGCATGTGTATACTTAATGGGGTCGAAAATGTATATTTCTATGCGTTAAAAACATCTGACCAATTTTATAATACCCTCTGCAAGGGTATAACAACAATTTTAAAGTAATTGATAATAATGTTTAATAAAATAAAAAAACAAAAAAGAAGAAAGAACTCAACTAAATATTTTCCGTATTCGCCGAGAATCGAACCCACTAAACACCGAACCATCGCGCAACCGATCTTTACGTACTATGCCACCATTCTCACTTAACTCACTTAAGCTAGTTCGACATACATATATAGCAAACGCATGACATCTCGCTCTTTAAATTTCGTTCTGTGCAACAACACAACGCAAATGTTTCTGTCTCTCTCACACACCGCGTGGTGACCAATTTTTGCATATGTATGTGTGTGTGTGATGGCTTGGAATTTGTTTTTGTTTCTTTGTTGCCAAAGAAAATTGCTTATTTTACTCGAGGTACCTCCACGTCTTAGTTAATGACTCCGGTGATAATTATCCGATCCGACTAATTTTTCTGGTCTGGATGATCGATTAAGGAACTTAACTTTTCATTTTTCAACGATGTAGCTTAAAATTTAAGCTCGAAAACGCTTGGCTAAACAGACAGACGGACAGACGGACATGTCTTTCAATCGACTCGGCTGTTAATGCTGATCAAGAATATATATACTTTATGGGGTCGGAAACGTATATTTCTATGCGTTACGAACATCTGACCAATTTTATAATACCTTCTGCAAGGGTATAAAAAGAGGCGAGGGGAAATGAGGCGTTCCTCTTAAAGACCCTTAAGACACTCTGGCAGACTTGAGAAAAACCTACAACATGTGACATGCCAAATTTTGGTTTTGTATATTTTGAAAACACAAGTTGAACAATAAGTAAGATTACCATCAGTGGGAGGGAACTGAGTTTCCCTTGCCTTGGGATCTACGAATCCTATATTGTTCCCCCTTTCTTCAACTCGATGGCGAATATTTGTTCGCCTACTTAACCATCTACTAGAAGTAGCCCAAGCCCGCCGTAAACTAAAATATCAAGGCCGTGAATTCCCGCTACCTAATACAAATATAATAGTTTTTTTGTGATCCTAATAGTCAATGAGCCTCATATATGTACGTGTTTATTTGTAAGTTCATAAATTTATATCTGTCTCTTTCTCTCTATCTATCTCATATGTAATATGTACATATACAATTCAATACCTAAAATTCAAATGCATACACATACATATATTGCAAATAATATGAGTTGTATATATTTCTGATCCCATAAAATACATATATTCTTGATCAGCATCAACAGCAGAGTCGATTGTGACACGTCTGTCTGTCCGTCCGTCTGACAGTCTGTATGAACACCTAGGCATCGGAGACCATAAGAGCTAGAGCTACCAAATTTTTTTCCGTGCCCACTTCCGCTCCCGCAAATCGAGAAAAACGACTTACTTGAGCTATATCGAAGACACCGTATTCTTATTTGGCAAACCTAATTATATAGGCAAACTGGATCAGCTGACTAAATTTTATTCGTTTCGGAGGAGTGTGGCAACAACATCTGTGACACGAGAATTTTATGCATATAATTTTATATTTTTGTTTAACGTTGATTAAAAAAAATGTCTTTATTTAATTTTAACGGAGTTGTTCTTTTACAAAGGATACTTAATGCACTTAATATAAAAAGGAATCGCGAATCAAAATGTAAAGGAGAACTAAACTCCAACAGAAGTGTTCGCGTATCAAGAACTTGAACTGAATTAACTGAACTGTTCGCGTATCAAGTGTAAGGAAGAACTGAACTAATGGCTTTGAGTTCTGAGATTATTTATAGGAGGTTTTTCGGGGGTGGCGTGGTGTAAAGGGTGTAAAGTGATCTTCTTGTTTTGGACGCTGCAGCTGCGCGTATGAATAAGATAGGCTCAATTGTTTATAATATAAAAAGGGGTCAAGATTTGCTTAGCATTTTTACGCGTGGGAATTGGATGGGGTGAATTGTTTATAACAAAATAAAAGAATGGGGTGAATTGTTCATAATAAAGTAATAAGAGTGGTATTATATGGATAGGCGGATATATTACTCCCCCAACCTTTAAAAAAGTAGCCTGTCCTCAGGCGGGAAATGGAGGGTATAATGAAGGAAGTGTTTGCATATTTTCAAAAGGAATTTTTTTGTGAGATTATTTGTTCTTGTGGGACGGGATGATCTAGTGCTGATTCAACTGATTTAATTTGTCTTATAATTATTTTTTTAGTCATTGATTATGATATATAATAAGACTTATTAAAGTCAATGATGATGAAAATTGTAGTTATTGTTATTATATTAAATATTTTATTATACTTAGTTTTTCCGTGAATGATTTGTTTTGTTTGTAAGTAAGAAATAGGTTCCAATTTTGTTACATTATTTGTTACATAGATATTTTCTGTGTAATCTGAAAATGAGTTTACTATTGATATTTCGTTTAACTTAATAGTACAATCGTATTATATTATTTCCTTTTACGAATATTTTATTTTGATTACAGTTTTGTTTTAAATTTGTTTTCGGTAGATTCCAGGTAACAATAATATTGGGCTCTACATAACTAATTTGATTTGTTTTAAAAGTTTTCGTATATTTGCATTCTGCTGGTATTTGTGTTATAATTCCATTTATACATTCATTTATTTCTTGTTTTCTGGTAGATTTTATGTATGTTTTATTGTTTTGTGTATAATAAGTTTCTTGAACATTTTCTGATAAAGTATTATTGTTATCGTCTGGGTAGGGGATAATTTTGAAAAGTGGGGTTTTGGATATTAGTCTAGGTATGTGCGAGATTATTAGTATTTCGTTCGTGTCTGATTTCAACCAAGTAGATGTTTTTATGTTTATAATTTTTTAGGTATTTATATCGACTATGTATTGATGATTCAAAAGTTTGGGTTTCTGATTTCAACCAAGTAGATGTTTTTATGTTTATAATTTTTTCAGTATTTATATCGACTATGTATTGATGATTCAAAAGCTTTGGGTTAAATATTCCGAGTCTTGTCAACTATGTCCTCTATGTATTCTGTGAAATGCTCTAAGTTAAATACAAGGATATTTAGTTTTTTGTCTGTATCTTGACTAATGGTGAGGTTGTTTAATATTTCAATGTTTTTGTTGACTGCGTCTATAATGTGGTTAAGTTCGTCGTTTTGGGCATTATTTGCTGATAAACTGTTAATTTTGTCTTCTAGTTCTTCTTTGTCGTTCTGGTCTAAAGTACCAAATAGATATTTATTTACTGTACCTACAAAGTTAATAAGTCCTCTTTTGTTTCTCTTTATTATTCTGATGCCATTCATTTCACGGGTGTTCTATTTGTTGTCATATGTTTAGTCTTGTGGTTATAAGTATAAAGGATGGTTTCGAACTTAGTTTGATTATCTTCGATGCTTGATTCTGTATTAATAACTCTTAGTTTCTCATTCACAGTTGTATGAATTCTTTCTATATCAGAAATTCCATTTTTATACCCATGCAGAGGGTATTATAAAATTGGTCAGATGTTTGTAATGCATAGAAATATACGTTTCCGACCCCATAAAGTATATATATTCTTGATCAGCATCAATAGCCGAGTCGATTGAGACATGTCCGTCTGTCCGTCTGTCTGTTTCTATCAAGTTTTAGACCATAAATTTTTAAGCTACATAGTTGAAACATGAAAAGTTAAGTTCCTCAATCCTTTGTGTAGGTAGAGTTTAAAAATTAGTCGGATCGGATAATTATCGCCGGAGCTATTAACTAAAACGTGGAGGTAGCTTGAGTAAAATAAGCAGTTTTCTTTGGCAGCAAAGAAACAAAAACAATTTACCAGAAATCTGCCGTTCCAACACAAAAGACCCGAGTTCGAATCCGCGCGGCACTCAATAAGAAATATACAAAATTATTGTTTTTTTGTTGTTGCATCTAAATTCAATTTTTACTTATACACCCTACACCAAGTTTGAACAAGATCGGATAATTATTAAGGTTACAAATCAATAATCATATTTGATAGAAATTAAATGTATTTTAATGGTCACGCACACACATACATATGCAAAAATTCAACCACCACGCGGTGTGTGAGAGAGACAGAAATATTTGTGTTGTGCTCTTACACAAAACGAAATTGAAAGAGCGAGATGCAATGGGTTTGCATATATGTCGAATTAGCTTACGCTAGCTTAGTAAGGACGGTGACGTAGTATGTAGAGATCGGTGCCACGATGGGCTCGGTGTTTGATGGTTCAATGCTCGCTCGGTTAAGAAGTAAAAATTTTTTGATTTTTTTCTTTTTTGTTTTTTTTTTTAATTTTGTAAAACATTTATAGCAATTATTTTGCTGCAAGGGTATACAAACTTCGGCAGAGCCGAAGTTAGCTTCTTTGATATTTACTTGTTGTTATACTTATTTTAACGATTTCGGAGTTAAGCCAATTTTGGAGTGCTACGCATATAAATGCGGAATCTTTGTCTGCTTTGATTTCTAAGGGTTTTCCCATGTCATTAAAGATTTTAGTGATTGCTCTTTTTGCTTCTAGCCAATCACGACTTTGAACTTCAACTAGAGAGGCAAATTTAGAATTTCTGGGGGTGGTTTCAAAAGTTAGTTTAGTATTTCTATTTTCTGATTTGGACAAATTGCAAATATCGCATTCATTAATAAAGTTCTGAATTAGTTTTTGGTAATCTGGGTAATAGTAGTTTTCTTTGAACCAATTTATAGTTTTAGTGATACCTGGGTGAAGTAATGTTTTATGGTTTTTTAAAATAATTTCTTTGAATTCTGCATAAGTGGGTATGTCTTTTAGTTTAGAAGTCGTTCTTAAAGTTTTGGTTCGACTATTGGAACATATAATTTCTACATAAGCTTGTTGGAATATTAAAAATTCTGCGTCGACATGGAAATAGATCGCGTTATTTTTTGAACATAAGTATTCTTTGATTAGTTCTTTCCCCGAATGATTAGTCATTTCTTTATAAGGTATTTTACTTTTTGTTTTATGAAAGAAGCGAGTAGTAGTTGTAGAAATTAAGAGGTTTTTCAGAAATAGTTATTAAGTTTTGATTATCTTCCTGAGCGCTACGTGTATTGTTGCCAGGGAACTACTTGTTTCGTCTCCTAAAAAGTTTTCTTTTTTTTTAGGAAGGTACAATGGTGTGCATATAAGTGTTTGGCGTAAGCCTGCATGGAGCCGCTATTGGTACATATGCATCTTGGTGGTAGTAGCAAATAATCGAATGAGACCTTGGAGGATAACCATATGAGTGGTTTGTGATCACTTAGGATCTCGAAATGTCTCAAAGGCTGAAATATAATCTGGGTTATCTTTGTTAATTTTGCATCCTTTCTTTAATCCAAGAGTTAAAGGTTTTGCAATCTTTGCGAAGTTAGGAATAAATTTACGGCAGAATCCGCATAAGCCTAAAAATGATTTGATTTCTTTCTGTGTTTTAGGAACCGGGAATTTTCAAATTGCTGTGATTTTGTCTGGATTTGGTTTAATACCGTCTGTGGTTATAATGTGACCTAAGAATTCTGTTTCCCTTTTCAAGAATTCGGACTTATCTAATTGCAATTTTAGATTTGCATTGCGTAGTTTAGTAAAGACTTTTTGGATTGATGCTAAATGTTCCTCCAATGAAGTGGAGTAAATGATAATATCATCCAAATAAACCAAACAATCTTTGTAGATAAGATCTTCTAGCAAATTATTCATGCATCTTTGGAATATGGCTGGTGCATTTTTCAAGCCAAATGGCATTCGTGTGAATTCGAAATGGGCATTACAAAACATGGGCATGTTTTGTTGAGAAACCGGTTTTTTCAATAGATTTAGGGTCCATTTGAATTTGATGGAATCCCTTGGCAAGGTCAATGGTTGTAAAATACTGACATTTTCCTAATTTGTCAAGAATTTCATCCATTATGGGTATTGGGTATTTATCGTCAACGGTAATGTCATTTAAACTGCGATAGTCTATGACTAAACGGAACTTTTTTTCTTTGGATGCGTCCCCTTTCTTGGGTACGATCCATATTGGTGAACGATAGGGCGATTCCGATTTTCGGATTATTCCCTGTTGTATCAATTCGTTTATTTGCTTATTAATTTCTTCATCAAAAATTTGGGGATGTTTATAGGGGTGCCGTATAGATAGGGTCTTCGTGTTTAGTACGAATGGTATGCTTTATGGTACTAGTAAAAGTCAAATTTTCACCTTTCCTGTACTGAATATCGCTAAAGTCGTATAATATTTTTTTTAACTATTCTCTTTCTTCTGAATTTAAATGATCCAGTCGGAATTCATTATTTTCTTCGATGTTGTTATTTATTTCGTATGCAAATGCATCGTAGTCAAAATCCACAGGGGGATAAGGAATTGATTCTGATGTCTTTCCTTCATTGTTGGTGAACTTAAAATAGAGTTTATGATTTGATGTTTGAATGTTACGCTGTTATCATTATAATCAATAAGAGCTTCACTTGCTTTGAGGTAATTTCTACCTAAGAGTATATCATACGTAGTTGAAAAATTATGACAATAAAATTTTTGGGTTTTTTGACATAGTTTGCTGTGTGCAAAAGAAATACATTTATTAAGCTTAATTACGCCTTTTATCGTCTGAACATTCAGTTTTTCTGAGTTTTCGGGGAAATTAAAGAAGTGAATTGTCCCCGCGACTCGAGCCGTGCGTTATGCGGCTTGCGCCCCTCGGTTGGTTGGACGGGAGGTGTGGTCAATTAGTGCTCCCGTTGGGATTCGCGCGTAAAAAAAAAAAAAAACCCAGATTTCCTTAAGAAGAAGTTTTGCAGAAATAAAGGTTAATGCGTATAATAGGCACATTCTTTCTAAGCAGCGGGCCAATAAGGACATTCAGTTCATATTGGATCCATATGCTTGTTGCAGCTATATAATTAATGATATAAATAAATCCCAAAGAGGCATTTCAAAGCTGATGAGGGAAGCCGTTGCTAGTGTTGAGAGAGGCAACTTGACCATCAGGTAAAAGCTGCAATATATTGGTCACAAATTTATTTGCGCCACTGAGATTTCTGCTCAGGAAGCCGCCTTTTGTTGTCTAGGGATGTCTATGTCCAATATTAGCCATAAAGATAGATTTATTAACACTAGTTTGCCAGAATTTCGAGTTATAATGCTCAAATCTAGACAGCAATTGCAAAGTTTGCCTCAGAATTCCACTGACGTCTTTGTAAAAGGGCTACTTGATCATTATGTAGAAAGACCAAATAATTTAGAAGATTTGAGTTTAGCTAATTTCGCTGCCAATTATGAGTTTAGTATTAGGGCTCGACGTAGTAATAGGAATCAGGAAGAAAATGAGGTTTCAGGAAGCAGTTTTCCTTTGCGTGATGGAAGTGGTTACATTGCGCAGAGGAGGTGGCCTTGCACAATTTTAGGTTTAGGAAATTTAATATTAACACGGATAGGCAGAACTATTTTAGGGAACTAGTTATGTTGTATTTTCCTTAGAGAATAGAATTACTAAATATTTAACTGTATGACTTCATCTCATTTATAATGTTTTTATAGCCCAACACAAGATTTTGTTAAAATTGTATATACCAAACTAAAGGCTGCCCTTAATCTTGGTACAGGGTATACTCAAGTCGGCTCACCGACTTGCTTACTTCATTTTTTTTCTTCTCACAAACTATTAAACTAAACTACAATTTCTTTTTACATCATACGCCGGAAAGGCGGTACAAACCAAGTTGACGCACAACTGAGAAAATATAAATAGTATTTCACAGATATGGCTCAAATATACGAATGCTTGGGTTTTTTTTTTAACGTTTTATTTGTTTGTTTGATCTCTTATATAGGCTTATAAGACTAACAACAATTTTTTAGGTTTATCTTAATCCAACAAATTACCTAACATCTGAAAGACGCTACATTGATCTATGGCCCTGATTAATTACTAGAGGGTTGGGAGGTCGTTTCGTTGAAGACGAGTACTTTCACGTACTCGGGTTAATGATTTGGCCAGGGTATTCGGGTGTGCCTGCAGTTTAGCGGTGTACTTAAGGTGTTGTACCTTTATTTCGGTTGTTACGCTAGGAATGTATAGGTCTTTCTGTACATTTTCATTTCGGATATACCAAGGTGCTCCCGTGATAATTCTGAGAACCTTGAATCAAGCCCTTTGTATGTTTTCAATGTTGCTCTTGCTTGCGTTTCCCCATAGCGCAGAGCCAGATGGGTTTTAATACCGAGTTGTATAGGAGAACTTTGAATTCCAGACATAGGGGAGATCGTGCGTTGATAAGCCAATGTAGTCCGGTTGCTTTAAGCTTTAGCTGCTTTTTCTTGGCTTCGATGTGCCTACGCCAAGCTACACACAGGTAACTCCAAGATACACAACATCGTCGGATTGAGGCACTGGCACGTTGTTAAGCGTCAGTGATGGGCAGTTTCTTCTATTGAGGGTAAACGTAACGTGCTTGCATTTCTGTTCATTTACACGGATGCGCCAATCTGCTAGCCACTTTTCAATTTCCTTTAAATGGGTTGCCAATTGCTCAGCAGCTTCATCGGCGAAAGTAGATGCGATGAGCGCAGGGCTTGTTGGTATGTCCGCTGTGTACAAAATATAAAGTGTTGGACCCAACATGCTGCCTTGAGGTACACCTGCCACCAACAAGACGTCCCAGTTCTCCGTGCTAACACCGGATCGCGTGAGCGTGGTTAAGCACCCTTGGATGGTGGTCTGGAGGGTATAATGAAGGAAATTATATTGAAATGCATATTTTCAATAGGAGATATATATTTTCTTGCGAGATTATTTCTTCTTGTGGGGCGGGATTATCTAGTGCTGATTCAACTGATTTAATTTGTCTTATAATTATTTTTTTAGTCTTTGATTTAAACTTGTTGGGAGGGTTTGAGGATGCTACCCGTAAACGCAGGCAGAAAACAATAGGCAGAGAAGACGTGCGCTCAACTGAGAAGTTTATTAGAGACTAAGCGCGTGCCAATAATTCGGTTAGGCAAGCGCACGAATACATACATACATAGTAATAATGTGGTATGTGTGCATATACATGTATGACAGAAATTACTTAGAAATAATATACATGTATGTGTTGATACAAACTATGTAACATGCGTGCATTGTTCTGGAACATTCATATATTTTAACAAAACTTATAGATAAGATATATAATAAGACTTATTAAAGTCATGATGAATGAAGTTGTTGTTATTATTTTAAATATTTTGTTATACTTAGTTTTTTCGTAAATGATTTTTTCGTTTGTAAGTAAGAAATAGGTTCCAATTTTTGTTCCATTATTTGTTACATAGATATTTTGTGTGTAATCTGAAAATGAGTTTACTATTGATATTTCGTTTAACTTAATGGTACAATCAATCATATATCTTACTTATATTATTTCCTTTTACAAATATTTTATTTTGATTACAGTTTTGTTTTTAAATTTGTTTTCGGTAGATTCCAGGAATGGAATCAACAATGTTTGGCTCTACATAACTAATTTGATTTGTTTTAAAAAATTTAGTATATTTGCATTCTGCTGGTATTTGATTTTATGTATGTTTTATTGTTTTGTATATAATAAGTTTCTTGAACATTTTCTGTTAAAGTATTATTGTTATCATCTGGGTATGGGATAATTTTGAAAAGTGGTGTTTTGGATATTAGTCTGGGTATGTGTGAGTTTATTAGTATTTCGTTCGTATCCGATGATTTTAACCAAGTATATGTTTTCTTATTTAAAATTTTTTTTGTGTTTATATCGAGTATATACTGATGATTCAAAAGTATTGGGTTAAATATTCCGAGTCTTGTCCACTGCTTCTATAATGTGGGTAAGTTCATCGTTTTGGGCGTTATTTGTTATTAAACTATTTTGTCTTCTTGTCTTGTCTTCTTCTTTGTTTAGTCTTGTGGTTATAAGTATAAAGGATGGTTTCGAACTTAGTTTGATTATCTTCTATGCTTCTATGAAATCTTTCTATGTCAGAAATACCATTTTTACTTGTTGTTATACTTATTTTAACGTTTTCGGAGTTTGTCTGCTTGGATTTTTAAGGGTTTTCCCACGTCATTTTAGTGATTGCTCGTTTTTCTTTAAGCCAATCACGACTTTAAATTTCGACTAGAAAGGCAAAATTGTTGATTGTCAACTAAATAAAAATCCATTACATATTTTTCTCTGCTATTAAATATTTCTGGGGTGGTTTCAAAAGTTAGTTTAGTGTTTCTATTTTCTGATTTGGATAAATGGCAACTATCGCATTCGTTAATAAAGTTCTAAATTAGTTTTTGGTAATCTGGTTAATAGTATTTTTCTTTGAACCAATTTATGGGTGAAGTAATGCTTTATGGTATTTTAAAATAATTTCTTTAAATTCTGATACTTTTATTTTTGTTTTATGAAAGAAGCGAATAGTTTCGAGTTTGTCTTCGTTGCTTTTAACAAATTCAATTTGGTGGATGAAGAAATTCAGAGGTTTTTCAAAAGTAGATAATAAGTTTTAATTTTGTTCCTGAGCACTATGTATTGTTGCCAGGGAACTACTTGTCTCGTCTCCTAAAAAGTTATCGTCTATTTTAACTCAAGAGAGGGCATGGGCCACATAATTTGCTTTTTAGTCTAGTAATAATAGCTGAATAATTGAGTGTTCTGCTCATTAAGGATTCTGCTGGCAAAACAGATAGGTTTATGGTCCTGTGAAAGGACAGCGCCTAAGGCTATGTTACTGGCGTCTGTAGTTAAGGAAAAAGGTTTTTTGAAATCAGGGTATGCGAGTATGGAATCAATGACGATGAGAAGTTTTAATTTCTCAAAGGCTGAAATATAATCTGGGTTATCTTTGTTAATTTTGCATTTTGTCCCCAAAACCCCCCGTTGCTACGCCACTGCTAAAATGATTTGATTTCTTTAGGTGTTTTAGGAACCGGGAATTTTAAAATTGCTGTGATTTTGTCGGGATTTGGTTTAATGCCGTCTGTGGTTATGTGACCTAAGAATTCTGTTTCCCTTTTCAAGAATTCGCACTTATCTAATTGAAATTTTAGATTTGCAATGCGTAGTTTAGTAAAGACTTTTTGGATTGATGCTAAATGTTCCTCCAATGAAGTGGAGTAAATGATAATATCATCCGAATAAACCAAACAATCTTTGTAGATAAGATCTTCTAGCAAATTATTCATGCATCTTTGGAATGTGGCTGGTGCATTTTTCAAGCCAAATGGCATTCGTGTGAATTCGAAATGCCCATGTTTTGTTGAGAAACCGGTTTTTTCAATAGATTTAGGGTCCATTTGAATTTGATGGAATCCCTTGGCAAGGTCAATGGTTGTAAAATACTGATATTTTCCTAATTTGTCAAGAATTTCATCCATTATGGGTATTGGGTACTTATCGTCAACGGTAATGCCATTTAAACTGCGATAGTCTATGACTACACGGAGCTTTTTTTCTTTGGATGCGTCCTCTTTCTTGGGTACGATCCATATTGGTGAACGATAGGGCGATTCCGATTTTCGGATTATTCCCTGTTGTATCATTTCGTTAATTTGTTTATTAATTTCTTCATCAAAAACTTGGGGATGTTTATAGGGGTGCCGTATAGATAGGGTCTTCGTGTTTAGTACGAATGGTATGCTTTATGGTACTAGTAAAAGTCAAATTTTCACCTTTCCTGTACTGAATATCGCTAAAGTCGTATAATATTTTTTTTAACTATTCTCTTTCTTCTGAATTTAAATGATCCTGTCGGAATTCATTATTTTCTTCAATGTTGTTATTTATTTCGTATGCAAATGCATCGTAGTCAAAATCTACAGGGGGATAAGGAATTTATTCTGATGTCTCCTCTTCATTGTTGGTGAACTTAAAATAGAATTTATGATTTGATAATGTTACACTGTTATAATTATAATCAATAAGAGCTTGACTTGCTTTGAGGTAATTTCTACCTAAGAGTATATCATACGTAGTTGAAAAATTATGACAATAAAATTTTTGGGTTGTTTGACATAGTTTGCTGTGTGCAAACGAAATACTTTTATTAAGCTCAATTACGCCTTTTATCGTCTGAACATTCCATTTTTCTGAGATTTCGGGGAAATTAAAGAAGTTTTCGTTGATAAGGTTTATTGAAGAACCTGTATCAATAATATATTTAAGAGCTGTGTTGTTTATAGTTAATAAGATATAGGGGTTTCGTCTGTTTGATCTATCTGTTGAATTGGTTCCGAGGCTGTCTGATGAAAATTTTCGGACCAGTCCATCCTACTCTGTCCGCTACCTGATGGCCTAATTCGTTTTGTAGGTGCGTTCAATATACCCGAGTTTGTTTGTTGTGTATGGTTAGTAGTCATGTTTTGATTGGATCGGAATCTGTTAGCATAATAAATATTATGCCGTTGGTAGTTCTGTTGTTGGTAGTTTGGTCTAAATTGATTCTTAGAGGGTGTCGGATTGGGTCGTGATTAACTAAATTTTGATTAACTGGTTGATAAGGTGTTGGGTTATAATTGGGTTGAGATACGAACTGATCATAACGTGGCTGAAAAAGTGTAGGGAATCTTTGAGTGTTGTTAGTAGTTTGAGGGGGGTTTTTAAATGATTTCTCAAATGTGGGTTGTTTGTGGGTTGACTTATGCATATCAATAATATCTTCAACTAGGCCCTTTTCTTGTAAGAAACTTTTCAATGATGGTTAACCTGAGATATTAGTGTTTACGATTCTTAAATATATTTGCATGGGTAATTTTTGTATTAACTTCTCAGTGCTTGGCTTTATGAGTCTGTGAAAATATGTTTTTTCGTATGTATCGTTTTCTATTTCTGGCTTACTCGTTAACTTTTGTTTTCTGCGTTCTGCTTCGTCCAGGAATTCTCGGATGTTGCCTTTGTAGGGGGTGTTACGGAAATTCTCCAACAGCGTCTCATTGGGTGTCCGCGGTTTAAAATTTTATATCAGCTGGTTTCGTAGATCGGTCCAGGTAGTTAAGGTTGTTGTTCCCAGGGTACGCATAACTTCACCGCTGATACTGCGATCAATGTACCCAAGCATCACATGTTGTTGACGGGTATCATCAGTAAAATACATGGAGACTATGTAGTCAATACGATTTATAAAGGTGAATAGTGCATCGGGATTGCCGTTGAATTTTTTAACACTTCCAAGTTGGTGGACAGCTTCCGCCATACTAGATTCGGTGAGTGGTGGATGAACCATTTTATTTATTTTGAAGATTTGTTTTATTATTTGTTCGTTGATTTTTTTTTATATAGAATTTTTCTTTTGTATTTGTTTCTTATTATTTTTTTTTCTTGTGAATTTCTTATTTTTAGATTTGTTGTTTTTTTTTTTTTTTTTATTTTTTATTTTTTGAATTTTCGGTTATAACTTATGTATATCTCGTGTCTTCTGGCACGAAGATTCTTCTGCGGATAAAACAGGTTGTTTAGTGTCTTCTGGTATATTTCCAGTTTTTATCGGTACAAAGGCCCTGGTATTTAACTCAGGTTTGAAACCTTAGCACAAAAAGTCTTGGTTGGAAACACAAGTTTTGCATGCACTTTAACTTTTAGTTTTATCCCACCGACTGCGCCAATTTTATATTTTTGTTTAACGTTGATTAAAAAAATGTCTTTATTTAATTTCAACGGAGTTGCTCTTTTACAAAGGATACTTATATTAACGTGCACTTAATGCTGAACTAACTGCTTGTGTGTTAAATATAACTAGAAGGATGGGCTAACTTCGGCCGTGCCGAAGTTCGTATACCCTTGCAAACTGTTATTTAACAATTTAAATATATACACATTTCTAATGTAACAAAATCATTAGAAAGCATATAAAACAAGTCAAACCTACATTAAATGTTTGTAGCATGAGAAAAAAAAGTATTTCCGAAAAAAAAATTTTTTTAGCCCGATTGTTCCTATGGGAGCTATAGCATATAGATGACCGATTTGTCTGAAACTTAGCACAGACATTTCTATATATACTAAACTTCCGAAAACCAAGTTTCGTCACAATCGCTTTCAAAACACCCAAGTTATTGCTCTAAGACTATTTTCTTGACCGATCGTTCCTATGGGAGCTATATGATACAGTCAACCGATTCTGATAAAACTTGTTGGATTTGTTTAAAGGTGTATTAAACTTAGGAACACCAAATTTCGTAACAATTGATTGAAAAACAACAAAGTTATTGAAGTTTAATTCTATTCTTGACCGATCGTTCCTATGGGACCTATATGATATAGTCATCCGATTCGGCTAATTTTGGTTTTGAATTAATTGTGGAAGTCCAGGGAAGGTTTAAAAGGTGAAATTCGAATAATTGCCGGGAAAATCCTCAAAACAGCATTTTCCTATTTCTTTTATTGAACGAAATTGAAAGAGCGAGATGCCATGCGTTTGCTATATATGTATGTCGAACTAGCTTGAGTAAGTTAAGTAAGCACGGTGGCGTAGTATGTAAAGGTCGGTCGCGCGATGGGTTGATGTTTGGTGATGGTTAAATTCCCGGTGAAGACGGTGGTGTGAAAGCTGTTATGATGTGTTTCTTCTTTCTTCATTTGCACCAATTATTTTAAAATTAAATAATAAAACTACAAGGGTATACAAACTTCGCCAAGGCCGAAGTTAGCTTCTTTGATATTTTTAATTACTTCGGCAAGGCCGAAGTTAGCTTCTTTGATATTTTTAATTACATCGGTGATCCTTTGTGATAGCAATATCAAGAAAATAGTCGCATGAATATGTCAGAAGTAGATAGGCTTAGCATGCATTTAATAAAAACGGATTCGCTTTGTTTGTTTTAAAATTAATTTATACAAAGATTAGGTCTTTTATTTATCGAGTGAGGCCGTACGAAGTCTGCCGATTCCACCCCCGAAAAACCTCCTATAAATAATCTTAGAACTCTAAGCCATTAGTTCAGTTCTTCCTTACACTTGATACGCGAACAGTTCAGTTAATTCAGTTCAAGTTCTTGATAAGCGAACACTTCTGTTGGAGTTTAGATCTCCTTTACATTTTTGATTCACGATTCCTTTTTATATTTAACACGCAAGCAGTTAGTTCAGCATTAAGTGCACGTTAATATAAGTATCCTTTGTAAAAGAACAACTCCGTTGAAATTAAATAAAGACATTTTTTTTATTCAACGTTAAACAAAAATATAAAATTGGCGCAGTCGGTAGGATAAAACAAAAAGATAAAGTGCAGTGCAAAACTTGTGTTTCCAACCAAGACTTTTTGTGCTAAGGTTTTAAACCTGAGTTAAATACCAAAACCTTCGTACCGATAAAAACTGGAAATATACCAAAAGACACTAAACAACCTGTTTTATCCGCAGAAGAAAAATCTAAAAATAATAAATTCACAAGAAAAAAAAATTTTAAAAAAAATACAAAACAAGCATTTTTATATCAACGCATTTTTATATATCTTATCTATAAGTTTAAATCAATGACTAAAAAAATAATTATAAGACAAATTAAATCAGTTGAATCAGCACTAGATCATCCCCGTCCCACAAGAACAAATAATCTCACGAAAAAATTCCTATTGAAAATATGCAAACACTTCCTTCATTATACCCTCCATTTCCCGCCTGAGGACAGGCTACTTTTTTAAAGATTGGGGGAGTAATATATCCGCCTCCCCATATAATACCACTCTTATTACTTTATTATAAACAATTCACTCCATCTTTAAAATGCTAACTCAGCAAATCTTGACCCTCCTTTATTTTGTTATAAACAATTCACCCCATCCAGTTCCCACGCGTAAAAATGCAAGCTAAGCAAATCTTGACCCCTTTTTATATTATAAACAAATGACCCCATCTAACTCATACGCGCAGCTGCAGCGTCCAAAACAAGAAGATCACTTTACACCCTTTTCGTGGGAAATCATTATCCAAAACAAATCTTCGAAGTGTCCAATCAGAATCGATCAGGCCACTTTAGCCAACTCCCAAAAATCACGCCACCCCTGAAAAATCTCCTATAAATAATCTTAGAACTTTAAGACATCAGTTTTTAGTTCTTCTTTACACTCGATACGCGAACAGTTAAGTTCAGTTCTTCTTTACACTTGATACGCGAACAGTTCAGTTATTCCTTACACTTGATACGTGAACACTTCTGATTGAAGTTTAGTTCTCCTTTACATTTTGATTCGATTCCTTTTTATACCCTTGCAAGGGTATATTAATTTTGGTCAAAAGTTTGCAACGCACAGAAGGAAGCGTTTCCGACTATATAAAGTATATATATTCTTGATCAGCACGACGAGCTGAGTTGATATAGCCATGTCCGTCTGTCCGTCTGTCCGTCTGTCCTTCTGTCCGTCTGTCCATCTGTCCGTCTGTCCGTCTGTCCGTCTGTCTGGATCAACAGCTTCTCCTCCGAAACCCTTAAAGCTACAGAGCTGAAATTTTGCACCCAGGCTTCTTTTTGCTGCAGGCATTGTATATCTCGGAATCATCCCGATCGGATGACTATATCATATAGCTCCCATAGGAACGATCGGTCAAGAATAGAATTAAACTTCAATAACTTTGTTGTTTTTCAATCAATTGCTACGAAATTTGGGGTTCATAAGTTTAATATACCTTTAAATATATCCACCAAGTTTGATCAGAATCAGTTGACTATATATCATCCCGATCGGATGACTATATCATATAGCTCCCATAGGAACGATCGGTCAAGAATAGAATTAAACTTGTTGTTTTTCAATCAATTGTTAAGTTTGGGGTTCATAAGTTTAATACACCTTTAAACAAATCCTCCAAGTTTGATCAGAATCGGTTGACTATATCATATAGCTCCCATAGGAACGATCGGTCAAGAATATAGTCTTAGAGCAATAACTTGGGTGTTTTAAAAGCAATTGTGACGAAACTTGGTTTTCGGAAGTTTAGTATATATAGAAATGTCTGTGCTAAGTTTCAAACAAATCGGTCATCTATATGCTATAGGTCCCATAGGAACAATCGGGCCAAAAAAAATTTTTTTCGAAATACTTTTTTTTTCTCATGCTACAAACATTTAATGTAGGTTTGACTTGTTTTATATGATTTCTAATGATTTTGTTACATTATAAATGTGTATATATTTAAATTGTCAAATAACAGTTTGCAAGGGTACAATAACATGCTTAACAATAACATGTGTACAATAACATGCTTAATACATTAGAGAACCATTGATAATTTCAAGATTTCTAATGCGAAGTCATAAATTTTTTGTAAATCGTAGTATTTAAGGTATTTAAGTTCAAAAAAGAACCGAATAGAATAAGTATTTTTGGTTGTTGAGTTTATTATTTTGGTTTTGTTAAATCATGTCTGGAAGACGTCGTCGTTCGAACATGGGTCGTAGTACAGTGAATGCCAGAAGAACACGTTCAGCAAGAGATGAAGAAACGTCAGCGGAACGTGATGCTCGCATCAGCCAGCTTCGGGATAGAAATAGAGCTGAGAGAGAGAGAGAGAATCTACAGTAGAGCGTGAGGCCCGACTCAGCCAGCTTCGGGCTAGAAATAGAGAATCCTCCGTAGAGCGTGAGGCTCGCCGTAACCAGGATCGAGATAGGCATATATTTCAGAGAATTGTCTCTAGATCGTGAGGCTCGCCTCATCCAGGATAGGGAAAGACATCGAATACAGAGAGCCAGAGCAACTAATTTATGGGTAAACAAAGAAAATTCTGCCATGAATTACGATCCTTCGATTCCTTACAAAGACGATCGTATAGTATCAATTGGTACCATGTCATTAGTGTGTGAACATTGCTCGGCATTGAAATTCAAGGACGAATCGAAAAGCTTGTGTTGCTTGCAAGGAAAAGTAAAATTAGAAGAAATTCTACCTCCACCTGAACCACTTCACTCTCTTCTTACGGGTGACGATCCGAAATCCAAACAATTCATGCGCAATGTACGTCGTTATAATAACGCATTTCAAATGACCTTTTTCAAGAGTAATCAAGTCGTTGAGCGTGGTTTT
This sequence comes from Drosophila saltans, assembly GCA_018903575.1. Lineage (NCBI taxonomy): Eukaryota > Metazoa > Arthropoda > Insecta > Diptera > Drosophilidae > Drosophila > Drosophila saltans. Next base: position 166,952 of record JAEIGH010000140.1, on the reverse strand, counting down.
ATGCCTACATTTAAAATTCAAGGGCAAGTGTATCACTTAGCAGGGAGCTTGCTACCACTTCGACCCGATGATCACAAATTTCTGCAAATTTATTTTATTGCAGATCCAGATATTCAAGTGTCGCACAGCCAATTGATAGAAGTTACATTCGCATAATCGCTACATACAGTTTTTTAAAACTGCGATAGAGAGTGTTCCAGCAAATACTCCCGACTTTAATGTCGTAATCCATGCAAATAAAGTTCCTGTCGGAGAACACAGAGGACGATATAATGCACCTTCTAGCCGGACAGCAATTTGACAAAAGAGATATTGTGTTGCATAGTCGTGATGATAATTTGCAAAAAATTTCAGAGTTATACAGATCTTATGACAGCTTGCAATATCTTTTGATGTTATGCCGTGGAGAAGATGGTTATGCCATTAATGTTTCTCAAGTTGACCCAATCAGTGGAGTAACTCTGCGTAAAACAGTGTCATGTATGAACTATTATAGCTACCGGATAATGACAAGACGAAACAATTTCAATTCCTTGCTTAGATATGGAATGTTAACAAATCAATATTTAGTCGATCAATATGCGAAAATTGAATCCGAGAGATTGGCCTACATCCGTAACAATCAAACTAAATTGAGAGCTGAAAATTATATTCATCTTCAGGATGCTTTACAGGCGAATGAACACAGCAACGGTATTGGACAGTTGGTTATACTACCTTCATCATTCACAGGTGGACCTCGATATTTACATGAAAAATCGCAGGACGCAATGACTTAAGTCAGACATTACGGTAAACCTGATTTATTTATAACAGCAACATGTAACCCAAATTGGCCAGAAATCAAAGAAAACATTAAATTTTTGATGCGCACATCAACGTCGAGTTGTGCAGTTCAATAAAGTCAATCCAATACGTTACTAAATACATTAATAAAGGTAGCGACCAAGCCACTTACAGCATACAATCATCAAATAAAGTGGAAAAATATCAGTCTGGTCGTTACATCTGCAGCTCCGAAGCTGTATCGAGGATTTTATCATTCGAAGTGCACGACCGGACTCCCACAATTGTATACCTAGCAGTTCATTTAGAAAACGGACAAAGAGTATATTTCACTGAGAACAATATACAAGAAGTTGTTAATAACCCGCGGGACACAACATTGACCGCATTCTTCAAGTTATGTGCTCAAGATGATTTCGCGAAAACACTAACATACGACAGAGTTCCATGTTACTATACATGGAACCAGAGTAATTCTAAAACCTTTCAACGGCGAAAACAAGGTACTGCGGTCGATGGTTTCCCCGGAGTAAAAAAAACGGATGCTCTTGGCAGAGTCTATGTGATTCATCCCAACAACAGCGAATGCTTTCATCTGAGAATGTTACTGCATATTGTAAAAGGCCCGACATCCTTTGCACACCTAAGAACTGTACAAGGTGTTGTTTACAATACTTATCAAGCAGCATGCAAAGCTCTGGGGCTTTTGGAAAACGATTCTCACTGGGAAAACACACTATCGGAAGCAGCTACTTGCAGTTCAGCTACATCACTAAAATATTTATTTGCCATCATAGTAGCGTTTTGTCAGGTAACTGATTCTGTTAATCTGTGGAATAAATTTCAAGAAAGTATGGCCATTGATATTTTGATACGTCGACGGCGAGTGTTAAACTCGGATGACGTACAATATGATCAAAGCATATTTGACGAAGGATTATATGAATTGAACAAAGTAGTGCAATTACTTTCGGGTAAATCGATCAAGGATTTTGGGTTACCGATGCCTGCTAATAATACTAACTCAGATTCAACGAATAGTGCCGAATACACAAGAGAAACATCATACGATCAAACGATACTTTTACAAAATATAGCTCAAGATGAGCCACGATTAAACAACGATCAGAAAAATGTATTCACTACATTACTATCCTCAATTGATAACAATGAAGGGAGAATGTTTTTCCTTGATGCCCCAGGAGGTACAGGAAAAACATTTTTAATCAATCTGCTTTTAACAAAAGTGAGATCTAAAGGAAAAATTGCATTAGCTGTCGCGTCGTCTGGCATAGCGGCTACGCTTTTGGAAGGAGGCCGAACCGCACACTCTACATTCAAGCTTCCGCTGAAAATCGCCGCCGATGATGCGTGACTGCTCATTAATAGTCTGATAGATAGACAATACGCGATTTGCGCAGCAATAATTCACCTATGGGTGGATGTACTATTCTGTTCTCAGGAGACTTTCGTCAAATCCTACCAGTTGTGACTCGAGGAACACGTGCGGACGAAATAAATGCTTCCCTAAAGCGATCTCACCTTTGGCCACACGTCAATAAATTAGAGCTTAAAACTAATATGAGGGTTTCGTTAACTTCACGTGGGAACAGGCTTTTTCCAGAGATGCTGCTAAAAGTTGGCAATGGAGAGTTAACACAAAGTGATGGAAAGATAAACCTAGAAAACCTTTGTGTTTTGAAAGACAACATCCAAGAGTTGGTCGACAATGTCTATCCCGACATTGATAACATAAGTTGTAAGACTATATCTTGGTTTAAAGAAAGAGCGATTTTGTCTCCAACTAACGAACCAGTAGACAAGATAAATAACTTGATTCTTTCAAAGATTGATGCGCCGGCGCAAGTATACTACTCGGTCGATACTGTTCTCGATTTAGAAGAAGCTGTTCATTTTCCTACAGAATTTGTTAATTCTTTGAACACGTCTGGACTTCCCCCTCACAAAATGGTGTTAAAATAAGGTTGTCCTGTTATTTTATTAAGAAACCTAAATCCACCTAAACTTTGCAATGGTACGCGTTTGTTGGTAAAATCACTGAAAACTTCATAATAGAGTGCACAATACTCGCAGGATGTAATACTGGGGAAGATGTATTGATTCCCCGAATTCCTCTGATACCATCGGATTTACCGTTCCAATTTAAACGCCTACAGTTTCCGGTAAAGACATCTTTTGCAATGAGCCTAATAATTCGCAGGGTCAAACCTTCAACATTGCGGGCTTAGATTTGAGCGTTGAGTGTTTTTCACACGGCCAATTGTATGTCGCTCAAGATTAATCTCTAAGGAAAACATGTTTGTATTGTCTAATGTCAAGAAAGCTGTGAACGTTGTATATAGAGAGATCCTTTAGTATATTAAATGTAAAAGTAAAATAAAAAATCTAAAAAAAAAATAAGTAAAAATGAAAAAAAAGTAAAAATGTAGTTTATGAATTTAGATATCCCAAAGATAGCAGGAAATCTTCACAGTACAGGGAAAGAATTAGAATGGTTTTACTACGAAATTAACGCGTGCGAAGCCGCGGGCAAAAGCTAGTAGTATATAAAATGTATATATTTATATATATAAGGTAAAGGTAAAATATAAATAATAGAATGAAAATGTGGTAAAAGAAATTAATATGTATATAAAAATTGATTAGGGAGTAAATAAAACTTAAGTCATTCAAAAAGGGAAAAGGGATAATAAAAAAATTTGAGTACAAAATTTTGTTTTCAAACAGAAATTTTGTAAGTAACGGACAATTAAAGGTGTCAATCAAAGGGAAGATAAACACGGCTTTTAAAATTATGCGTGCATATGTACGCTGATGATGTTAAACTTTGTATTAGTTTAAAGATTTGAGTTCTCCACGTCTGCTTCAAGTCGATCTTAATAACTTTCAAACTTGGTGTGAAATTAAATTATTAAAACTCAATGTTTTGTAACGTCATGTCATTTCATAGATCCTCTTTCCAATTAGTGATGTATTATCTTAATAATACCCCACTTGAACGTTTGAACGAGATTAATGATTTGGGTGTACTCATGGACCACAAATTAAATTTTACTCGTCATATTAATATCACTGTCAATAAAGCCATGAGTGTTCTTGGTTTTGTTAAGCGTTGGTCGAAAGAATTGGACGATCCTTACACAACCAAAACTCTTTTTATTTCACTGGTCCGCCCCATTTTGGGTCGTGGTTCTTGTGTTTTGTCTCCACAATATATTGAATCTGTTCACAAACAGTTTTTAATTTTTGCTCTTCCTGGTTTAAACTGGGATCGAAATGTTAACTTGCCCTCTTGTTCTAAAAGACTTCTTTTAATCAACCTTCCCTCCTTACTTAATCGTAGAAAAATGCTTGGTACTTTGTTTATCCTCAAGCTTTTGAATGGACAAATAGACTGTCCTAATTTACTCAATCAGGTCAATCTATCTGTTCCTTGTAGACTAACCCGAAATTATGTCCATTTATCTTTAACACGCTGTACTTCCAACTATTCTTTGCATATACCTTTTCGAGTTCTCTGTTCCGACTACAACCACCTTTGTTCTGTAATCGGATCAGAGTTCTCTTATCTATTCTAAAAACTACTTTTTTAAGTTATCTATCTAGTAGTTAGTCTTAATTATTATTTTAGTTGCAGTCCTCGGTAGATGAGTTGTCTAAGTGGCCCAGTCATTTAGTCAACTGAACAACGAGGATCCGGGTTCGAATCCCAGGCTAGTGTATGGGTGTAATTTTTCGTCTAAGCCGAAGGCCTTAGTTGCCAGTGCTTGTAAAATATAGTTAGGTTGATAGTTTATAACTATATCCTACACTTTAATAATAATAATTATAATATTTTAGTTGTCGTCCGTTGTCCACGCGACTTCGTTTTTGCATGCTGTTTGATAGGGTTTGCGCGTAACAGGCTTTGTCCTGGTGTCGCTTAGACCACTTGAACGTACTGCGCATTGTACGCGTCAACGTCCAGAAATTTGGCAAACTGTTATTTGATATTTACATATTTATAATGTAACAAAATCATTGGAGAGCATATAAAACAAGTCACACCTACATTAGATGTTAATAGCTTAAGAAAAAAATTGAATTTTTGACAAAAAAAAATGTTTAAAGAAAATAAGCTTAATTTTATTCTCGACCGATCGTTCCTATGGGAGCTATATGATATAGTTATCCGATCAGAATGATTTCGAGATATACAATGCCTGCAGCAAAAAGAAGCCTGGGTGCAAAATTTCAGCTCTGTAGCTTTAAGGGTTTCGGAGGAGAAGCTGTTGATCCAGACAGACAGACGGACGGACAGACGGACAGACGGACGGACGGACAGACGGACAGACCGACATGGCTACATCAACTCAGCTCGTCGTGCTGATCAATAATATATATACTTTATATAGTCGGAGATGCTTCCTTCTATGCGTTGCAAACTTCTGACCAAAATTAATATTCCCTTTTTGCAAGGGTATAAAAATTTCAGCTCTGTAGCATTAAGGATTTTGGAGAAGACCAAAACTAATATACCCTTGCAATGCTATAGTTTTTTTGCGATTTCAATAAAAAATTAAAACAAATTACTTAAACATCTGATTAAGTCATTAAAATTAAAATAATAAAGTTTATTTGTGATCAAAAAAGTGTTTTTTAAGTGAATTTTGCGAGTAAAATATGCCTAGAAATACTTTTCAACTTTGACCTTGAATATTAAAGCAACCCAAGTACGTGACACCTTTGACAACCAGTCAATATCAAATGCTTTTTAAATTTTGAAAATCGCTTCAAAACTTTAGAAGATATGACTTTTGACAAGCGAAATGAGCGATGGGCCCACTGTGCGACGGCTTGATGTTTGGTGGTTCAATTAAATTTTAAACTCTTCTGATCTGCGTAGTCACTAGACAAATGATCGAACAAACTCAAAATCGCAATCAATTCGGCTATTGATGCTGATAAAGAATATACTTTATGGGTACAGGGTATAACAACATACATACATACAAACATATCTACAATTACCAATGAAAAGATACAAAATTACCCCAAAAAAAAAAAAAAGCAAAAAAATATTATATAATACGAAATTAATTTAAAAATCAGAAAAAATTATATATCAAAAATGAAAAGAACAAAAAAAAGAAATAGCCCAAAGAAAAAAAAATAGCATATGTATATGTTTATGATTAAACACCGTAATTGTTAAAAAATGACTTAAAATATACACAATTAAAAGAATAAATAAATTAAAGTATAATTCAAATGGATCTAACGACCAACGCAGGCTTAGAATATAAATAGATCAAACACCTGCACATCCTGGTTTACTGGAACTCATAACCGCAATTAGAATTAAAATTTCACCACCAAATATGTGACCCTTAGAATCTAAGACTAGGCCTTTCCTGACAAATATTTTAGAAAATAAAAGTCAGTTCTGATTGTGAATTCAATAAATGTAGATCGGGTTAATTATTTCTTCTCCTAGGAAGCCCTATTCATTTTGGTCCTTCGAGTAAAGACTCTGTTGTTTTCCCCCACCAGTGGTAAGAGACAAAGAGGGTGACCAGCTCCTTAAAGTCTGCTATCTAGCTACGTTATATGCTAAGAACAGCTAAATATAGCAAAATAATAAACTCCTGTTTCTCCCCACCACTGGTAAGAAACGGAGTATAACTGAAAACATCTAAAAAATATTTAATTCAAAAAAAAAGTGCGTCTCTGTTTAAAAGGCAGTTTGCTGTAGAGCAATTGCAAAAAATCGTGTCAACAACAGCAGCTTCAGCAGCAGCAACATCATCACCAACAACAGCATATATTTGTTTGTATATATCTATACATACATATATATATACAATAAGATTTAAATTTATGAAAATGTTGTCAGACAAGACAACTGAATTGCTACAGAAGCAGTCCAAGTTGATGGAAAGGTTGAGGTTTTTAGAAGGGTTAGATGCTAGTAAAATAAGGAAATTTTAAAGGAAGTAGATGAAATCTAAACAAAGTGGGTAGGTAATCATTGGATGCTATTAAAGATTGGACAATAATAAGAGAGTTGATGATGGCTATGTGTTAATAAAACGGATGAAAAATGAATCCATAGAACCAAGCAAGGTTGGTGCTAGTAAGTCAACTGTCGTTGCAGAAGACGTTAGACCTAGTACTAGTAAAGAAGTTGCTGCTAGGGTGGATACTGTCAGAATGTGAAGAAAATGAGTTTTAAGAGAGAGTTCGCCAATTTCGGGAATACCTGGAGAGGGTGAACACTGACGTTGGTGACATTGACAAGAAGGTGGAATTATTTAAAATCCACAGAAATAAAATTAATTTTATGTGGCAGAAGGTACAGAAAAAGTTAGAAGATCTGTACGAAAAAATTGTAGCGAACAGTGAGATTCAAGATGCAACAGAGGAGCTAGAGTTTGATGTGCAAAATACTCTAGGAGCATTAGAAGAGATTGTAAATGAACCGGTAGGAATCAAAGTTGAAAATTTTTGTATGAGAGAGGAACTGCCGGTGTTACCGAAAACTCAGGTACCCACGTTTTTCGGAGAACCGAAAGAGTGGGACCTGTTCGCAGAATTATTTGTAGTATTAATTTGATAAAAATTAAATTAATTGATAAAAGAGAGGATCTTAGTCCTGCTCTTAAATTTTATTATTTAAAATCCGTGGGTCGAATTAGATAGAAAAGTCCAAGCAATAAAAGATGCACAAATGAGGTTGTTTGTTCAGTGTGCAATAGGGGGCACCACACATTACTCCATATTGGTGAACGGAGGGAAAAGATTAATACATGTGTAACGGCACAACTGGCGTTGTTGGCTACTGCCTTAATAAAAGTAAAGGTAGTGAATGGAGGTTATGATTGATAGTGGGGCACAGAGTACTATCGTGTTTAAGGAAGCAGCTCAGATTTTAAAATTGCCAAAAATAAAGGCACATACAGAAATAAGCGGTGGTATCGTCAACAAAAACACGTACTTCAAAGCACAAAATTAAACTGTCAATAAAAATGAACCATGGAAACAGCTTCTTAAGATTGTGTAACCGAAATTAATGAAAGCTCTTCCAATAAAGGCGGCAAATGTAGATATGTCTAAATGGCAATCGTACGTTTTAGCTGACCTTAATTTTAACACGCCAGGCCAGGTGGACATGATTATGGGGGTAGATGTTTACACACATATAGTTAAAAGCGGAGTAATTAAAGTTGATGGATTGTTGGGACAAAATTCACAGTTTGGATGGATTGTGTCAGGGTGTACCAAATCCAAAGGAAACAGTGCTATAGTGGCGAAGACAATTGATGTAACAGATTTAAAACGATTTTGGGAGATGGAAAAATATGAGAAAGAAGATGTGGAAGCCAATATGTGTGAGGAAAATTTTAAGAAGACAAAGAGAAATGAGACATCTGGAAGGTATGTAGTCACAATGCCATTAAAATGTGACAAGGAGTTGGGCGATTCCAAGGCCCAAGCTATTGCGCACATTCCGAAACTTAAAGAGGAGTACACAAAATTTATAAATGAATATTTAGAGTTGCGTCATATGATCGAAGCTAATGACGAAGAGTCATATTATCTACCTTATCCAGCTATAATAAAAGATTCTAGTTTAACCACTAAATTGAGAGTTGTTTTTAACGCCTCCGTAAAAACAACAAATAATAAAGCCTGAATGACATCATGTGGTTCGGTCCCCGACTGCAAAAGGATATCTTTGACATAATTGTGAAGTGGCGCAAATGGCGGTTTGTTGTATCCGCAGACATAGAAAAAATGTATCGACAAATTAATATTGATTCTGATGATCAAAAATATTTATATTTTGTGGAGAAAATCACCACAAAGAAAATTGAAAAGCTACAAGTTGACAACAGTGACGTACGGTACTGCTGCAGCCCCATATTTAGCCACAAGGGTTTTTGCAGAAATAGGTAGCAAATGCAAGGAAAAAAAATAATTGAAGTAATTCAAGTTGAATTTTACATGGACGATTTAATGACTGTAATGGGCGGCTCAAATTTTCTAGCTGTTATATTTATAATTTGTATTTCAAATGCCCGTTACTTTTGTTTTAGTTAGCGACGTAAAAACTCGCTTACGTTCAAGCAGTTCAAGCAAGCAGTTCTATTAAGCTCAAGCTACCGATCGTGTGAGAGAGAAAGCTTATGCTTATGCTTTAATAAGTCGGCTGCGCGAGTGCACTTGCAATTCAAAAATTCACCAGCCTCGGAATTAAAAACTGCGATACATAAATAGCATTGGAACATCGGAATTTTTTTGGTCGGATGCTAAATCAAGTCGGAATCTTGGAAGTTTGATAAATTAAAAGTGGCAACCAGAATCCTCACCACCATGTTTGGTGAACAAGTATTTTTCTGAGATATAAATATGCCCGACCATTGCTTGTTTTGTTAATTTTTTAAGTGCGATTAATTTTGATGATGCATAAATTTATAAGTTCTTTTGAATTCTACATGTAGTTTATCTACAAAATTTTCATTCATCCTAAAATAATTATTTGATCAATTATCTATTTCTTTATAAAACCCTGTATTTTGAATATCGAATATTTTTATATCTTGGCCATGCAACCTTTCTTTGAGAGTTAGTAAAGACATTATAATGTTTATGTTTTTTTTTGAATTGGAAATTTGAATAATGGAATAGTTTGAATAAAGGATTGTTGTAATGCCCGAAGTTAATTAGAATGGTACATTGATTTGTTTAGGGGACATCCGCAAATTCCTCCTTAGGATTGTCCATAGGTAGGGTGGGTAAAGAATCAGGAGACATGAACGATCATCTAGTTCATGACATCTTAAACGAGCAGAATCCCAATAGTTCCAATAATTCCCTTCTTGTTTCCCAGTGCACTTATAATTATTCTTCTAATGTATGTCAGACGTTGAGCAGGAAAGAAAGAACACCCCCCTCATCCGGCGGGCAGCAACGGCAAGCATAGTGCACGAAAATTTCCTTCTTACGTCCACGATCCTATTGTAGCGGTGGTACTACCACTGTAGATAGGCAAAACACCTAGCAATATAACATCTACAACGGTGCCTAGCATGGAGCCGATCTAGCACATTACATGACAGGAGGTGATAGCATAGAAGAAGCCAAGTATAAGGTAGAGCAGGTATCTAAAGAACTAGAGAAAGTGGGAATGAATTTGAAACAGTAAGTAATACGGGTGAATAACAAAGTATTAGAAATCGAGGAAAATGAGTCAATTAAAACTCTGGGGCTGCAGTGGGAACCACTCAAAGATGAGTTTAAGTTCAAGGTGCACTCTGACGAGGACAGAAAAATTAATAAAAGGGTAGTGTTATCCACGCTTGCAAGAATTAATGATCATTTAGGTTGGTTAGCACCAGTAACAGTGATTGGCAAATTGTTCATGCAAAAGTTATGGTTAGCTGAGGAAACCTGGGATCAAGAGTTGTCTGTTAAAGAACAATTTAATAGCGTTGCAGGAGATAAGGGTACCGAGATGGTAAAAACTATTCCAAAATTGGAATTATGTGCAGCTCATCTGTTAGTGCAATTGTTGACAAGAGTTCAGCAGTCTATTGCAGTTCCGGCAGAGATATACGCTTGGAGTGATTCCACAATCACTCTCTGTTGGATAAGGAATGGTAGTAACAAGGATAAGTTCATCAGGCAGATGATATAAGAAAAATGGGAGAAATTGTATGGAGCCATGTGAAGTCAGAGGATAATCTTGCCGATGTAGCATCAAGGGGAATTTGTCCTACCAAATTAAAAAAGTGTGATATTTGGTGGAATGGTCCCGATTGGCTTCTAAAATCAAAAGAAAGTTAGCCTAAAGAAAAAGATGAGCGCAGTGATTTTATTGTCAGTACAGTTGTTGTTGATACAAACAACGATATAATGCAAAAAACGGTAGAAAAATATTCGTGTATAAACAAGCTTATTACATATTTGATACAAGACACCCCATTATTTTAATAAAATCTCATTTAGCAATATTGTTAGTAAAAAATGCTCATAATCAAACATTGTATGGTGGGATTAACCTAATGATGACTTATATTCAAAGGAAATTTTGGATATTTGGCTTAAGAAACGCACTTAAAAAATATTTGAGAGAATGTGTTACGTGTGCAAGGTATCGCCAGAATACAGCAGAGCAGATAACGGGTAATTTTTCAAAGTATAGAGTCACAATGTCGTGGCCATTCCAAAATACCGGAGTGGACTATGCTGGACCTTACAACATTAGATGCTCCAAAAACCGTGGTTAAAAGACGTACAAAGGGTATATAGCAGTATTCGTTTGTATGTCAACTAAAGCTGTGCACTTAGAAGTAGTGAGTGACTTAACCACAGAATGCCTTTCTAGCGGCATTTCGACGGTTTGTAGCAGGACGAGGTAAATGCGCTAATATCTATTCAGATAATGGCACCAATTTTGTAGGCGCAGCAAGAAAAATGTGTACTTCAAAGCACAAAATTAAACTGTCAATAAAAATGAACCATGGAAACAGCTTCTTAAGATTGTGTAACCGAAATTAATGAAAGCTCTTCCAATAAAGGCGGCAAATGTAGATATGTCTAAATGGCAATCGTACGTTTTAGCTGACCCTAATTTTAACATGCCAGGGCGGGTGGACATGATTATGGGGGTAGATGTTTACACACATATAGTTAAAAGCGGAGTAACTAAATTTGATGGATTGTTGGGACAGAATACACAGTTTGGATGGATTGAAACAGGGTGCACCAAATCCAAAGGAAACAGTGCTATAGTGGCGAAGACAATTGATGTAACAGATTTAGAACGATTTTGGGAGATGGAAAAATATGAGAAAGAAGATGTGGAAGCCAATACCTGTGAGGAAAATTATAGGAAGACGACGAGAAATGAGACATCGGGAAGGTATGTGGTCACAATGCCATTTAAATGTGACAAGGAGTTGGGCGATTCCAAGGCCCAAGCGATTGCGCGGTTTCTTAACTTAGAGAAAAAATTTCAGCGGAACCCAAAATTTAAAGAGGAGTATACAGGGTTTATAAATGAATATTTAGAGTTGGGTCATATGATCGAAGCTAATGACGAAGAGTTTCGTCAAGCTGTAATAAAAGATTCTGGTTTGACCACTAAATTGAGAGTTGTTTTTGACGACTCCGCAAAATCAACAAATAATAAAAGTCTGAACGAGATCATGTGGGTCGGTCCCCGACTACAAAAGGATATCTTTGACATAATTGTGAAGTGGCGCAAATGGCGGTTTGTTGTATCCGCAGACATAGAAAAAATGTATCGACAAATTAATATTGATTCTGATGATCAAAAATATTTATATATTTTGTGGAGAAAATCACCACAAAGAAAATTGAAAAGCTACAAGTTGACAACAGTGACGTACGGTACTGCTGCAGCCCCATATTTAGCTACAAGGGTTTTAGCAGAATTAGATAGCAAATGCAAGGAAAAAAAAATAAGTGAAGTAATTTAAGTTGAATTTTACATGGACGATTTAATGACTGTAATGGGCGGCTCAAATTTTCTAGCTGTTATATTTATAATTTAAATTTCAAATGCCCGTTACTTTTGTTTTAGTTAGCGACGTAAACCTTGCTTACGTTCAAGCAGTTCAAGCAAGCAGTTCTCTTAAGCTCAAGCTACCGATCGTGTGAGAGAGAAAGCTTATGCTTATGCTTTAATAAGTCGGCTGCGCGAGTGCAATTGCAATTGAAATATTAGAAATCGAAGAAAATGAGTCAATTAATGACAAAGGTGATAGCATAGAAGCCAAGTGACACGGGTGAATAATAAAGTATTAGAAATCGAGGAAAATGAGTCAATTAAAACTCTGGGGCTGCAGTGGGAACCACTCAAAGATGAGTTTAAGTTCAAGGTGCACTCTGACAAGGACAGAAAAATTAATAAAAGGGTAGTGTTATCCACGCTTGCAAGAATTAATGATCATTTAGGTTGGTTAGCACCAGGAACAGTGATTGGCAAATTGTTCATGCAAAAGTTATGGTTAGCTGAGGAAACCTGGGATCAAGAGTTGTCTGATAAAGAACAATTTAATAGCGTTGCAGGAGATAAGGGTACCGAGATGGTAAAAACTATTCCAAAATTGGAATTATGTGCAGCTCATCTGTTAGTGCAATTGTTGACAAGAGTTCAGCAGTCTATTGCAGTTCCGGCAGAGATATACGCTTGGAGTGATTCCACAATCACTCTCTGTTGGATAAGGAATGGTAGTAACAAGGATAAGTTCATCAGGCAGATGATATAAGAAAAATGGGAGAAATTGTATGGAGCCATGTGAAGTCAGAGGATAATCTTGCCGATGTAGCATCAAGGGGAATTTGTCCTACCAAATTAAAAAGTGTGATATTTGGTGGAATGGTCCCGATTGGCTTCTAAAATCAAAAAGAAAGTTAGCCTAAAGAAAAGATGAGCGCAGTGATTTTATTGTCAGTACAGTTGTTATTAATACAGACAACGATATAATGCAAAAACCGGTAGAAAAATATTCGTGTATAAACAAATTGGTCATATGTAACTGCTTACATATTAAGGTTCATTGCGGTTAAAACAAAGAATGAAGTCTTCCCTTCGTATCTAACCGTCAGTGAACTCAAAGGTGCTAAAACATTAAATATTAAACACCAGCAGTCAATGCAATTCAGCAGGGAGATATCTCGATTGACTCAGAAAAAATAAATCAATATGAAGAGTAAAATTCTGAGTCTGAATCCGTTTTTAGATCACGACGGTTTACTACGAGTTGGGGGCAGATTACAAAATGCCAAAAGTTTACGTTGGCATACATGACACCCCATTATTTTAATAAAATCTCATTAAGCAATATTGTTAGTAAAAAATGCTCATAATCAAACATTGCATGGTGAGATTAACCTAATGATGACTTATACTTAAAGGAAATTTTGGATATTTGGCTTAAGAAACGCACTTAAAAAGACGGGGTAAATGCGCTAATATCTATTCAGATAATGGCACCAATTTTGTAGGCGCAGCAAGAAAATTAAATGAAGATTTTGTTAAAGCAATGCACGACAATGTGCACGTTGCTCCTCTTCTAGAAAAAGAACAAATAAAGTGGCATTTTATCCCCCCGGCAGGACCTCACTTCGGATGTATTTGGGAGGCTGGGGTTAAAGCAGTCAAGTACCACCTTAAAAGAGTCATAGGAGACAGCAATTTAACATATAAAGAAATGGCAACGTTATTGTGCCAAATTGAAGCTGTCCTAAACTCACGACCGTTAGTACACGGGGTTTAATTATTTTTTTTTATAAAATTTTTTTTTTTTTTTTTTTTTTTTTTTTTTTTTTTTTTAATAAAAAATTTTTTTTTTTTTTTTTTTTTTTTTTTTTTTTTTTTTTTTTTATTTTTTTTTTTTTTTTTTGTTTTTTTTTTTTTTTTTTTTTTTTTGGTTTTCTTTTTTTAATTTTTTTTTAATTTTAAACCTTGGTTTTTTTTATTTAAAATTCCTGTTAATACCGTAATGATGAGCGTTCGTATGGGTGCGCGTTCTATTACCGAGGCTTATACCTTGTACGAGCGATTGGTGTGAGTTGTTTTCTATTATAAGAAAGATGTTAAATACGCAATAGATAGATCAATGGGATTCAGATTCCAGCTAGCAAAAACAGCCTGTGGGGGGGTTCGGAATAACCTATAGATGCGAGAAGTTTCACCATATCTTGTCATGACACAAGTTTTCATACGTACCAACACACAAAACATAATTTATTATGAATCCCTTGCCTGGATATAGAATTGGGAGGGGATTAGTAAAAAGCTCGGACCACATAATTTTGCAGGCGCTTAGATGACGATTGCGCACCGCGTCTGTACCCACCCTACCATGAGCCTAATTGCGAAAAATATTGTAGACTCCCAAAAGGTTGTAGACTCAGTTATTCTACATTAAAGGAACTAAAGCAACACTTAAAAATTCATAATGCAATTCTTATTTATTTACAAACTTCAAAGTAGTATGCATGGTTATCAAAATTTTCCGTTTTGAAACGGTTCTAACACGGAACTAATTTCAACAAGTGATTTTGAATATATTCTAAATGATTGGTTTTATGTGATTATTATCATGATTGTAAGAATTAATAAGAAAAATTTGAATATGAGAATGAAAGAATTTATGTACTTGTACATGGTCAATACGCAAATGCTCACGCGTTTTGAAATCAATAAAGCAAAAAGAATATAAAATTGGTTACGATACACTTACAGCTTTTCAAAGTATCCCACGCCGAAAGATCTTTCATTGTGTAGTTGTTGCTGTTGAATATAGATATATAATCGAATTCCCAAAAATAACTAGAGCATCTGTGAGCATTGATAATGTACTCATGATTACACTGTAAAATTAAATACGAATTAGATTAAAGATATAAAAAAAAATAAACGAAACTGATATCAAATTGCCTTGCTGTTGGTGTTTTATAAAACGGAGTAAAATACTCAAACACAAACAAGGGAATTCAATGCAGCTAATTAACTTCAAATTTTAACACTACGATACGCTAATTCGGGAATTAAAGTGAACTATAGGCACTAATTTCCGACACTTCCATGGCTGCGACTGAAAATTGCAGACACCAATACATGGCTATAAGTTTGCCATATATGAAACTCCTGAATGTGAGTCATGATCCTGATGACTCGGATGATTTTCATCAAAAAAAACGTTTTAAATCCTTTGGTGGAATTATTTCCTGTACATCTGTGGTTTTTTATTGCTGTACGGGTATAAATATTTTCTTCAGTTTGATTTCCTTTATTGGCTCTTGTCTTGGACTTGTGCTTTTGCTTGTGCATTTGCTTCTCCTCCACGTGGTAAGGTAGGTTGAAATTCTGGGTGCACGATCTCCTTAAATCAGGTCAAATGGAACTATTAAGTTAAGACTGCGTCTGACACGCTGTGGTCTTACTTTGTGGCGGCTAAGTAGCTCTGCCTTTGTAGTTTAACAAAATTTTACCAGCGTTAAAGCTGTAGAATAAAAATGATTTAGAATGTACTATGCAATAATGGAAGCATTATTGCCGGAAAAACTTACGCCAAAGTAAATTAAAGTTCACACACGAATCTTTGGGGTTAGGATGCACTCCCCTTTTAAGTAACTGACGAAGAACTTAATAAGTCCGAACACTTTGACTTCACGTGGAGGAAAGAAAGAATTATTTTTCCAAAACCACGTTGACGCCAATTTTCTTAATTATCTTTTCTCTTTAAGCTTCTACACGGCTGCATGCACAAAAAAAATCGATAACGCATATTGATCTAATTTGAGCAGAGTTGCCAGATCGATAATGATACTAATCAGCTGGACAAGTTACTTAGATATTCCCCACACTAACACTTTTTAACGATTTTTCCTTTTTTGAAATAATCTTGTTCATTACAACCACTGTTTAATTCGTAGTTTATTAAACGTCATGAATTACACAGAAATGTGAAATCCTGAAATACTACAAATATAAATACAACTACGGTCGAATATCTTTTGCATGGAATGTTCCTAACAGTTTCCCTGTCAAATCTTCCAACACATAATAGGAATTTCCTTGTTTTTCTCGCACTCGGGCTTTCAAAAATGATGGACAAAGTTTAGCATTAATGCCTTTACTAAAATTACTTTGAACAAAATTTCTTCGAAACACTTCCTGTCCTACTTTGAAATTGATGGTTCTAGTTCTCAAATTATATTGTGCTGCTTGTTGATCATAGGCAACCTTTAAGTTGTATCTTAACTTGGATCTTAGAAGCTGAAGTTGATCATCTCGACCTAAGTTTGCAACTGGTTCTTCTAACAAACTTAAATTTTTAAGAAGTTGGTATTGACTGGCATGAGTGATCATATCTAAGCCATATACAGCATGGTATGGAGATACTTTTAAACTTTGATGATATCCGTTTCGCAACGCACAACTAATCGTTTGGATATGAAGATCCCATTCGCTCTGATCGGATATTATATATGTACGTACAGCTGAAACAATAGAACGGTTAACTCGTTCTGATGCGTTTGATTGCGGTGAATAAACTGCCGTGTAAATATGATGGACTCCAAAGGTAGCTAACCAAGCATTAAATTCATTGGACTTAAATTGTACTCCGTTATCGCTTATGAGTACTTCTGGAACACCATATGCTAAAAATATTTGATCTTGTAAGAAATCAATAATGGGTTTAGTTTTAAAGTTACGCATTAGACAAAGCCAATGATATTTGGTCATATGATCAAAAACAATTAATAACCCTATGTTCCCTTTCTTACTTCTTGGATAAGGTCCTAAAAGATCTACGTATAGGCGTTGGAAAGGCCTCTGTGACTCTGCTTGTTTACCCATTGGTGGTTTTAATGTATTATTTGGTGATTTATTGCATTTACATTGCTCGCAAATGTCTACGAATTAAATCAAGAGTTTTTCCCATGCCGCCATGTGCTGAAATAGCCGGATCATGCGCATGTTTTATAACTTCTGCCCTCATTCGTTTAGGTACCCATAATTTCCACTTATTTTGACTAGACTCATCGGAAATATCGTCATGTTTTGTTCTAATATACACGAATTCATTTACGACTTTCACATCTGGATAAGATTGAGCGTTTTCTCCTATTTTGGACTTCAACTCTTCATAATCTTCGTCTTGAAAACAATTCGAAGATAAATCAATTCCTGGTCCAAATATTTCTATCTGAGCTTCAATCGAAGCAACCTCTTCTGAAAACATGCGCGATAATGCATCTGGTACAACATGTTCTCGCCCTTTTCTATGACTGATATCAAATCTATACCCTTGTAATTGCATTGCCCATCTGGCTAAACGACCTTTGAGATTACTTTGTTTCATCAACCATGATAAACTTGCATGATCGGTAACAACCTCAAAATCCTGCAATTCTAAATAACATCGAAAACGTTCTATGCCCCAAACAACCGCTAAACACTCACGTTCAGTGACACTGTAGTTTCTTTGTGCTGCGTTGAGTTTTTTGGACATGTACGCTACGGGTTTTTCTTCTAATAAATCATTTAATTGGGTAAGTACAGCTCCTACTCCATAATCGCTTGCGTCGCAGTGAAGAAAGAATTTTTTATTAAAATCGGGGTTTTGCAGAACAGGTGCAGACGTCAACAAACTTTTCAGTTGGTCGAAAGCTTCTTGCGCTGTGACTGTCCATTGAAATTTTGTTTTGCTTCCTAATAAATCCGTTATGGGGGTTGTAATTTCAGAAAAATTTGGAATGAATCGGCGATACCATCCTGCCAAACCTAAGAATCCTCGCGTTTGCTTTAACGACTTTGGTGTTGGCCACTGTAAAATTGATTCGATTTTACTCGGGTCTGTAGATATGCCTCCTCGACCTATTATATACCCTAAGTATTTAACTTCTGTGACACAAAACTGGCTTTTCTTCACATTCAAGGTTAGATTGGCTTTGCGAAATTGTTCCGCCAATCTTATCAACACTTTAATATGAGAATCGAAATCTGCTGACACGATACATAAATCATCTAGATAACCAAAACAACAGTACTTTAAATCAGCTGGGATAACTTCATCCATTAACCTACACATCGTTTGTGGAGCATTACACAAGCCAAATGGCATTACTCGAAACTGGTATAAGGGTCGCCCTGGAATTGTAAACGCGGTTGTGCATTTGGATTCCTCTGACAATTCTATCTGCCAAAATGCATCTTTTAAATCAAGTTTCGTAATAATTTCGGCCCGTGGAAGTCTTGCAAAAATTCCCTCAATACTTGGTAATGGATATGCATCTTTCTTGGTACACGTATTTAGTTTTCTAGCATCTAAACATAATCTTACTTTACCCGGTTTTACTACTAATCTCATGGGAGAACTCCATGCACTTTTAGAAGGTTCAATCACCCCTAACTGTAGCATTCGGTCTACCTCAGTATACATCAGCTTTTCCACTGCTGGCGATACTGGATAAAATCTTTGTTTGATTGGTGTAGCATTTCCAACTTCTATATGATGGTTTAACAACTGAGTTCGTCCTAGTCCTTGATTTTCAAATGATGGAAATAGAGAAACAATGGCATTTAGTTGCTGCTTTTGACTATCCGATAAAGGGTAATTATTAATGTTTCCGCTATTGCTATCTACAGTACTGCGACTCGGTTTCCAACTCTGAAATAAGTCCTGGCGCTAAACTAAAAGTTTTCCAAAAATCTATGCCTAATATCAATCTTTTATTCATGGATGGTATTATGAATAACTTTATCGGCTTCGATTTATTTTCGTAAGTAATATCTAAAGTGATATAGCCGATTACCGGATGATCTCTTTCCATCTGCTGTCTTGACTTTGGAAGAAATTGAGTGAAATTGGGGGTATCTAGACCATGATTCTGCTGCTAAAGTCGAACCCACACAACTAATGTTCGCGCCTGTATCTAACAAACCTTTTTCCCGAAAGTTTAAAAATGACACTTCCGCATACAATCTTCCATCCTGGTACGTATTCACTACTGACGATACTAACAAACGTTTAGTCTGCCTGACGTTCTTCCAAAAA
The DNA here is from genome assembly GCA_018903575.1 of Drosophila saltans. NCBI lineage: Eukaryota > Metazoa > Arthropoda > Insecta > Diptera > Drosophilidae > Drosophila > Drosophila saltans. Next base: position 147,564 of record JAEIGH010000140.1, on the reverse strand, counting down.
GTTCGAATGCGCCTTGTAGACCTTTTTGGCTGTTCCCGTTTAACACTGGAACTACTACCAAAAATTCTATTACGCACATTTATATAATTTAATAGACGTTCATGATAAGGTTTAACTAATGAGATTCCTGGAGAAGAATCATCATCAGAAGAATTAATGTCTGAGAATGGCAATTGCACAGATCTTTCTGAGCTAGCCGGTAAATCTGGTAAAATTGACTTTATTGTTTCTTCGGGGCCATCCAACGGTTGACAGATGGTCCCTTCGTTAAGTTTTCCGTTTTTCTTGCAATGCAATTTGAACACTTGGGCTTATAAACATTCTTAGCCCCACATCCGTAACAAAAGACTTTGGGTGGTTCTTCACACATGTCCCAACCATGTCCCGTTTTGTCACAATTCCAACACCGATAAATCTTTACTGGCGCTTGAACAGCTTCTACGTTTAAGTCTACGCTTTCCTCACATTTCGTTTCGTCTAACGCTGCGACGTTACGTTTAGAAAACTGAGAATTAATCTGAATTTTATTCATGCGCTTGGTTGATACATCGCTGAGTAAATGCTCTCTCATCTGCACTAATTTACGCAAGTGAGCTAGTGAAAGGATAGGCACATACAAGAGTTCGTGACGAATGTCTGGTAGCAAGTTTCGCGTAAGAATCTGAACAAGTTGATCTTCCTCCAGGTTTGTAGACATACGTGATACCTGAGCTATTACATCATCATAGAAACTCTCAAAGGATTCTCCGACTTTTTGTTTACGACTTCGAATATCCTCCATCATGTCGCTATCATTTCTGTAATCTTTATACTGATACTTTATGGCTATACAAAACTCTGACCACTCTATAGTCGCTGACTGTTTTCGAAATCTCCAGTACCATTCTTTAGCTTTTCCAACTAACAAAATGTGCAAGTTTTTACAAAGTGCTTCGAAATCATGGCCTAAACAATCTTCCGTAAGTGTTTTAATACGATACAAAAACTCCTCGACCGTGATTCCTTTTGACGATCCGTCAAATTTAACATTCCAACTATGAATGAGCTGCGTAATTTTATCTGGGTTGTGATTCGTTCTAGCCTGCCTTTCTATAATAGGTGAGTTTATAATTTCATTCTGGTTTCCTGCATGTGCAGAAGTAGTTTGATCTGGGCCGTGTAAACCGAGATTTGAAATCCTACTTTCAATCATTGCCTCGATACGATTACTGATTCTTTCGTAATCAATATCATTTACAGTTTGAGCCGTTCTTGGCCATGTTTCTAAGCTTCTACGAGGTCTCGAATAACCATTACCATGGGGTCTTCCTCGTGGTCGCCTTGCGGTTGTGGGTCGCTCTTCTACGGATACAAGTTCATCCGCTGCCGTAGCTTGAGTAGCTTGATTGCTCCCACCGATATATCTACGAGAACGTGTGCATGGACCCTTCGGTACCGTTCCGGTAGTATTCACTTCTAAGTCTGTAGGACGTACTGACTCCACCTCTTCAAATGGTACACTTTGCACTTCAAAATCAGAGATACTTATTGACGCTCTACATACTTGACATTCATTAAACTGATCAATCCATTCGGAGATACAGGTTTTATGAAATAAATGATGACATGAAGTTTTTATCACCACTTCCTGCGTAACCCATAATACCTTTCTACAAATCGAGCATAATGCATCCGATATCTCACAAGCTAAGTTCTCTACACTTCTTGTGACAGGCATCATTAATTACTATATAACCTAAATAAATGTTTTAAATAACAATGTTAGCATAAAAGTTGTTCCCTTAACATAAAAAAAACCTGAGTCTATTCACTTTTTACTTTTATATGGGTCCTACCCTCTTTACAAATCCTAGATAGTTGAAAGAAAAACAAAGAAAGAAAAGAATAGCATACATGTGGATTACAAATGAGTTACATTAATGTTTCTATCAAGGTCAGGATTTCGGCAACGCCAAAACACCAGCATTTCCTCGAACTTCGCAAGAATGCATGTACTACTCAAATATAATATTCCGCTCATGTGATAGAAATTTGCTGAAACTATTAGGTTAATTTTGGACCTCATAGACTTTCGCGAAGTAAAGCCTTCCACTTTAATCAACCGTCAGTACTAAATCTGCCAAAACAACCTAACATATTGCTAATGAACACCATTCCTTAATTTAGTGGTCGTTATTGTAGACTGGCTACAAGCGAATTCCAATCTAAATATATGAAATCGTATTCCATTAGAATTAGAAAAATTTGTATTTTCTCCAGTTCATTCCAATCAAACTAGTGGTCGTTATTGTAGACTGCCTACAAGCGATTTCCAATCTAGATTCTTATATTCTAGAAGAAAAAAAACTAAAGAGAATTTACCTATGATACCAGTGGTCGTTATTGTAGAATCACTACAAGCGAATTCCATCCTGATTTCTTAGATAAACGAAAAAAAAAAAAAAGTTTATAAGGAAAAATATCTATACTAGGCCTTCCATTCTTACAATTTTCAAATATGTTCTGAACCGGTGACAAGCCAAAACCTTTCGAACCTTCGATAGATGCAAAACATACTCAAAACTGTAAGTACTAATTTATACTAAAGTCCTTCGAATGATCGAAACTTCGAACTTATGACATTTAGTACCCCACTTTTAGTGTAAGGACCTTTTTTGGGCCCCACGTTGTGTAAGGACCTTTTTCGGCCCCACGTTGTGTAAGGACCTTTTTCGGCCCCACGTTGGGACTTTTCGGGCCCCACGTTTGGCGCCATGTTATGTAATGTAAAATTCTTGTTAATACCGTAATGATGAGCGTTCGTATGGGTGCGCGTTCTATTACCGAGGCTTATACCTTGTACGAGCGATTGGTGTGAGTTGTTTTCTATTATAAGAAAGATGTTAAATACGCAATAGATAGATCAATGGGATTCAGATTCCAGCTTAGCAAAAACAGCCTGTGGGGGGTTCGGAATAACCTATAGATGCGAGAAGTTTCACCATATCTTGTCATGACACAAGTTTTCATACGTACCAACACACAAAACATAATTTATTATGAATCCCTTGCCTGGATATAGAATTGGGAGGGGATTAGTAAAAAGCTCGGACCACATAATTTTGCAGGCGCTTAGATGACGATTGCGCACCGCGTCTGTACCCACCCTACCATGAGCCTAATTGCGAAAAATATTGTAGACTCCCAAAAGGTTGTAGACTCAGTTATTCTACATTAAAGGAACTAAAGCAACACTTAAAAATTCATAATGCAATTCTTATTTATTTACAAACTTCAAAGTAGTAAGCATGGTTATCAAAATTTTCCATTTTGAAACGGTTCTAACACGGAACTAATTTCAACAAGTGATTTTGAATATATTCTAAATGATTGGTTTTATATGATTATTATCATGATTGTAAGAATTAATAAGAAAAATTTGAATATGAGAATGAAAGAATATATGAATATAAACGTACATTGTCAATACGGCAAATGCTCACGCGTTTTGAAATCAATAAGGCAAAAAGATAATAAAATTGGTTATGATACACTTACAGCTTTTTTTAAAGTATCCCACGCCGAAAGATCTTTCATTGTGTAGTTGTTGCTGTTGAATATAGATATATAATCGAATTCCCAAAAATAACTAGAGCATCTGTGAGCATTGATAATGTACTCATGATTACACTGTAAAATTAAATACGAATTAGATTAAAGATATAAAAAAAAATAAACGAAACTGATATCAAATTGCCTTGCTGTTGGTGTTTTATAAAACGGAGTAAAATACTCAAACACAAACAAGGGAATTCAATGCAGTTAATTAACTTCAAATTTTAACACTATGATACGCTAATTCGGGAAGTAAAGTGAACTATAGGCACTAATTTCCGACACTTCCTTGGCTGCGACTGAAAATTGCCGACACCAATACATGGCTATAGGTTTGCCAGATATGTAACTCCTGAATGTGAGTCAGGATCCTAATGACTCTGATGATTTTCGTCGAAAAATCGAATTAATTCCTTTGTTGGAATTATTTCCTGTACGTCGGGTAGTTTATATTGCTTTATGGGTATAAATATTTTCTTCAAGTTGATTTCCTTTATCGCCCTTGTCTTGTGCTTCTTTCGGGTGCTTTTGCTTGTGCATTTGCTTCTCCTCCACGTGTTTGTCGAAAGGTTTAAAGGTTAACTAACCTTTAAGTGTCGAAGGTCATTCGCATGTACATAATTATTCAAAGACTTCTGCTACCGATCATACTGGATAAGCTAATATAAAAAATCCTGATTACACATATATATTTTCACTGATTGAAATTTATTTACCACGAAATAATTCTCTACCAAGCTAAGGTAGGTTGAAATTCTGGGTGCACGATCTCCTTAACTCAGGTCAAATGGAACTGTCAAGTTAAGACTGCGTCTGACACGCTGTGGTCTTACTTTGTGGCGGCTAAGTAGCTCTGCCTTTGCAGTTTAACAAAATTTTACCAGCGTTAAAGCTGTAGAATAAAAATGATTTAGAAAGTACTATGCAATAATGGAAGCATTATTGCCGGAAAAACTTACGCCAAAGTAAATTAAAGTTCACACACGAATCTTTGGGGTTAGGATGCACTCCCCTTTTAAGTAACTGACGAAGAACTTAATAAGTCCGAACACTTTGACTTCACGTGGAGGAAAGAAAGAATTATTTTTCCAAAACCACGTTGACGCCAATTTTCTTAATTTTCTTTTCTCTTTAAGCTTCTACACGCCTGCATGCACAAAAAAAATCGATACGCATATTGATCAAATTTGAGCAGAGTTGCCAGATCGATAACGATACTAATCAATTTACTTAGATATTCCCCACACTAACACTTTTTAACGATTTTTCCTTTTTGAAATAATCTTGTTCATTACATTCGTTACTGCTAAGCCGCGGGGCCCCCCCGCCGCGGCCCCCCGGGAGGGGAGCGGTCTGCTTATGTCATAAATGCTAACGTAAGCTAAATATGCATATATGGATATATGCAAGAGTGAGGATGTATCATGTGACATTGTGACAAAGTGGTCGCACATGCAATATATGCCGACTCAACGATGTCCAGTACTTATGCTCTCATGGGTGGTCAAGTTTCTTGAGAGGCATAGCACTTGAATATTGTATATATAAATATTATAACAAAGTGTTACAATATGTTTGTAATATTATTAATATTCTATTATAGAACATGCTACATCCCCCTCCTTTAGAAAAATAACGTAATTCTATGGAGTTATTTTAAAAATTGATTATATTTAACTTATTAATTATTTTATATATTTTTTTTTTTATTTCTTGTTTTTTTTTTTTAATTTAATAATATATTAGAAAAATTTTCATAAAATGTTTGATTAAAAAAATATATATATTATATTAAAAAAATTTTTTTTTTTTCTTTTTCGTAGAGTTCTTTTTTTTTTTTTTTTGTTTTGTTGATGTATTAACTAATTAGGAATTGAAAATTTTTAACCTATCTTTATGTACTGTTTTTTATTCTTACTATCCTTTATTTTAATGTTATCTTTATTTTCTATTTCTTCTACTGTATATGGACCTAAATACTTCGGCTCTAACTTATGACCTGTATCATTTCTTAATAAAACTTTATCTCCTATTGCTAGTTCTATATTATTTATTTTCCTATCATATAACTCCTTATTTTTAACTTTATGCTGCTCTAACATTATTCTGGCTCTTTTATATGCCTGTTCTAATCTTAATTTTGATTCCTTAGCATAGTCATCTATATTATAAAGTGGATTAATTCTATCTATTGTATTAAAATGTTTTGGCAAGTTTGAAGCTTTACCAAAAACTAACTCATATGGACAATAATCATGTGCCATAGAGGGCGTTGTATTGAAACAATATGCGAAGTATCTTATCCATACATCCCAGTCAGTTTTGTCAACCGAGATGTATGAACGTATAAACTCATTAAATGTTCGGTGGCTTCGCTCCACAGTTCCTACAGTCTGGTGATGATGTGCAGTTGAAGTTATATTTTTAATATGCAAATTTTTGCACAAATCTTCAATTATAGAATTTTTATATTCTGTACCCATGTCCGTAATGAACGTCTTCATTGGACCGTACTTCAGAATAAAATCTTCAAATATAGCTTTTGCTACTGTTTTTGCACTTTTGTCTTTTATTGGTATGATTACAAGGTATTTTGTTAGGTCGCAGATTAAAGTTACTGCATACTCATTTCCTTGTTCTGATCTGGGAAGTGGACCGATCGTATCCACAATTACCCGATCGAAAGCCATTTGTGGCGTTTCAGTTATTGTCAATGGAGTTTTAGTGTGTCTTGTTGTTTTTGATTTTTGACATTTATTACACTTTTTAATATATTGAGATATATCTCTTGTCATGTTTCTCCAATAATAATGCCTTTTTATTTTGGCTAAAGTTCTAGTAATTCCAGTATGACCTCCTTGTATTGGATCATCGTGGAACGTAAACAGTATTGCTTCTTTTTCTTTATCATTATTTGATAATAGGGTCACCGGCTTGAGTAGCGCTACTCTTAAAGATATTAAATTTTTATTGCCCATTAATTTAAAAAGAATCTATTGAAATTGTATCAAAGATCTTTTCGCTCGGTGCCACTTTGACTTGGCTGATATTAAGTATACCGGCTTCTTTTTCTAGCCTTTGGAAGAATTGACCTAAGTCGAGAATTCCATTGGTATACATATCGCAAATGTCAATTCTTGCTATAACCTTCTTGCCATGTTTGAATGTGCATAGAGTATCTGTTATACGCAAGGTCACTACTTTTCGTACTTCGTCATTTACAATGACTTCATATACGTTGGGCTTAGAAGCATTAATAGATTGCTTTTGCAAATCATTATTTTCTTTTTTCTTTACCTGCGCAGGTATTTAACTGTTTACTTTGATTTCTGGTAGTGACTTTCAGAATTTTATTATTATTTTGTATATTTTGTAAGTCTTTTATTGTGATTCTTGATAGCGCGTCGGCTACGAAATTGTCTTTACCCTTTAGATACTCCACAGTGAAATTATATTCCTCTAATTCAAGTCTCATTCTAGTCAATTTTGAACTTGGATTTGTCATTGAAAACAAATAAGTTAATGCCCTATGGTCCGTTCTGACAGTGAAATGTCTACCATAAATGTATGGTCTGAAATGTGTAATTGCCCAATGAATCGCCGCTAATTCTTGTTCTGTTGTACTTTTATTACTTTCACCCTTTGTGAAAGATCTGGATGCGTATGCAACTGGGAGTTGTAGTCCATTTTTATTTTGTGTTAGGACTGCTCCGCATGCGAATTTACTTGCATCCGTGATTATGCAAAATTCTTTGCTAAAATCTGGGTATTGCAACAGAGTGGGATTCATTAATGCTGATTTTAGATGATCGAATGCGTTTTGGCACTCAACTGTCCATTCGAATTTTACATCTTTCTTACATAATCTTGTTTTGTGACGAGAATAATCAGCGAAATTTTTTATAAATCTTCGGTAATAATTGCAAAATGCAACGAATCTTCTAGCGCTGTCCGCATCATGTGGGACTGGATAATTTTGAATGACTTCATATTTTGTGTCATCAGGTAAGATTCCTTTATCTGTGCACTTGTGTCCCAAAAAGGTAACTTCATGCATGAAAAATGTTCATTTTTCAGGATGTAACTTTAGGTTGTGCTGTCGACACTTCTCAAAAACATCTTTAAGATTATTGAGCATATGTTGTTCAGAGCAACCTATGACTATTAAGTCATCCATGTAAAGGAAAGCTTGAGAAGGTTCAAGTCCAGAAAATGCTATAGTCATCATTCTTTGGAACGAATTTGGCGCTATTTTAAACCGAATGGTAATCGCGTGAAACGATATGAGCCATTACATGTTGAAAAGGATGTAATGTCCCGTGACTCTTTTTCAAGTTCAATTTGATGAAAACCTGACATTAAGTCAAGGCATGAAAAGTATTTTGCTCGACCTAGTTGATCTAAAATATCATCAATTCTAGGGAGTGGAAATTTATCTGCCAATAATTTCTTGTTAATCTGACGATAGTCAATTACTAATCGCCATTTCTTATTTTCGGAGTTTGGTAGCGATTTTTTCGGTACCAATAGAAGTGGGCTATTATATGCAGATACGGAGGGCTCGACTATTTCGTCGTTTATTAATTTTTGGACTTGTTTCTGAATTTCGTCTTTTTGACTATGAGGATTTCTATAGTTCTTTATGTAAATAGGCTCATCATCCATCAGTCTTAACTTCTGCTTATAGAAATTGTTTGTGCTAATTGGTTCAGTCTCAAAGCCGAACACATCACTGTATTTTTTACATAAGACCATCAATTTGTCATGAAATTGTGGTGGAAAATTCTTTGATAAAGTTGTTAGTACTGACTTCTCTCTTTGTTTTGGATCTAATTTAACTACTTCGTAGTTCGAAAGTGGTTCATATTTTAGATTATATTTATATTTATAATCTGAGGTTTGTCTGTTGTATTTAGCAGTCTTATGACCGCATTTTGAGATTTTGTGATGGTATTTGCTATGTAAATACCATGCTGAATTTCTTGATTCGGAATCAATACACTGTCATCTTGTGAGTTTAACTTAACTTCTCGGACAACTTGGGATCTTGCCGGCAGAACTAAGGAATTATTGCCAGAACTGTACGTAATTGGTACGAAAATTGGATATTTTAAATTGTCTGGTCTCATTACAAACCAGTGTTCAGAGTGATCGAAATCTATTTGACAGTTGTATTTTAACATAAAATCGACTCCAATTATTCCATCACATGGAATAGCGAAAAGGGAATTCACGATATGAAAATCGTGTGGGATAATATATTTAGACGTTTGTATGTCAACTGAAGTAATTCCATTGGATTTGATTACTTCTTGACTTTTTCCCTGTATGTTGACAGTATGATCTTTACGTTCAGCAATGTTGCTTTTGGACATTTTAGGAGTGTTGCCTCTTTTAGTATGAGGGCTAAGCTTTCGCTTGTTTATATTAATATATCTGTCCATGCCAGTCTGAACAGGTGACTTTGGATTCACCGTCACTGGATGGGTAGACTTTGTTGAGGTAGTCTGCTGGACGGTGATCGAAGGTATTGCAGACGTTGCTGCTGTTACAGTTGTTGTTGGAGCAGTAGCTGCAATTGTTGTTGTTGTGAGCGCGCTGACGGCGGTCGGCGAACCCAATGACCCAATTAACACTTGAGGTGTAAGCGAATTTGAGGGTGAAGCGCATTGGGCGCTCCAAGACAAATTGTTGCTGGTTGGTGTAAGCAATTTGCTCGTACTTGCACTTTTGGATTCAGCGCTTATTGTTGTTGTGGTTGTTGGAGACACTACTGAGAAGTATGCATTGTTGCGTTGAATAGATAGGCGACGCTCGTTTTGTTGCTGGAGAAGTTGTTCTTGTAGCTGTTGCTGGCGAGATTCTAGTGAAGATGGGCCCAAATTGGTCTCTTTGCACGTTGGCATTGCTAGTAAATTTAGATATTTACTAAGTTTTATTATTTGTAGTTACAAATAACAATATAAAATTGTGATTGGGCGTCTCTGTGGCGACTGAGAGCCCTGTCACTTTAGTTTAACACTGATTTAAATGCTGACACCGACGAACTTGCGGAGCGCGATAAAAAATACGTCCGAACGCGGTGACGGCCAATTCACAATTCTATTTGACATTTTTATAGAAACACAGATATACGTGTCGGAGATTGAGATTAATTAGTTCTATATAAATTGCGTGTTGTAAGAAAAGATATATGTAATATATCCTACCTCACAAATATATGCATATTCTTAACAATTATTGTATATGAACAATGATTGTGTGTTTATTGAAATAAGAATGAACACAGTATTGTATTGAAAATAAAAGTGTTTGACATAAATCAAGCAATTGATCGACTTTACAACTTTAGTGACAACTTTTAGCAACTTAATTCAGGTCTTGGCTTTTAACAACTTTAGCAACTTATTTTACTTTAGTGACAACTTTAAGCAATTTAATTCAAGTCTTGGCTTTTAACAACTTCTACTTCTCGAGTCTTGTTCTATTAGATACTGCCACCCTGCTCACATCTGCTCTTAGGCTGCCATATTGCTCTAACGCACACGTAGGCGTGATAATTCGGGTTAGCTTGTTGGCTAACGCGGGCGAAAACAATGCTCACATATACCCAGGCACTAGCTTAACTGAAAGCTACGCTCAGAGAGCGGAGTCGGCTCGCGTCGAAAGGCCCAGGTCTGGTTACGAGAGGGAGGGGTGGCGACGCGAGTGCAAGATCGGCATGTAACGAGAGAGTAAGGGCCGAGAGAGCGTTAGTGGGCATGTGTGGGTGATTTACAATGGGCATGAGAGCGACGCTTTACAAGTATGGGTGTGCCGGCGGCGAATCGGAGGCAAGTTTGACAGCCACTAGAAAATAGCTGGAACAATTTAACCAAAGAGAGGTTTTGGAGGCTCCAATATTTAAATATAGATTATAATTAAATAATTTTAATATACATGTAAACAATTCAAATGTATATTATTACAGCCATATTTGTATTTAATGTTGGTAGGGGGATTTATTAGGGGATTTATTGGGGATTATTAGGTATTATTAGGTAGTTGTTTATTTAGTTTTATTTATTTATTCATTATATTTATGTACTCATTTGTTTACTTATTTATTTCTTAATTATAGGCATTTATTTTTATTAATAATTCTGTTTATTATGTTGTATAAATTTAAGATAAAGCGGGGGCAGCGCATGAGCATGAGAGTTCTAAAAAGAGACGCCGTTAGCAGCCGAGGCTGGGAATTCAGCAGAATAATAGGCGACGCATATGAAGTGAAAGAATTTCACCATGCATAGCAACAATCGAGCTATGCTGGATTGGAGGCAGAGAAAGCCGATCGAAAGTAACAAGCGATGGAAAGTTTTCGACACAACATTTTAATATTTTTGTTTTTACCTATAAAACGTAGCAATTTAATCTAAAAATGTCTGTCTGCTCAAGCAAAAAGTGTTTGAACCCTCTCTCACGCCATAGCGCATTCCTTTCTTGTTGGCTGTGTGACAATGTCATGCACATTAAATGTGCTGGCTATACGGCCAGGGTAGGAAATTGTTTGGAGAAAATGGGGTTGTGACTCATGCCGGTTGAGATCGAAATGAGGGTGTTCATGAGGCAATCCAGGGATAGATTGATGAAATTGTCATCTGGTTTTCGTAAACTCTACAATGAGATCAATGCTGTGGAGAGTTACTTTAACAGCTATGAGCTGTTAAATGAGTCTCCAAAGCGTAAGAAAACCAGTATGCGCAATCTGTCTTTGCATTTGCCTGCATCCAATTTCGTCGACAGTGGTTGCACAATCTCCTTCACTGCTCACTGTGACTAATACTCCGCAGCTTATTTCGTTTACCACGCCCATCTCTCAAAGCGGTCGCAATGATGAGGCTATCTCCGCCCCTCCGGGAAATGGTATCTCTTTGCAGACGAATAAAGCTGTAGTTTCCGAAAAGTCCGGGCAATTATCAATAACTGTTGATATTGCCGAGAGTAGGTCCAGTGGAAGATGCAATACGGTCGCTGACGCTGCGGTTGATTTGCGGCCTGGTTCCTATTAGCCTTTAACTGGAGTTCCACCTAAGAAACATATATTTGTTTCAAGGCTTGATCCCGAACATTCGTCGGATGATGTCTTAGCTTTTATTAAGACAAAAATTCAAGCTCATCACTATAAAGCTAAAAAAGCGGTGGAAAAATTTAAATTTAAATATTCGAGGGAGATATCCTCCTGTAAAATAAGTGTCCCAGTTGAACTGTTTGACTATATATATCATAGCAGTTTTTGGCCGAATCACATTTTAGTAAAAGAATACACGGTCAAAAAGAAAACTCGAGATCCGGTTAGGCTTTCTATCCCATCTAATTCCTCATCTTACGGAATATCAGCATCGGCTGATGTTCCAAAAAAAATAATCTCATCCCTTCATCTGGCCTATCAGAACGTGAGAGGACTTAAATCTAAGCTTCCTAGACTCTATCTAGATAGTCTAGCAATTGAATTTAAAATTTTAGTGTTTACTGAGACATGGTTTAAACCCGGAGTTCTGATTGCAGTTGACTCGGCCTTAACTTCTGACCAAGTTCATTCACCGGACATTCTGGAGATTGAGTTTCTTAGTGTTAAGGTCAGATTCAAGTCTTTCTCTGTTTACATTACTTGTTCTTACATCCCGCCACAATCCGACATGGCGGTGTAAGCAAAACATTTAGATTCTATTCAATATATTTCTTCATCTGTAGATCTGTCGTTTCGTGCACCGATTGTTTGATTAAATCTCGTAATTTTCGCAAGACTAACTTTGTTAAACTGAATGAGCTCATTTTGAGAACTGATTGGTTATCCTTATACAGTTCCTCAGACATGGACCTTGCTATCTCATTGTTTTATGATACTCTTGGTTCGCTTTTTAAGGTTGTGTTCCACTGAGGACTCCAGTGTCGTCTCACCGACCTCCCTTGGTTTTCTCGTGAGCTATCAACTTGAAAAATGTCAAATCCAGATATTATAAAAAATACAAGAAATCGGGACTTTCTTCAGACTTTGCTCTTTACGCAGTTTCTCGCTCCAATTTTATGTTGCTTAACAAGCACTGCTATAATAATTACCTCAAGCGTTGTAAGCTTGAATTTTCCCGTGATCCTAAACAGTTTTATAGCTTTGTGAATTCTAAATGTAAGATGGATGTCCACCCATCAATGTTATCGTTTGAAAATAATCTAGCGGACTCTGATCAAGCGATTGCTGTTTGTTCGCTGATTTCTTCACAACAACATATTCCTCAACGGAGTACCGAGCGAATCTTCCGTATCCTTATCAGATAAAAAGGTCTAATTGTATTTGTAGTCCTTCGATCGATGAAAGTTCACTTCTTAGCGTGCTTAATTTAGTAAAACCTGTGTACACACCTGGTCCAGAATACCTGGATGAAAGTTCACTTCTTAGCGTGCTTTATTTAGTAAAACCTGTGTACACACCTGGTCCAGAATACCTGGATGTGTACTCAGATTTTGTGCAGAGGCTCTATGTAAGCCACTTCAAAAACTTTTTTTGTTGTCCGTTAAATCTTGTCATTTCCCGTCTATATGGAAGGAATCTTACATAATTCCTCTTCATAAAAATGGTAAAAAGTCCGAAGCATCCAATTATAGGGGTATTTCTAAATTGTCCGCTATTCCTAAAGCATTTGAAAAGTTAATCACTTCTAAATTGCAACATTTTTGTAGATCTATTATTTCACCATCTCAGCATGGGTTTGTGAAACGTAGATCTACTACCACTAACCTATTAGAATTTACATCTTTAACGATCGAAGGATTTAGGACTGATGTCATTTATACTGATTTCAGTAAGGCTTTTCTTCTTCTAAAATTAAACAAAATTGGTTTCCCATACAGTTTAATTAGCTGCATTCGTGAATACCTGACAGAAAGTTCTTTTCAAGTCTTCAAGTTCAAGGTCTATCCAAGTCACTTCGGGGGTGCCTCAGGGTAGTCATTTGGGACCTTTGCTATTTACCCTTTTTATTAATGATCTTCCATCTGTTAAGCTTTGTCTCAGCTAGAGAGACATTATATCTCCCTCACGGTTGCAGTCTGACCTCCAAAACTTTCAGTCTTGGTGCCACACAACTTATTAAACCTAAACACATCTAAATGCAAGGTCATGACTTTTTTCAGAAATACTCCTCAGTTGATTACCTATTTTCTTAATAACATTCCATTAACTAGACTTAACGAGATGATCGACTTGGGAGTACTTATGGACCATAAATTGACTTTTAAGTCCCATATATATACTACCGTCGCACAGTGGGGCCTTTTCTCATTTCGCTTATCATAAATCATATCTTTTAAAGTAGTGAAGCGATTTTCAAAATTTAAAAAAAAAAGCATTTGATAGCTAATTGTTCAAGCTACAAATGGAGTTATTACCGAGGTGCCACGTGCTCGGGTTGCTTAGATATTCAAGGTCAAAGTTGAAAAATATTTCTAGGCATATTTTACCCTTAAAATTCACTTAAAAAACACTTTTTTGATGACAAATGAACTTTATATATCTAATTTCTAAGATAAATAAGATTTTTTAATGTTTTGTTTTAATTTTTTACTGAAATTGCGAAAAAAAAAAAATTTATGATTTTTTTAGGTTAATTTTAAAAATTTTATATTGGTGGCTCATTTTCAGCAAAATAATCTTCAACATTATCTTTTATATCTAATAAACTTATCATTTCGGAACTATAATTGCTTTCTTCTATGTTTTTCCGTGTTCGTACTTGTCTTTTTGAGGCAATAAGTGGATCCGATGAGGCTGCCAGCATGTTGAAAAGGTCTTCATTTTGTCTAATCCGAGATATATTGAATATATTAGTATTTCTAAACTTTTTATAGTCCTTGTTCTTACATTCCTGTGCTTCTTCAGACAGCTCTCTAATTGGTAAGCACTGATACTCGATTAAATCCTTTGCATGAGCCAAAATCCTATGTACTGTGGGGGTTAGCTTCTTGTGAGGGTACAATTCAGTCAAAAGTTTGGCTGTTTTCGATGCATATACGGCAAATTTAGTACCATTTATCATTTCCTTTCAGTTTAGAACATTAAGGATAACAGCCAACCTTTTAATGATCTCATGATTAACACCTGTTATCAATGATGTTATGTGATCATTTTCGAAAAATTTCCTCGCAGTATTTCCATCATTCGTATTCCCGTATCCGTAATTTGGGCAGTCAACTTTTAATCCAAGCTTGCGGGAGAACTCATCCCTCGGTTTTTGCTTCTCCTGGCCGAGGAATTGTGTAGGCTAACTTCAAAATAAATTCCATACAATTTATCCTGCAATGCAACGGAGAAATTCCATATTCATAGCAGTTTTCCTCATCCGTTGAACTGTCTGAATTGTGAAAGTCTTTTTTGAGTTTTTTTTGCATATGGGGCATCTTAAAGTCGAGGTGGTGTTTGTAATATCCTTTAACACTTTTCCATCAATCATTGTGAGGAAAAAATCAAACTTAACCGTTATCGTCATTCCACTCTTGGTTTGAATAACAGTTGGTTCCAGATGGCTAATTTGATTTTTTATGTCGCTGACAGTTGATTTGATTAATTCCGATGTTTCCTTTGCATATTTAAAGAAAATAGGCTGACAATAGTGAATCGAAGATGGTCGAACATTTCTCCAATGTTCAGAAGTTTCACTTCTGAAACGTAAAGGAACTACAGAAGCCATTAACATATTTTCATCAGAAATTGTTTCGTCATCGGTTTTTATGACTTGTTTGTAGGCGCTTTGTCCAGATGATCCATCGCACCCCCATTTATTCAGTAGAGTTAGATTTTTAGGAAGTAGCTCCACCTGTGCTTCCGGCAAACTTTCAATTAGACGCCTCGCAGTGTGATCCATCAAGTCCTGTAGTTTTACTTCTGCCGATATCTCTGTGATTATTTTATTGGCAGGGACTGCATCCTTTTTGGCAATTGCTTGTGACAGATTCTCTGATGTAAAGCTTTCTCCAACATTCCCGAGCTTACGTTTCCTTGTAACAGATGAACACTCTTCAATATTCTTAGGTGGCCTTCCTCTTCCTTGGCTAGTAGATGGGTAAACTTCTTCCTCTCTTGAATCCTCTATTGAATCCTCTATTGAATCCAATGATGTAGACTGCTCAAGCCAGTTTTCGTAGATCCCAATAAATTCTGAGTTTTTTCTTTGAGACCCACTCCATTTTCGTTTCACGTTAATGTAGGTGTTTTTAAGTTTCGTCACAATCTCCTTGCTAACGTCTTCGGGTACAAGGCCCATCACTTTAAGCAATTCTGATACAAATTCATTTTGATTTTTAACGGCCCGAAAAACTTCAAAAATCTTAGAATTCTTCAAATCCATTTTTCCACTTTAAATAATAATTGATTATATGCAAAAATACTATTCAACAAAAAAGCTGTTTCCTCTTATGAAGTCAAGAACAAACTGTCTCGAACAAATGCAATAGTTTGCAATTTATACCATTTTTTCTTAAATCATTAGGTAAAAAAACATTTATTGTTGCGGTGCGAATTAAGTGCGCCCCGCGCCAACATAGTTTATTATAAGTACGCCCCTGACCCTTTATCCGAAAGTCCCGTATTATAAAATTGCTCTCTTTGCGTCTGCTTTTTTCGGCTCAACTGCAGCCGCTGCGACGGCTCAAGTTGAGAGTTAATTTGGCAAGCAGAAAGGGCAGACGTGAGTGAAAAGAAACACAAATGTAAGAAAAAACTTTGAAGAAAATGAATTGTAAAAAATGAAATGTTAACTAATAAGAATTTATAAAAGATTTCAGCAAACTCTATACAAAGCGGTACAAACAAATCCATACTTGTATACATACCGGTACATAGCTGTACATAAAATACATATAAGGAAATAAACTTAATCTGTACAAGTAAAGGCTAGAAATAGCTGTTTATTTTTGGAGGAGCTCACCGTCAGCCAGCGAGCCAACATTCTGAAATATTTTCTTGGCTCCAGAAATATATTCTTGGATCTGAAATATTTTCTTGGCTCCAGAAATATTCGTGCGCAGCAGAATAAGCAGAATAAGAACCGTGGTATTGGAGTACTTGCCTGGCGTCAAGTACCAAAGCGCCACGTGGAAATTCTTCCAGAACTTTCTCCGTGAGAGCAATTGCGGCAGACGTGAGCAACGAACCGACTTGCTGAGAGAGGAAGCGAGAGGGAGATAGAGAAACACGTGAATAATTTGCGGTTAATTCAACCCAACCTCAATTGTTGCGTAACATAGACGCAGCAGCACAATGAAAGACCAAGATGGACAAGCAGCAGTGACCGATGCTAAGAGCCAAGAATATTTGGTGAGCTCTATGGCACCGCAGGCTGGAAGGATGTCTAACAACCAGGAGTCGGATGCTCAAACGACATCGACACCTTCAAGAAGCAACGCTTTTGCCTTTGCCTTGACGGAATGTTTGCTACTCGCATGGGAGATTGTACAACGATTGAACGGCCAATGGTACCCGATCCTTCGGCATGGGCTGCGCCGGCGCCACCACCAACCGTTGGAGGAGCAAGTTTTCCTTTCTTGGCAAATACGGCTAATTTCAGCAACGAATCTACTAAACATGCCACGCCAAGTACAGTACTGCGATTTGGAAATACGGATTGGAGAAAAAATACGCTATCAGCTGATCAGATAGCTGCGCGCCAGGTCCGGAGTAGAGATCTGCCGACATTTTCGGGCAAACCAGAAGAGTGGCTGCTGTTTATTAGCCACTACGAGCAATCCACTGAAAGATGTGGAATGAGCAACGTGGAGAATTTAATTCGTCTACAAAAGTTGCAATCAACCTCAAGGATTATTTGCATGACCCCGCATTGCTGGGCGATCTTGTGGAGAAGTTGCCTAGCGATCTGAAACTGGATTGGGGATGTCATCGTTTTGCTTTATCTGGATGTGTTGTCAACTTGTCGAACTTTGACTGGCTATTTGGTGTCGCAATGTGTGCTTCTATGGTTACGCCATATACTTCACCCGCCAGAGAAGCTACAAGGAAGACAAAGGAAAGAGTATTTCTGCACAACGAGCTACTTAACGAATCATACTCCAGTGAGCCAAGGATTGAGAATGGTTCATGTGTAAAATGTAGAGGAAATCATCACCTGGCAGCCTGCCGTCAATTTCGAGAAAGAAGTGGCCAAAGAAGGGAATTTCGGTAAAGCAGAGACGGCTTTGTTTTTGCTTGTTTTGGGCAGCATATTGTACGCAACTGCAGAGCCAAAAGGAATTGCGGAGTTGAGGATTGCAAGTTAATGCATAATGCCTTGCTTCATCAAACATTTGAAGGCGTTAATAATCAGTCGACGATGCAGAGCGCCGTTGATGGAAAGGGAACTGGCCGACGAGTTAGAACTGGATGGTCCTGCCCAAAATCTATGTTTGAAATGGACAGGCGATGTAACCAAAACTGAAACTTTGTCAAAGAATGTCAGTGTTGGAGTATCAGCAAGAGCTGTGGATGCAGCACGCTATAATCTTAAGGGCGTGCGCACAATGGAACAATTGGACTTGCCCACCCAATCAGTCACCTGTGACTTGATCAAATCAAGAAATCATTTAAGAGGACTACCGATTACGCTGTATCACAATGTAAAGGCACGTTTAATTATTGGCTTAGACAATGTCAAAGTGACCGTACCATTGGAAGTGCGAGAAGCTGAGAAGGATGACATAGTAGCCGTGCGTTGCAGATTAGGCTGGTCCGTATATGGGCGACACAATGCCACCAGCCATCAAACACCACACGTGTTGCATGTATGTGAATGCAACGAAGCGGATAGTGCGAAAGCATTAGATGAATCGATGAAGATGCATTTCGTTCTGGTCTCTTTAGGAGTAAGTGCTTCAGCAATGCCATTGCGGTCCAAGGATGATGAACGCGCAATGCAAATAATGGAAGACAACAAGCTACTGCTCAACGAAAAGACGCTGGCAAACGGGCTTGTTATGGAGGTTCGACCAAATGGAGTTGCCTGACTCATTCCCGATGGCGATGAGACGTCTCAAATGCTTGGAGACGAAAATGGCAAAGAATGATCAGCTAAGGGATTTTATGCTGAACACCATGCGAACCTATGAAGAAAAGGGCTACATTCGGAAGCTGACAACAAACGAGGTGGGAAGTAGTAAAAACTCATGGTTTCTTCCTATATTTACAGTTACGAACCCAAACAAGAACAAAACGCGGTTAGTTTGGGATGCGGCTGCCAAGGTGAACGGCATGTCGCTGAATGATGTCTTGCTCAAGGGTCCAGATGTACTAGCTTCGCTGATGGGTGTACTCATGCGATTTCGAGAGCGGCCGGTGGCAGTGGCTGGAGACATAACCGAGATGTTTACCAAGTTGCAGTGCGCACTGAGGACCAGAAGGCCCAAATGTTTTTATGGCGCAATGGAGACTCGTCTAAAGCCGTAGATACCTACGTGATGCAAGTCATGACGTTTGCAAAGACAGTACAGAAGATTCACCTAGATGGAGGATTCAACATGAGACGATGGACCTCAAATGTTGAGAGCGTTGTGAGAGCGCTTGAAAACAAAGATGACGATGCTTTACCCAGACAAATTGCGGTTCCCGAAGAGGCGCGAGAAAAGGTTCTAGGCATGTGGTGGTTGCCTGGCTCAGACTTGATCACATACGTAGCCAAGCCGGAACTACTCGAAAGGGCTTGTGAGGGCGAGCCCACGAAGAGAAGAGTGTTAAGTGTGGTTATGCCAATCTTTGACCCACTTGGTCTACTTGGATTTTTGACCGTCCGTGCTAAAATTATTTTGAAGAACATTTGGCGCTCTGGAACCAAGTGGGACGAGACTCTTTTAAAGGAGGATGAAGCAGACTGGAGGCTTTGGTTACGCTTGCTGCCTCAAATAAATGGAATAAGAATTCCCAGATGTATGCGATTGGTAAGTTGTACCAGCAGTGTGCAACTTCATACATTTGTAGACGCCAGCACAAGCGCGTATGCAGCGCTTGTATATCTTCGAGCAGAACTGGACGGTGAAGTGTGCTGTTCACTGGTGGGCTCAACGACGCGGGTGGCACCTCTAAAGCCCGTCTCAATACCCAGAATGGAACTAATGGCTGCTGTACTAGGCTTACGACTAGCTAAATTTATCGAATCGGAGCTATCGATACCTATTGAGCGGAGAGTTTTCTGGACAGACTCGAAGGATGTTTTGCACTGGATTCAATCAGATGTACGCAAATATCACCAATTCGTTGCTCTTCGAGTCGGTGAAATTTTGGAAGACTCAGATGTAAGAAGTTGGCGATGGGTGCCAAGTGTACAAAATGTGGCAGAAGACGGCACAAAATGGTCAAAAACGCCAGAAATGACCAACAAAATACGATGGTTTGTTGGTCCAGGATTTTTATACAAGGATGAGATGGATTGGCCAAAAGACAAAAAAATCGTAAGCAGCGACAACGTTGAGGTGCTACACCATGAGGAGAAGCATAGTTGGACTTCCTGTTTTGCATGCATAGCTGTAAATCCAGAACGAGTAAGCACTCTGGAGAAGCTGCGGGCTGTGCAGAGGCGAGTCTTGGATTTCTTCCGCATCATATGTAAGAAATCATACGGAGTATGACGTGGAAATGGATACCATATTTCTACGCGTCTGCCAGGAGGAGGAGTTTCATGAAGAAATCAGATGCCTAAGCCAAGGATGTGCTCTGACTAACCGCAAAAGTAGACTGTTCAAATGCTCACCGTACCTGAATGCATTTGGAGTGCTACGAGCTAAAGGGCGAATTGACCAAATGGAATACGTAGATGTAGGAATAAAGAGACCCGTAATCCTACCCAAATCTCATCGGATGACCTCTTTAATAGTGGAGTTCTACCATAGGAGATATCATCATTTACACAACGAGATTGTCGTAAACGAAGTACGGCAACGATATTGGATCGACGGCATGCGCGCTTTAGTGAGAAAAGTCGCAAAAGCTTGCCCAGCGCGCCGCATACGAGTGGCTCGACCGGATCCACATATTATGGGCGACTTACCTAGAGAGAGACTGTCGCCTTATACATCACCTTTTACATACACTGGAGTGGATTGCTTTGGCCCAATCGACATTTTAGTGGATCGCAGGCATGAGAAGAGGTGGGGCGTGTTATTCACCTGCCTCACGACACGAGCTGTACACCTGGAAATTGCTGCATCTCTATCAACGGACTCCTTTCTCTGTGTGATAAAAGCATTTGTGGCCAGAAGAGGGGTACCACGTCGTATGCTGTCGGACAATGGTACCAATTTTCGAGGAGCTAACCGAGTGTTAAAGGAGCATATTGAGCGAATATCCACATCAGCCGTGGAGAAGCAATTCCCAACGTTGGAATTCAAATTAAACCCACCCAGTGAACCACATATGGGAGGCATATGGGAACGATTGGTACGTTCAACTAAATCTATACTTTCAGAAATTCTACCTGAGACCGGTGTACGAGAAGAAGCGTTACGAGCTGCTTTCGCGGATGTGGAGCAGATTCTCAACTCACGCCCGGTGACGTATGTGCCTTTAGACAGCGCTGAGTCGGAGGCGCTGACTCCGAACCATTTCCTGCTGGGAAACTCCAGTGGCTTGCGCAAGGATGTCTCCATAGAGCAAACTGAGCCTCAACTGGCGAAAACATATCGGATTGCAAGCCAGATGGCAGATCGTTTCTGGAAAAGATGGTTACGAGAGTATCTACCTACGATAACGAGGCGTACGAAATGGTTTCAGCCGCCGCTGAAGCCAATTGAAATAGACGACGTGGTGATCATCGTGGATGACACAGCCAAGCGGAGCTCATGGCCAAAAGGAAGAGTGGTCGAAGTTCATCATGGAAGTGACGGTCAGGTGCGAAGCGCTGTTGTGCGCACAGTCGGCGGACTTGTCACAAGACCAGCAGTAAAGCTGGCCAAATTGGACTTAAAAGGGTAACCCACGAAACCAAGATGTTAGTGAGTTACGGGGTGGGGAATGTTGCGGTGCGAATTAAGTGCGCCCGGCGCCAACATAGTTTATTATAAGTACGCCCCTGACCCTTTATCCGAAAGTCCCGTATTATAAAATTGCTCTCTTTGAGTTGAGAGTTAATTTGGCAAGCAGAAAGGGCAGACGTGAGTGAAAAGAAACACAAATGTAAGAAAAAACTTTGAAGAAAATGAATTGTAAAAAATGAATTGTTAACTAATAAGAATTTATAAAAGATTTCAGCAAACTCTGTACAAAGCGGTACAAACAAATCCATACTTGTATACATACCGGTACATACCTGTACTTAAAATACACATAAGGAAATAAACTTAATCTGTACAAGTAAAGGCTAGAAATAACTGTTTATTTTTGGAGGAGCTCACCATCAGCCAGCGATCCAACATTTATATATACCATTTTTTCTTAAATCATTAGGTAAAAAAACATTTTTGCATCATTGCAAACTATTGCACTTGTTTGTTATAACCTTTTTTGATTAATTAGGTAACAACAAAATTGGTTTCCAAATTGAAACAGGTAATCGGGTAAATCCAAAAAATTAACAAACAATGTAGGTAGACCCGATTTTCTATGACCTAAAGTATTATTTACCTATTTTCTAAGACCTTCTAAACATGTAAACATCGTCAGGTAGTATTTCGGACGCGATTTTACACACACGCTGCTGACAAATTTGCATGCGCTCTTCTTCTTCCTTGTACCTGAAACGCGTTTTTAACGCGAGGTTGCATTAATTTTTTGAATTTTTGACAAATTTGCGCAAAAAAGCGCAAGACTACACTATATAGGTCTGATAGGTGAATATTCCCTCTATCACGTGTATATAATTATATCGTGAATCTCCGTGAATCTCTGTTGCTTTTCCTTCACTAAAGTTTAAAAAATGCGACAATTTAGTGTATTCTTGAAACGTCTCCAATTTACTGAGTATTTCAAACTACATTAAATTTTTTACAACAAATAACTAAAAAATGATCTACATTTCGAATAAATTAAAAATATTCAAGATTTGATGATCCATGTACTACCAAAGTTCTTTACACCTCATTGGTTCGTCCAATTTTGGAATATGCATCCTGCATATGGTCACCCCAATACGATTCACATAAAGCAAGAATAGAATCGGTTCAAAAACAGTTACTTCTCTTTGCTCCTTGTGGTCTGAACTGGGATCATAATATCAACTTACCTTAATTCTTGGTGTCATATTTATGCACAAGAACCTTAATGGGGATAAAGACTCTCCCGAGTTTATTACTTTCTTCACTTCAAGGAAGTCGGTCGTGTTTTTTTTGCGCTCTCGCTTTTACCTAGTTTTTATTTAATCCCGCATATAATAAATTCTATTTCGTGGAATCTAGTTCCGAGTTAATAAATTACGCGATTTAAAAATTGTAACTTGTTCTTAAACACTCACTCAAAGCTATTACTACTTATTGCTTTATTTAATAACAAAACTCAAAGTTTTGTTGTTTGTCTACATAGACTTTGATTTTGTGTTTTTGATCCCTTTTAATTGCATTCGCGCTCTCGCGACACATTAGTGTTGTTGTTTGTGTGGTGCTTGCTCTCACGTTTTTACGTTGCCCGCGATCGCGACCGTTTCTCTCGCGATTGTTCCCGTCTTTGTTGTTGTGTGTTTACTAACCCTCTTAACTTCTGTCTCTGTCAGTTTTTTTCTTGTGCATATCAAACTTTAACACTTGTGTTATTTCTTGGTGCGTATAGCCCTTATATTTTATTATATTGCTCATTTTAAATTGCCTCTCTTCATAAACTTTTTGATTTATTTATTTATTTGTTGTTATTTTAATTCTTTTATTAATTAAACTTACAATGGTTGTCTGCTCTTCAAAAAGTGCCCCCCATCCCCAAAAAATCTAAGATGATTATCTTTTGTGCTGGCTGTGCTATTATGCATGTCAAAATCCGCTGGTTATACAGCCAGAATAAGGGATAGTATTGGAAACGGTGGGGGACTAAAATGGAGTTGTGAAGCGTGCCGGACGAGAGAGGGATTTAAATCCCTGTCGGCTAATTTTCTGAATCTTCGCGATGAGTTTTCGTCTCTGGAAACTCAGTTTAATAGTTATAAACTATTAAACGAGTCACCGAAGCGGAAGAAGACTATCCCTCGGAATTTCTCTCCCGATCCGCCGGCATCTCTGCTTCCTCCGGCTCCGGCATCGTTGATTGACCCATTAACTCCAAATGCTCAACAACTGATATCATTTAGGAGTCCAGCATTAGCTGCAGTTGCGGGTACGATTGACATTTCCCCCGGTAATAGTGCCCCGCAAGCTGACTCGATATCGGTTGTAGTTTCCGATGGATCCGGACGAATATCCTCTCCCAGGGATATTCCAAATAAAATTTTAACAAGAAGAGCTCTCAAAGCGTCTTCTGCCTCAGCAGTTCCAGTCCAAAATGCTGTTGCTGCGGTTGCGACTGGCGCATTGAGATCTCTTGTAGCCATTCCACCAAAAAAGCAAATCTTTGTTTCGCGGCTCGACCGCAATACTACATCAGATGATGTCATAGCCCATATCCGGGCAAAAGTCGTGGCGCCAAACATTATGGTGGAAAAGTTTAGGTTTTCATACACCCGTGACATTTCGTCATTTAAAATCAGTGTCCGACCAAATGTCTTTGACCAAATTTGTCACAAAGATTTTTGGCCGGAACATTTAGTTATAAAGGAGTATACGGCTAAGAAAAAGAAAAATCGGCCTCCGATTCGTCTGCCTAATACAACTAACCCTTCCCTACCCTCTGGCTAGTCAGTAGCTGGCGGGTCAAAAAACTAATTTCGTCCCTTATTCTGGCCTATCAGAATGTTAGAGGACCAAAATCTAAACTTTCTAAGCTTTTTGTAGGTAGTCAATCTTTTGACTTTCACATCTTGGTCTTTACAGAAACGTGGTTAAAGCCAGACATTTCTGATGCCTCTGTTTTTCCCACAATATTTTCAACCTATAGATGCGATCGAATCTCCAAAAATGGTGG
Organism: Drosophila saltans; assembly: GCA_018903575.1. Taxonomy (NCBI): domain Eukaryota; kingdom Metazoa; phylum Arthropoda; class Insecta; order Diptera; family Drosophilidae; genus Drosophila; species Drosophila saltans. Next base: position 122,924 of record JAEIGH010000140.1, on the reverse strand, counting down.
TGGAGTTTTGATTGCCGTAAATTCATCTCTTCCTTCAGAAATACTTATGCCACCTGCTGTTCTTGACATTGAATTTGTTAGTGTCAAAATTTGTTTGAAATCATATTCTGTATTTCTAACTTCTATATTCCACCGAATTCTGACATGACGGTATATGCTAGCCATTTAGAAGCTATTCGCTTTGTCTCTTCACTTGGGAGATTTTAATCTACCTGACGTTTCATGGCTTCCATCAAGTGAGTCTTCCTTGTTGATGCCCTCCTCCTCACATTGCTTTCTTGACGGTCTTCTTGAGTTATCCCTAACCCAAGTTAATCCTGTTCGTAACAAAAATGAGAGATCACTAGATCTTATATTTATGTTAGATTCTTCTAACTGTACTGTTTCGAGGATTGATCCCTTAGTCGTCCCCGAAGACAGTTTCCATCCAACTTTGGACTTAACTATTTATCTACCTTTTCGGTTATCAAATTCTGGTACCAGTTCGACGTCTCGTACCCGTTGCTTTCGTAAAACTAACTTTTTCAAGCTTAACGAGCTAATTCTTGCCACAGACTGGTCTTATCTGTACTCCTGTAATGATATGAATGCTGCCATTTGTTTTTTCTATAATACTATGTTTTCACTTTTTGATGCTTGTGTTCCACGTGTGACCCATGTATTGTCTAACAAACCGCCATGGTTTACACGTGAGTTAACTAATTTGAAAAATGTAAAGTCTAGATATTATAGAAAGTTTAAAAAATCGGGCCGACCGTCTGATTTCTCTCTCTATGCTGTTGCTCGATCGAATTTTTTAGTGCTTAATACACTATGCTATAAGGATTACATTAGGCGTTGTAAACTTCAGTTCTCCCGTGATCCTAAGCAATTTTATAACTTCGTTAACGCCAAACGAAAGGTGGCACCCGTCCTATTTATGTTTTGAAAATAATAAAGCAGACGATGATCAGGCCATTGCCGATATGTTTGCTGATTTTTTCAAAACGACCTATTCCTCCAAAGATCATCGAGCTAACTTTTCTTACCCTTATCAGCTGAAAAGGTCTTATTGCGTCTTTAATCCTGTGATCGATGAAGATTCGCTTCTCAGCGTGCTTACTTTAGTGAAGCCTGTGTACTCACCAGGACCTGATGGGATACCTGGTTGTGTACTCAGGTTTTGCGCTGAGACTTTGATTTCCCCGATTCTTAAGTTATTTACTTTGTCCGTTGAAACTTCCTCTTTTCAACCATTTGGAAAGAATCTTTTATTATTCCTTTGCACAAAAAGGGTAATAAATCCGTTGCTTCTAATTATAGGGGTATTTCCAAATTGTCTGCTATTCCGAAGGCATTTGAGAAAATTATAACTTCTCAACTGCAACATTTCTGTAGTTCTATTCTTTCATCTTCTCGACATGGGTTTATGAAACGTAGATCTACTACCACTAACCTTTTAGAGTTTACTTCTTAGCGATCGAAGGATTCAGGAATGCATTGCAAACTGATGTCATTTATACCGACTTCAGTAAAGCTTTTGATTCTGTCAATCATACACTGCTTTTGTTCAAGCTGAACGAACTTGGGATTCCAAGCCTTTTTCTTAATTGTATTTCACAATATCTTAATAACCGTACACAAAAAGTTTTATTTAAAACTTATATATCGAAAACCATCAATCTGACCTCGGGGACCAATGCTTTTTACGCTTTTCATTAATGACCTTCCGTCAGTTGTAACTCACTCTTGTGTGCTTATGTATGCTGATAATGTTAAACTTTGTATTAATTTTAAAGTCTTAAGTTCTCCACGTCTGCTTCAAGTCGATCTTAATAACTTTCAAACTTGGTGTGAAATTAACTTATTAAAACTCAATGTTTCGAAATGTAACGTCATGTCATTTCATAGATCCTCTTTCCAACTAGTGGTGTATTATCTCAATAATACCCCACTTGAACGTTTGAACGAGATTAATGATTTGGGTGCACAAATTAAATTTTACTCGTCATATTAATATCACTGTCAATAAAGCCATGAGTGTTCTTGGTTTTGTTAAGCGATGGTCGAAAGAATTTGACGATCCTTACACAACCAAAACTATTTTTATTTCACTGGTCCGTCCCATTTTGGAGTATGGATCATGTGTTTGGTCTCCACAATATGGATCACATCAAGTAAAAATTGAATCTGTTCAAAAACAGTTTTTAATTTTTGCTCTTCGTGGTTTAAACTGGGATCAAAATGTTTACTTGCCCTCCTATTTTAAAAGACTTCTTTTAATTAACCTTTCCTCCTTTCTTAATCGTAGAGTAATGCTTGGTACTTTGTTTGTCCACAAGCTTTTGAATGGACAAATAGACTGTCGTAATTTACTCAATCAGGTCAATCTATCTGTTCCTTGTAGGTTAACACGAAATTATATCTTTAACACGCTGTAATTCCAACTATTCTTTGCATGAACCTTTTCGAGTTCTCTGTTCCGTCTACATTCTGTAATCGGATCAGAGTTCTCTATATCTATTCTAAAAACTACTATTTTAAGTTATCTATCTAGTAGTTAGTCTTAATTATTATTTTAGTTACCGTCCGTTGTCTACGCGACTTCGTTTTTACATGCTGTCTGATAGAGTTCGCGCGTAACAGGCTTTGTCCTGGTGTCGCTTGGACCACTTGAACGTACTTCGCTTTATACGCGTCAACGTCCAGAAGAATGAAAACTAACAATTTCTTTGTTCAGATTATAATCGTCTTTATCATGTAATCAGTTCAGAGCTCTCTATTCCTTTCCTAAAAACTTCTATACTTTCCTATCTAGCACGTAACTATCTATAGTTTCGCTTTTTGTCTGTGTTTTGTGAATTGTCCCCGCGACGCGAGCTGTGCGTTATGCTGCTTGCGCACCTCGGTCGGTTGGGCCGGAGGTGTGGTCAATTAGTGCTCCCGTTGGGATTCGCGCGTAAAACAAAAAAATCTAGGTCTTTGTTCACATTAAGGGCGTCAACCAGTTAGTTGTTAATTTAGTTTTATTTATTAATTCATTATATTTATTTACTCATTTGTTTCCTTATTTATTTCTTAATATAGGCATTTATTATTATTAATAATTCTGTTGATTATGTTGTATAGATTTAAGATACTCTCAGTTATGCAAAAGAGAGATGCATGGTGGGTAGACGTGATGGTGGCGGCGTTCAAAAAGGAGACGCCGTTAGTAACCGAGGATGGGAGTTCAGTGAAATGAAAGGCGACGCATGCAAAGTGAAGAATTTCACCATGCATAGCAACAAAAGAGCTATGCTATGTGAGCGGCAGAAAGAGCCGATCAAAATAAAAGACTAAACGAAAACGGATGGAAAAATATACATGAGTCAGGAGTTCATATGATGCCTATAAATACCCTCGGTTGAGACCAGAAGGGCAACTATTTAGTGTGTGAAGATTTTTGAAGTGCGACGGCAAGTGAAGTACGACGCGAGAAATAAAAAACAAAGTAAAGGCAACGGCTGTGAAAATTATTAAATTTGAGTCCTGGAGGAGTCCTGCGGTCAAACGAGGGGTTATTACATGCAGCGCAGCAAAGACTAGGGGATATTCCTAGCACCGCCACAAAGACTAGGAGCATTCCTAGCACAGTTAAGAAGACGAGGAGTAGTCCTGGTACAGGCAGGGCCGACTAGAAGTATTCCTAGCACAGCTTAGGAAAGACTCGTAGTATTCCTGGCATAGTGGGGGAAGTCTAGGAGATATTCCTAGCAACATTTTTGGAGAGCAGCAGTAGTCAGGATAGAGAGGGAAGACCAGGAGTATTCCTGGCAATATACAAAGCGTCTGCCATAATTACTTTCGTTTGGTCACTGGATGGTCCGAACATTGGATTCACAATAATATCACTCTTACCTGATGCCAAACATTGCCGGCGCCAACAACAACACTTTTTTTTTCACCAGTGCACATATAAATTTGTTGTACCAAACCTCGATACCTGAAAACTGGTTCTGCCGAAAATCAGAATGAATAAGGATCGTTACAATGTAAATAGTAACGTCCTGGGAACTAGGTTTGAGACCCATAGGGTTGTATCGGCCAAATATGGCGCACTGGCGATGGGCAGGAAAGTGACAGGAGTGTCAAGGTGACAAGACGAGTGAAGATGAAAGGCACGGTGAAAATTGCAAACGATAGAAAAATTCACTTTGGAGAGAGACGCGCTGGCCAGTCGGGGATTTCAAAAATAAATATCTATACAAAATTCCAAGTTCCCTTGTTTATTTTAGTATTAGGAGATTGGAAATATTTGCCGATCTTCTGTAAAATACCTAGGGAGTATTAGATATGTAGACCTTAATTAAACAACCACAACAAATATTTTCAAAAAAAATTTGAGTTATATCAATTTATGGCTTAACAATAAATATTTTATGAGCAACTCTTACCTTGTATGTTCCAAACCCTAAGATTGGCATTTCATGACCACTGCTAAGCTTAGTTTTAGGCGCCATTAACATACTTTTCCTTTCACAATTCGGTTGTTTATCCCCTCCTAGTAATACGCCGACCTGTAGTATATTTTCCTGATCGTCTTCAAAATTTCTTGTTACGTGCTGTCCTCGAATCATTGTAATATGAAAAATTTTCTAACCGGAACAAAAAACTTTTTCGGAATACTGATAAAATTATGAAATAGTTTATACTTCCAAGAAATTCTGTTTGAAGTGTTCTGTTGTTAACAAATTTGTGACAACTGAGTAAAAAACGACTTCAAATCCCATTATTTTAACTGCGAAATCATGACACCTACGTAAAGAAGCCAAACTAATTTTTGGCTAAATAGACTGAATATGATTTAAAATTGTATTAATGGAAGTATTTCGGACTAAACCAAAAGGTCTCCACTTAACTAAGCGAACAAGAAGGAACGATTGAAGATCTGCTCATTGATCATGCGTTTTGTAAATAAATCACATGACAGCTAGGAAATATTTATGGTGCGATTAAAGATTGGTTGTTCTTACCACGCCGAAAAGCCTTTTATTATTGAGCATCTGTGGGTATTCATAGTGTGTTCATTAGTTACCTGTTAAAATAATTATAAATTAGACTAAAGTTTGTAAGTATAAACAAAAATGTCATTGAATTTTCTTTTCCTTTCTAACTGTAAATATTAAGGTGGCCCTAATGCCCCCCCAGAATTTGTAATAATCTTCTAAATACATATATAAAAAATAATTCGGTTTTCCTTCCTGACGCTATAACTCCAGAATGCACGAACCAATTTCCACGGTTTTGCATTCGTTGTCTCAGGCTCCGTGAGGTTTATAGCAAAGAAAATACAGGAACAATTTCAAGATAAGCAGGATAACCGGGAAAATCAATAGCGCCATCTCTGATATATAGCATGCTGTGAAATTTAAAATTTTTGAAGTAAATTTGAAAATTAACGATAAAGTTATTCGTTTCAACTATTCGTTTAAACTATTGAAATCAATTACGCGTTTTCTGCATTTATTTAATTTTAACAGCTGTGTTGCGACGCTGTCTTGTCGTTTGGCTCTTCTTTTGAATTTCCACTTTTACACGTTTGAAGTTACTTTATTTTATTTCAAGACTTATGACTACTACAATTCGGATTTGGTATTTATGTAATGTAGACAAAGTATAATAGGTGGATGTATATATACATGTAGTCATTTATACGATATGATACAGTATTATACTGTTCTATACAGTATTAAAAAACACGTGCTAAACTCCGCTGCTTAGCGACAACTGACCGTCTACTCTAATTCAAATATGTTCCATTCCTTCCTTCGCTTGCACAACACGCCAATTCACCGATTCTTAGTTTAGCGATTCTAATAAATTCGCTCCTATGCGAAACTCCAAGTCATTCGATCAGCTGTTCGATTAACAGAGGCCAGCTTGCAGGGAGGGTCACTTATAAGCTTACGCAGCAACATTCCCTCCTTTGCAAACTTCAGTCTTACTCTTGAAGTTTGCACCTAATGTGCAACGTTACTCTATTTTTCGAACATCCAGTTTGGCCAGTTTTACGATTGGCCTGATTAGAAGTGCTGTCGCTGTACGCACTAATGCGCTTCTAGCTTCTCCGTCTTTGCCGCTGCATAGATCAACGATTATGCCCTTCCTCCAAGAGCTTCTAGAAACGGTTTCGTCGACCACTACTACGACGTCGCCTTCCTGTAAAGGACGGGCGGGGTGATGGATCCATTTGGCATGTTGTCTCTTATCCATGCGATTGCGGAATCGTTCTACAACTTGTCCGGCAATACGATAACTCTTAGCAAGTAATGCTCCAGCGTTACCATCTTCATTCTTTTGACTTATCGCACTTGTTGCGTCCCTTAAAAAATGATTTGGTGTTAGCACTTCTGCGTCTATTGATTGCAGTGGCACATAGGTTAACGGTATAGAGTTAAGTAAGTTTTCTATCCTTGCTAACGCTGCCCACAGCATGCAGCGTTTTTTGCCTCCAATACATCCGTTAGCATGGACTTTACAGATCGTATCATTCTATCTGAAGCACCGCCCATATGTGGCGCTCCGGGCGGAATAAATGACCTTAAAACCTCTGTTGAAATGCCTCCAATCTCCTCTATTAGCAGCCTGGTAGCTTCTTTAAAGTTTGTGCCATTATCCTTCCAAAATATTCGCTTGGGCACGCCTCAATCTAGCGACAAATGTCTGGAATACCAACAAAAATGCGTCTGTTGATAGAGAGTGTGCCAGTACTTCACGCACCGTCAGACATGTAAACAACTCGCCCCAACGTTTTTCCCACCGTCGTTCGTCGTCCATGGGCCCAAAGTAATCGACTCCAGTGTTAGTAAATGGAGGCTCGTTGATCTCCAGTCTTTCAGGCGGCAGGTTGCCCATTTCCGGAGCTTCCTGACGTGCACTTTGGTTTCGACAACTTGGCATTTCTTCTTCGGTACTCGCACCCGCGCTCGCAAACCAGGGATACAGTACAACTGTCTAGTATGTAGTGGCTGAAATTAGGTACAGTTATATATAACATATAAGTAGCTATTATATAACATATAAGTAGATTAAGACTAACGAATTGGTGCAAAGATCAATTATTGCTCGATCTAGGTAAGTTGATTTTTAATGTGTGCAGTAGCTACAATGCTGACCGCTGTCTAACGCTAAGCAGGGTTGACTAATTTATTAAGCAATCGCAATTAAACCTAGGGCTTACAGACATGTTTTGGTTATTAAAAAGTACAGGTCTAGCCTTTTTTTCCATTTGTTTGTTTTTTACATATAGTATTAACATAAAGTAATTTTGTGGTTACATAAAGATTTTCTAACAATTATTAGTATAAATGTAGTTGTTGGTGTAAATGCATGTTTAAAATACAAACTACGAATTTCTCACAGTAAAGACCAGGCTTTGCTTAGAATAGAATTAATTCCTACATATTCTCATATACATTGTACTCACACTATATTTTCATACAACACAAAATTGTCCCCCACATTATGTTCACACACACAATCACATTTACACTATGAATAACACACACAAGTTTTCTTCAAGTGCGGTACAGACATAAGTCTCTTTGCTCCGTCTTGCTATTGCCTTATACCTGCGATAAGGCATCTGAAATTATACACAAATAGTTAGCGCGGAGCGCAAGGATTTGGTCTACTCACGGTGATCACCTGCTTCCTGTAGTGGCCACGGACTGTTTCCCTTTTGTTTTGGACATCCACCTGACGAGTGCCTGGAGTACTGAAGGGGGCGCGCGGCGATAGCAGCCTCTCTTTCTCCACTTTCTCCACTTTTTTGGCGCCTCACACCTCTACACTTTCACTGGTGTGGGTAAAAAACTTTCCTCAAGTACATAGCAGTGTTGTAAAGCAGAGGAAAACCCCCAGCCCGTAGCCGCCAGGCGGCGCCTAAGGGCGGACTAAAATTCAAAAATAACCGTTTCTCTTTTAAACCTGAACCGTCCGTTAAATGGAAAAGTTGGCTACCTCAATGGACCATATATCCCGTTTAGAGGGAGTTTTTTCGGACCAACTCAGCGAGGAAGCTATTTTTGGCAAGCGTTCCAAACTCAAGGAGTCACCTCAGCCAACTGCGGCACCCCCAAACCCAGCGCCAATAGTTTCTGCTACAAAAGCGTTATGCAGCAGCCCAGTTGCGACTGCCCCAACGTCAAAGGCTAACTCAGGTATTCCGGAGTTGGACAAGTTGGGCTGCTTGATCCACGAGCTTGCCAATACATACTCTAAAAAGGAGGATGGTAAACATGTGAGGCACATAAACCAAAGTGCGTTGCAGTCAATGGCGCGCATGAAAAAGCTGCACGAGCAAAATGGGCAAACTAATGCTGCGGGCATCTACATGCGACAAATCCATGCTAACCGCTCAAGAGGCATATACTCAACGCAGACTTAGGGCAAACTCTGCCGTCAGCGATACGCCCAAGCGCCCTCGGGAGGATACCCTGTCCCAGCGGAACACGCCACCGAAAAAACATCGCGGCGGCGTAAATTTTAAAAAATCTTATGCGGATCAGCTGAGATCTGTTGCAATTCTCGCAACATCAACTAGCTTCCACAAGCAAAACAGGATATGGCATCGTCACACACCACGAGACTGCATCAAACTCTGAGCTTCCAGCTCAAGAGTGGCAACAAGTGCCACGCAAGCGCTAATCTAAGACACTGGAGCGTAGAGCCAGGCCACAAGCAATTATTGTTAAACCAGAGAACGGCGTATCATATGCCCAGTTGCTCAGCAGGGTGACTAGAATGGATGATGGCCGTCTTAACAGCGTCAGAGACAACGTTAGACGGGCAAGGAAGACTGCCAATGGTGAGCTCTTGCTAGAAATAAACCGCTCAAGTAGCTCAAGTCACCTAAAGGATGAGTTAATTCAAGTTTTGGGACCAACCACCATGGTTCGAGCAGTGGGTGATGTAGCTCACGTTGAACTGCGTGATCTCGATTGCCTGGCAACAGCGACTGATGCTATCGCAGCAATTAAAGCTAAAATTGGCAAGGTAGACCAGATCTCAGTTAAGTCTCTAAGGCCAACTTTTGGAGACACACAAACGGCAATAGTTTGCCTATCTCAGGCTGGCGCGGCTGAGCTTCTCAGCTCTTGTACCAGCCTGGTCCAGCTGCCGTACAAGAGCGAGAAATAGTCTGCAGGGATGCTACCGTTGTCTTAACTTTGGACACATGGCGGCAAAGTGCACCAGCAACATCGATCGCACAAATTGCTGCCTCAGATGCGGAAAGCCAGACCACAAAGCTTCGTCATGCATAAACGAGCCGAAATGTTTTAATTGCGCTGCTCAAGATCGCACCCAAACAGACCACTACGCCTGCAGTAGGAGATGCCCTCTTGAAAGTAAAGAGCTTCGCAAAAATTCATCCAAATGAAAATTCTCCAGCTGAACCTAAACCACTGCGCTGCGGCGCAAAGCTTGCTGACCCAAACGGCAATCTGGGCGTGCGGCCGGAAAGCACCAACCATGGAGGCCATTCATCCAGCCGGTGGCTTTGTCAGGGCTAAATTCGGAGACATATGGATATTCAGCTGCTATATTGCTCCAAGCCTGCAAACAAGAGAATTTGAAAGTATCGTCGACGAAATAGCAATAGATGCCCAAGGTAAGCAAAAAACCCTGATCGGAGGCGATTTTAAAGCTTGGTCTGAAGAATGGGGAAGCAGTTCCTCAAACAGCAGGGGCAAGACGCTGCTAGAGGCACTGGCGACACTTGATATGGCGGTTCTAAATAAGGGGAATGAGTTTACTTTCCAAAAAGCTGGTTATGGGTCAGTTATTGACGTAACTTTTGCATCCGGCCAACTCTATAACAGAGTTACTTGGAAACTCTGCCGCCACTATACGGGTAGTGATCACAACGCCATACTATGCACCATTGACAGCACGCATACTCGGAGCCGCAATGAGACCCCTAAGCGGAAGATGTATGAGGTCCATACCCTTAATCCAGCAGTTTTTGCGTCAACTCTAAATATTCCAACACTCTCTGGTAGCGCAACAGAATGCTCGGAGCAAGCTGTAGAGGCTATTAAATCAGCCTGTGACGCCATGGATGTGCGCAGGGGGCACAGCAGACATCGCTCAGCGGTGTACTGGTGGAACGAATCTATCCCAGATGCCAGAAGACAATGCCTAAAAGCTAGACGCTGCCATCAGAGGGCAAGAGGACGCCCCAATTTCCTCCAGTTACAGCAAGTATATGCAGACAGGCGCAGAGAGCTCAAGAAGGCCATAAATTTGAGCAAGAAAAAATGCTTTCTAGACCTATGTGACGAGGCGGACAACGACATCTGGGGCATGGCCTATAAAATCGCGTTAAAAAAGTTGAAAGAGATCAAGCCAGCTGCACCGGACGGGGCAAAAATGAAATGCATCGTCGAAACGCTTTTCCCCAACACTTCAACGATAGCGCCAAAAGTTAACCACATGGCAAACATAGCCGATGCTGAGTCCCTTTTTGATGCAGAAGAAGTAGCTGGAGCAGCACTCCATCTCAGGGACAACAAGGCTCCTGGTCCAGACGCCATCCCTAATAAGGCTCTGAAGCTAGCAACCTGGCTGCAACCCGATAAAATTACACAATTGTTCAACATTTGCTTGCAGGAAAGTACCTTCCCGGACCAGTTGAAAGTACAGGATTTGGTATTGATACCAAAACCAAACAAGCCAGCAGAAGATCCTTCTGCTTTTCGTCCAATCTGCTTGCTTGACGCGCTGGGAAAAATGTTCGAAAAATTAATTAGCAGTAGAATAGAAGCAGCCCTGAAACTTACAGGCTATCTCTCCCCATTCCAATTTGGTTTCAGAAAGGCAAAATCTACCATCGATGCTCTTTCCTCTGTAATCAACATTGCGGCTAAGGCTATTGAAGGCCAAAGGTGGAAAGGTGGCCAAAAGGAGTATTCCCTGGTGACGACACTCGACGTGAAAAATGCATTCAAAATGGCTAACTGGGGGCGCATCCTACATGCTCTGTCTGCCTTCAAAGTCCCAAAGTATCTGATTAATATTACCGAAGGCTACTTTCGGAACCGAATTCTTCGCTACATATCGAGCGATGGCACACATACGCACCTGGTGCGTGGCGGCGTGCCACAAGGTTCAGTACTGGGACCTTTACTATGGAATATAATGTATGATGGTATCTTACGCATGCAACTACCCATTGGCGCTCATATGGTTGGATTTGCTGATAATGTGGCGATTGTGGTGGTAGCAAAGCAGCTTCGTGATACGGAAAACATAACCGCCTCATCTATCGCCATGGCAAAGCAATGGCTCTGCAACGCTGGTCTTGAGTTGGCAGAGCACAAAACGGAAGCAGTTCTGATTAGCAGTTGCAAACTAGTGGAAGTAGCCAATATCAATATGGAAAATTGCACCATAAAATCATCCCGTGCAATTAAATATTTGGGCGTATGGCTGGACACACGCTTAAGCTTTAAGGAACATCTAACCCAGGTTTGCGCGCGAGCGAGTGGACTATGCAGCTCGCTAAGTCGCATTATGATGAACTCACGTGGCCCAAAACAGGGGCGACGCTTGCTATTAATGAACGTTCTAAGGTCGACTATATTATATGGTGCACCGTTCTGGGCTAATGCCATGGGATGCAAGTCATACCGACGCGGATTGGAGTCAACTTACGGACTTGGAGCCCTGAGAGTTTGCAGAGATTTTCGCACCATCTCAGAAGATGCATCACTCGTCATCGCCGGCATGACACCATTAGACGTGCTCGTACATGAAGCCAAATGGCTACACGAGTAGCAAAGAGACGCGGTTTGGTGAGTGGCAGCCAAAAAAGAAGCCAAGGTCAGGGCTAGGAAGGCAAGCCTGGACTGATTGGCAGAGGCGCTGGGAGGCATCCGAAAAGGGAAGATGGACTTTCCGACTCATCCCAGACTTATGCCCGTGGGTTAGCCGGCAGCATGGCGATGTCACCTTCGAGTTGACCCAAATGCTTAGCGGTCATGGATGCTTTCGTAGCTACCTGCATAAGCTTGGTCACGCATCAGGCCAAGAGTGCCCACACTGCTCAAACGGAGTCATTGAATCCCCGGAGCATGTTCTGTTCTCATGCCCACGTTTCCACAAGGAGCGCCTTGTTCTACAAGCGGCTTTCAACGAACCAGTGACAGCATCAAATCTGGTGCCAATCATGCTATCAAGTCAGGATCGGTGGTCAGCAGCGTGCAACTTTGCGGTGATCATAGCGACCAAGCTGCGAGAGGCTGAAAGATCAACCAATACAGGAGGGGCGTAATATGCCCGCCAGAGTCCTGCGAAGCAATGCATCCAAGCAGTCCCGCAGGATCCTATGGCATACAAAATTTCTAAATTCTAATTCTTTCCCTTCTTCTAATCGTTTGTTTCTTTTCTTCTTTCTCTTTTTCTTTGTTATTTCTAATTTTAAATAAACGAATAAAAAAAAAAAAACACTATGAATAAGACCCCCAAATGTATAAACATGTGACCCTCTAGATCCTAGAATCTTGTATATAAACTCGACCTTTTTCTTAATAAAATTAGTATTCAAGCATCTCTTGTCTATTCACTACTCTGCAATCAACGGGTGAGCATCGCTGTGTTTTTGGCCCCCATTTGCATGATCTCTCCGAAGTCCACCCAATTTCAAGTGTTGGTTGCGACAGCCCTATGTCACTAGTTTATGTTCTAGTGTCCCGGCAGACTTCGTACTACCTCAATCGATAAACAAAAGACCTAATCTTTGTATAAATTAATTTTAAAACAAACAAAGCGAATCCGTTTTTATTAAATGCATTCTAAGCCTATCTACTTCTGACGTATCTATGCGACTATTTTGTTGATATTTGTATACCACGTGAGGTAGCTCTTCGCACATTTGATTGACTGTAACGACCTAGGTCAGGTCGTCTTCCCCTCGGCATCGTAAATTGTAATTAATCAAAGTGAGAGAATTTCCCGCTCATTTAGCAGTAAAGTGTCACTATCACAAATGAAGCAAGCAAGTCGTCCCTGCCGACATTGAGTATACCCTGTACCAACTAGTTATATTAAATGAAATAGAATATCCTCGAAATCGCCATAAATTTCATGCAAAATTCTCTACAACATGCAGCAACAGCGAACGCATACTGTCTCGCTCACTCTTGGCAGCCAATGTCGCCTTGGCAATTCAGTGCAAAAGTCATATAGGTATATCTCCGATATTTATTGTCCGATTTTGACTAAATTTGGTCAGCTGGTCCAGTTTTGATATATAATTAGGTGTGCCAAGTAAGAATACGATATCTTTAATACAGCTCTAGTAATACGTTTTCGCGATTTGCGGGGGCGGAAGTGGGCGTGGCAAAAATTTGAAATAAACTTGATCTGTGTACACACTAGACGCATGTTCACACCAAATTTGGATGCTCTATCTTTTATAGTCTCTGAGATCTAGGTGTTCATACGGACGGACGGACGGACAGACGGACAGACGGACGGACGGACAGACGGACAGACGGACAGACGGACATGTCTCAATCGACTCGGCTGTTGATGCTGATCAAGAATATATATACTTTATATTGTCGGAAATGCTTAATTCTGCCTGTTACATACATTTTGGCGACTTTAATATACCCTTTTACCCTATGGGTACAGGGTATAAAAAGAGCACATTACTTGGAGTGTCACTATCACAAAGGATTACCAAAGTAATTAAAAATATCAAAGAAGCTAACTTCGGCCTTGCCGAAGTTTGTATACCCTTGTAGTTTTATTATTTAATTTTAAAATAATTGGTATAAATGTTTAACAAAATCAAAAAAAATAGAGGAAACAAGTCCCCCCTGCCGACATTGAGTATAACCTGTACCAACTAGTTATATTAAATCAAGATCGGCATCAACTTAATTCAAAATTCCTTTTATCATGCAACAACAGCTACCGTCGTCCTAAGCGTTTCAGTACAAAACGCATTTAAGTATATCTTCGATATTTATTGTCCGATTTCGACTAAATTTAGTCAGATGATGCATTTTGGCCACATTATTAGGTGTGCCAAATAAGAATGTGATTGCTTTAAAACTGCTCCAGTAATTAGTTTTTTCTAAATTGCGGAGGCGGAAGTGGGCGTGGCAAAAATTTTAAACTATCTTAATTTGCGTGGACCCTGAACAGAAGTTCAAAAATCCTTGAAATCGCAATCAATTCAAAACAAAATTCCCCTTTACATGCAGCAGCAGCGAACTTATGCTATATCGCTCTTTCATATCAGCCAATGTCGCTTTGGCAGTTCAGTACAAAATGCAAATGGCTATATCTCCGATGTTTATTGTCCGTTTTGAATAAAATTTAGTCAGTTTGTGCAGTTTGACTATATAATTATGTCTACCAAATAAGAATTCGATACCTTTAATACAGCTCTGGTAAATTCATTTTAAAATTTTATTTTTTTATTTGCGGGGGCGGAAGTGGGCGTGGCTAAAATTTGAAATAAACTTGAACTGCCTAGGCATAAGACGGATGTTCACACCAAATTTGGTAGCTCTAGCTCTTATAGTCTCTGAGATCTAGGTGTTCATACGGACAGACGGACGGACAGACAGACGAACGGACAGACGGACGGACAGACGGACGGACAGACACATCATAAATGCTTTCACACCACACCGTCTTCACCGGGAATTGAACCACCTCCAAAGATCGAGCCTCTACATACTACGCCACCGTGCTTACTTAACTTATATAGCAAACGCATGGCATCTTGCTCTTTCAATTTCGTTCTGTGCAAGAACACAACTCAAATATTTCTGTCTCTCTCTCACACACACCGCGTGGTGAAGAATTTTTGCATATGTATGTGTGTGCGTGAGCTTTAAAATAAAAGAAAACGTTTGTATGGGAAATAGAAAAATGCTGTTTTGAGGATTTTCTCCGGCAATTATCCGAATTTTTCTCACCATTTAAACCTTTCCTAGACTTCCACAATTAATTCAAAACCAAAATTAGCCGAATCGGTTCAGCTGTTCTCGAGTTTTAGTGAGACTAACAAATAGCAATAGATTTTTATATCTATATATATCCTGTACAAAAGATGTGGTATTTAAAAGCAAATCTATCAGGGGATGCCTAACGATTAATTAGGCACCTTGAATTAACAGAAGTCAATTATGACACTGCATAGAAAATGTAGCAAGAACGATTTAACAATTAACCGGTCGTGGTTACAGCAGTTTTGGAAAAACTATTTGATCATCCAAACATTGGAAACGACGCCCTGTCAATAAAGAAGCTTCATGATAATATTCATGAATCATTGCAAGCCTTAAAGAATATAGGCATTGACACAGAAACTTGGGATTCCATTATAATTTTCCATATGACAAGAAAATTGGATAGACTTACCCACACTCTATATGAACAATCCCTTTCCGATACAAGGGAATTGCAGAAGACCAAAGAATTCCTTGCATTTTTGGAACAACGTTTCCTTGCCCTAGACGCGATTGGTACCAAGCAGTCCAGGGAAAGGCAAAAAAGATGTGCATCAGCGTCTGGCACAAACTCATCTTCATGTCCGTTCTGCAGTAAGTTAAATCACAAACTGTTTCAGTGTGATAAATTCAAAACTAAATCTGCAGCAGAACGGTTAAACTGGGTACAGAGACAGAGAATGTGTGTCAATTGTTTTAAAACCGACCATATGTCGAAGGCTTGTAGCTGGAAGGGATGTTTGAAATGCGATGCAAAACACAATACATTGTTACATTTGGGAAACAAGGATTTGAAACCAAATGTAACAGCTACGGTCTCAGCTACATTTGAGTCAACTTGGCGACTATTAGTGTACATCAGGTCAACTTGGCGACCATAAAAATCTTCTGTTTGTCGGACAACTGAAATTATCAGCACTTTGTCACCTAGCCAATTTGGGGACTAGAACGACAGCAGAGTATAATCGGATACTCCAAATTTGGATTTCTGCAACGTGGGACAAGGCGTACCCAATCAATTGAATCATCTGAAAATCACGGAGACCAAGCAGTCGAAGGATTCTACGATTCATTATATACATTTATAATAAATAAAATAAAAAATTTTTAAAACTTTATACTTGTTCAATTTAACTTTATTTACTAGTACTTTGATCACTAATCGGTGCGAGTCGGAGCGTACCTTGTCAATTGACTAAAAAATATACTTCCAACGGATCAAAGTACATAAAGTAAAATGGATAAAATATACGAACAACAGTTTGAGCGAGGTGAAGAGATTCAAAATGTCATCAGAAATGTCAAAAAGGACTCTGCCTCAAGAAAGTCAAAAGTTCTCTATTATGATAATAAAATTGAGACGATTGAAGATCTTTGGGATGAATTTGACAAAGCCCACACTGATTTATTGGAATCGTTGGGATAGGAGCCATCCGGTCATGATTACTTCAAAAAGGAATATTATTCAAAATTAAAAGAATTAACAGAAGAAGTAATAAAGGATTGGAAACTACAAAGGGCAAAAATTGAAGAAAGCAAACAACATCAAAAAGATGAAGATCGCATTAACATTCAACCATTGATCAGAAAGCAAGGCGCTATGCTAGCAACACTTTCCAGGACATTAAAGCAAATAATTCCTGAAGAAAAAATGAACTACAAAACAGTTGTAGAAAACTTATGGCAGCAGATAGAACAACTGCACTATGAGATGTATAAACTTGCAGTAGATCCAGTCGAAGCTGGATACAATTTGGAAACATTCATAATGGCAGAAAAGGCGATACTGAAATTTTGTGTCCCACCTGTACATGATGTGACAACGTCATCACTACAATTGCCAAAAATTTCAATTCCAAAATTTGATGGAAATTATTTGAAATGGCAACAATTTCATGACATTTTTAAGAAAATGGTTCATGAATCAAACATACCCGCTGTACAAAAGATGTGGTATTTAAAAGCAAATCTATCAGGGGATGCCGAAAGATTAATTAGGCACCTTGAATTAACAGAAGTCTATTATGACACTGCATGGAAAATGTTGCAAGAACGATTTAACAATAAACGGGTCTTGGTTACAGCAGTGTTCGAAAAATTATTTGATCATCCAAACATTGGAAACGACGCCCTGTCAATAAAGAATCTTCATGATAATATTCATGAATCATTGCAAGCCTTAAAGAATATAGGCATTGACACAGAAACTTGGGATTCTATTATAATTTTCCATATGACAAGAAAATTGGATAGACTTACCCACACTCTATATGAAATATCCCTTTCCGATACAAGGGAATTGCAGAAGACTAAAGAATTCCTTGCATTTCAGTGTGTTTCAGTGTGATAAATTCATAACTGAATCTGCAGTAGAACGGTTAAACTGGGTACAGAGACAGAGAATGTGTGCCAATTGTTTTAAAACCGACCACATGTCAAAGGCTTGCACCTGGAAGGGATGTTTGAAATGCGATAAAAAATATAATACATTGTTACATTTGGGAAAGAACAACTTGAAACCAAATGTAACAACAACGGGCTCAGCTGCGTCCACATATGGAAGTAATAAAAATTATACCCTACTAGCGACGGCCAGGGTAATTGTTAAAGGGACCAACGAGCGAGCAGGAGTCAATCTAATCTCAGAGAGACTACTAAAACAATTACCTTTGAAAAAAGGCATCGCTAAGAATTGAAGGAGTAGGAGGACAATCACAAATCAGCAGATCAAGAGTAAATGTACTTGTGAAATCAAAATACACCGATTTCAGTACAAGAGTGGAAGCCTTTGTTTTACCGCATATTGACGCAGATCAACCCATAGAAGCAATAACGCAAAAGTTTGACCTGCCGAAAACCATACCTCTAGCGGATCCCAACTTCAACAAAACTGGTTAAATTAACTTATTACTAGGAGCAGGTCACCGTTTCTCAATCTTACTACTTGGACAAGTAAAACAAAATAAGTGTCCAACTCTTCAAAATTCAGAATTTGGTTGGATCATTGCCGGAAAAATAACTATGGCAACATCTGCACCTACAACTTGTATGGTGGCTACTAAGCCTGATGAACTTTTGGAGCGATTCTGGAAACTAGATACCTTAGGACCGAAAAAATATACAAAGGTCCTGTAAGGAAGTTTTCCGGCTGGGGTACAACTCTCAGTCTCCCCAGGGTCTTCCATTATAGATTATTTATAATAGAATGCCGAGACCGGAGATTTGATCGAGCTACAGTGAGTGTTAATACTGCATATCTATGATATCGCTAGGAATGCACTACAGGAAGAAGAAGAGATAGAAGGAGACAGAAACTTGAAACAGATACATGCAGACATGCAGTTCGGTTAGGGTACAACCCGGACACCGAACTACTATTGAACTACTAAAAATACGGGGTCACGAAAGGGAAACATAAAGCTAAGTCGGTTAAGGTATAACCTGGACACCGGCTTAACACAACATAACATATGGATGTCCCAGGATTTAAGTTGAGGTCGATTAGGGTACAACCCGGACATCGATCACAACATAAATCCTGGTCGCATGCCAATGGATACCAGTCGCCATCACAGTCAACAAGGGTACAACCCGGACGTTGACTGTGTGGCGACCTAATACCCAGACACTCTACAAATAAACATTACACTCTCCTCGGCATTGGGTAGGGTACAACCCGGATGCCAATGCCAGAGGAGAAACACATACTATGGTGACACACACACACAAAGGAATGGGATCAGGGAAAGGATAGGAGAGGATGTTAGTCCCAATCTAGTTTCACCCCAATAATTGTGACATGTTTGTTTTAACAATTTACAAATTTTATTGTAGATTTATTCAATATAATTCTTTGGCCAAATGCCACCTGACCACACTCTAAATTGGTATCTATTGGTATGGGGTCAAAGGGGAGGGGCAACTACTGGACCACATGGCCGACTCACTCGCTATCCTGTTTCACACACACTTAACACGTATATCCTGGGTCCTTGCACTTTTCTAATTACACGATGA
Organism: Drosophila saltans; assembly: GCA_018903575.1. NCBI lineage: Eukaryota > Metazoa > Arthropoda > Insecta > Diptera > Drosophilidae > Drosophila > Drosophila saltans. The sequence goes on along the minus strand of JAEIGH010000140.1, from coordinate 103,911 downwards.
CACTTCTTTTTCACTTTTATTACTCCCGACTGTCCTCCTTAAGGGTGGTTTGCGTAACGATTTATTGTTCTCTCATTACGCAGTCGCTGACCGCTCTTTTTCGGGCTTTCGACTTTTCCTCTGCCCAGGCTCTGCCTTCGCCGACTGCGACACGCGCTCGTTCAATCGTTGTTACCATGGCAACCGTTTCTGTCGCGACACGCGTCGGCGTCAGAATCGTCACGTACGCATTTTTTTGGTCCCGTTGCAAACAAAATAATAGAAACTGCGCAAAAGCAACGTCGACAAATTCGTGCAAGTCCCGTTGGGCTTGCATGTGTGTGTGTGTATGTGCATATATGCGGCCGGCTAAATGCCACTGCGAAATTAATTTTGTATATAAGCGGGCATACCTAAAGAGAAACTTATGTACCTATGTATGTATATACGCATGTGTTCATGGCAATGAGCGTATACATAAATAGTAATGTACCTAGAGATGAGACGATTAATTAAGACACAAGTCAGAGTATTTAGGGTTGGGCTTAATGACTTATTATTATCTACTGGTTTGAAATAACAATATTATGAGCCTTGTAATTGTGCCGTGGTGCCAAATTGGCACTTCGTCACACCCCCCTTACTTCGGGGAAGCAGGGCCGATGTATTTGATGGTGACCTGCTGGGTCTTGTTCACCCGTACATCGTACACGCTACCGGCTGCTTCATACTTAAACTTTCGTTCTCGTTGTCGTTTTTGGCACTCCTCCATTTGTTCAACGAGTTGGAGTGGTAGCAGCTCCTGCACGCCCCTAGTTCGCCATCCCGGTGGGATAGCCTGCCAGGCGTGGATACGGCTACCACTAGGAACGATATCTGCCTCCGTCGGTTGATTCGAGCTGGAGTCAACCTGCAGACTCATTGGCTGAGGTGACGGTGACTGAGGTGGCGATATATCCTCAAAGTGTGGATAGGCGGATGGCTGGGCGCCCCCTCCCTCTGACGTGCCGTCTGAGTCGTAGCTGACGGGGTTGTATGGCCGTGGTGTGTCACCGAAGTCGGGTTCGATGTTGACCGGTGGCAGCTGTACCGTTTCGCCGGTCTCTGGATCCGTATAATCCAGGTGCGATGGGCTAGGGTTATTCCTCCATGGCTCGGAGCTAGATGTGGTGTCGTCTACTGCTTCCTGGGGGTCGGCTGCTTCGTTAGGCGATAAGGGACGCCGGAGAGAGTTGACCCTCTGGGGATCATGAGGCGCGGCGCTTTCTTCATCCTTTGTGGCCGGTGGCGACGGGACCCAGCCCCTATCCGCCAGCAATGGATAGGCTCCTGTGGCGGTGAATTGCCGGACGAAGATGCTGAGTGGTCCTTGGTGCTCGCTGCCTCGGTTGCTGCTGAGAGGATGTGCGGTATTGGAGGATCGTGCTCCACCGCCGGTTCAATGGTGGCTGACGTCCTGGCGACTTCAGCTTCCCAAGCTGCCACCACGTCTTCGATGACACCCACTATTTCATTGACGCTGAGTTGGCGTGCCATCGTACGACTGGGGAAAAGAAAGGTGTTAGATACTCTGACTTGAGACGGTGTGCCCTATATTGGGTTGGTGGGGGCCTAACAGACTAATGTGTGTGGTTTACATGAATGAAATGCTTATGACTATGATACAATGTGAGCTTAAATGTAATAATATGAATGAGTATTTTGCGTGTGGATGCATGGTCAGACTTGCCGTGACTTTGAGACCCCCCAATGGGGGGACAGGGACGTTGGGAAGGCGCACCTTCCATCAAGTGGTCCCTGCAAATTGATTCGTCTCTGTTAGGATGACTCCGGCGGTCTTCTGTGTTTAGTTGCTGACGCCCATGGGCTGGGTCAACGCGATCGTAAATTTAATTTGCTCTTCCTCTTGGCTGCTGGGTTCGTCTGGTTGTATAGACTTCAGGTCGTCTATGTTCTATGTCTATGTGTTGCTTCAGGAGGACCAGATCTCCAATCGCTGGTCGCCAGTCTCTACGTCGCAAATTGTAGTGATGTCCTTGCTCCATTGCAGCTCGTTGCATGTTGTCTTGGGCCATGGTAAAAACGTCTGCCATGCGTCGTGTTCGTACTTCAGGGGACCAGGGTGTGGTGCCAAGTCTTGGTGTAACCTCGTCGTACAGTGCTCCAGGGATGCGGGGTTCTTTACCCAGCACGAGGAACGCTGATGTAAATGCTGTCGAATCGCATACGCTTGAATTTATTGCCAATGTAAATTCGGGTAGAAAGTGATCCCAGTTACTCTGCTTTTCGCCCAGGTATTGAGCTATCATGGTCTTCACGGTGCGATTGGCCCTATCGGTAGGATTTTGGCGTGGTGTGTACGGTGCGGTGTACTGGATCTCTACTCCAGCTCGTTGACAAAGTTCTTTGAAGGTGCGACTGGTGAACTGTCTTCCATTGTCGCAGACCAAGGTGCGCGGTGCTCCAAAGTGTCCGATAATTCGCTCCCGAAATGCGTGTTCTAATGAAGCAGCGGTGGCTTTGCGCAGAGGTACAAGCTCCACCCATCTGCTGTATGCATCTAAGAAAACCAATAGAACAGTGTTACCTTGCTTTGATCTGGGGAGAGGTCCAACAAAATCCGCACACACTGTGTTGAATGGCTCTGACACTTGACGAGTGAACATTTTCCTAGCTGGCTTCATTTGGTTCACTTTATATTTTTGGCATTGAAGACAGTTGCGCACGTGTCGCTTTATATCGCGGAAAAACCCAGGCCAGTAGTATTTCTGGGAAACTCTGAGTACTGTCTTGCGGATTCCCAGATGGCCTGCGGTGGGCTCGTCGTGACACTCGCATAGTACTCGCTGACGAGCTTCCTTCGGCACGCATAGCTTCCATGGTATGGATTCATCTTCGTCGGGGTGATGAATTCTCCTTCGGTATAGTTGCCCACCTTCGTAGTGAAAATCAGGGAACTGCTCTGGTTGTGCTTCTACTTGTAGCTTTATTTTATTCCACCATGGACACTCCGGCAGAGTATCCTGAATTGAATTTAGTACTTCCAATGGTTGTCGAGACAGGGCGTCGGCCACGACGTTTAACTTTCCTCGGCGGTATTGTATGTCGCTATACGACCTGTGGGATTATCTATTGAGTTGAGCCACTTCAAGGCCTGATGATCCGTGATGACTTCGAATTTATATCCTTCCAGATAACAGCGTAGCTTGCGAATTGCCCAGACTATAGCGAGACACTCCTTCTCGGTGGCTGAGTAATTCTCTTCAGGAGCAAGGAGGCGTCTGCTGGCGTAGGCGATGACCCGTTCTGTTCCTTCTTGATACTGGGTTAATACTGCGCCCAAACCATAGTCGCTGGCATCTGTCTGCAAGTAGAATTTAGAGTTAAAATCGGGGCAGGCCAAGATCGGGGCTGATGTCAATCGTAATTTCAATTCGTCGAAGGCTTGTTGTTGTTCTGCATCCCATTTCCATTTAATGTTTTTCTTCAGCAAAACGGTGATAGGCTGTATGATACTAGAAAACTCTGGAACAAATCTGCGATACCAAGACGCGATGCCCAAACATCGTCGAAGTTGGCGTACATTGGTCGGCGGAGCTAATTCCCGAACAGCTGCTATTTTCTCAGGGTCAGTATGGATGCCGTGCTCACTGACCACATGTCCTAAGAATTGTATTTTGCGTCTAAAGAATCTACACTTGGCTTTGTTGATCCGTAACTTGGCTTTTCTGAGGCGTCGAAAAACTTCTTGCAGGTGAGTTATATGTTCTTCCAATGTCCTTCCGATGACGATGATGTCGTCTAGATACGCGAAGGCAAATGGATCCATCTCGGGTCCAATCACGCTATCCAAGGCGCGTTGGAATGTTGCTGCCGCGGAATGTAGCCCGAAAGGCATAACATTCCATTGAAACAGGCCACGACCTGGGACTGTGAACGCTGTGCATTCCCGACTTGCTTTGGCCAGTGGTATTTGCCAATAACCACTTTTAAGATCCAGTGTAGATATAAACTGAGCGTTGCGAAGCTTTTCCAGAATATGATTGATTCTTGGCAGAGGGTAGGCATTTCGAATAGACTGCGCGTTGAGTTATCTGAAATCGATACACATACGCGTCTCTCCGGTTTTCTTACCCACTTGTACGATGGGTGCGCTATGTGGGCTCTTAGATGGTTCGATGCGGTCTTCGGCAAGCAACTGGTCCACGGTGTCATTGATGATCTTCTGCTGTGCCAGCTTGCGAGGGTAATAACGTTGCTTGATAGGTTTGTCATCCTTCATCTTGATGACGTGCTCTGCGATGTGGGTGACACCTTGTAATGTGTCGAACTTTGGTAATTCCTGTGATAGAAACTCGTTGATGATTTTATTTACTCTCGCGTCTTCGGAGTATTCTGGCTCTGGAGATATCATGGTGCTTTCCACCCTTGTCGTAGGCCTGGATGCTATTAAGTTGAGTTTGTCTATTTTGACTGGTGATTTCTCGATGACTGGTTGACGAAATGGGTTATTAATGACGGCTTTATCTGAAACAGGAGGTAGGGCCGTGTTTCGGATCCGTTTTTCATCCGGCAACCCTTCCCTTGGGGAGCTTGGGGATTCATTGATGATTGACTGAGTCTGGTTGTTGCTGGTTAAGGTACTCGATGGTTGTGAGGCTGCGCTGCAACTGGCGAATGATCCAAGCAGGGCGTTTTGCATAGGCTCTAACTGTAGATAGCTTTCCCCGCACTGGATTAGGGTCCGAGTGCCGCGCAGGAAATCAGTGAATAGGATCAATTGGTCCATAATACCTGGTAATACCAGCAATGGTATTTTTACTTGTGTCGTCCCCAGGCATATCTCAGCTTCGATGGCCTGGGTGATTTCCTTTCTAGATCCATCGGCTAAGTTGATAGGGGTGTGTATTTGTTTCCAGTTCCCATTGGTACCGACCTGCTGAGCCAGTGAACTGTGTATGAAGCTCCTAGTGGCTCCAGTGTCGAGGGTGGCGCTCACTTCCAATCCGTTGACCTGGACTAAGGCGATGAGGCGACCCTTGTCGAATTGAAGTCTACTTACATTTGGGGCTGGCTCGGCGCTTTCTTCGTTCGATCCCCTGACGATCGTAGGCGCCCGGCGTTTCCCGACCGGCGACAGCAGTCGATGGTTCGTATATCGCGTTTTCCGCATTCCCAACAGAACAGTATCCTTGGATTGTTGCATTGCTTCGCGAAGTGGTCTGGTTTGCCGCAGTTACGGCAAGGTACGAGTATATCTACTGGGGCCTCCGATACTTGGTAGAAGTGTGAGTAACTGGTTGATTTTTCAGTAGAGGGCAAAGCTGGCTTATGGGTGCTTCTGTTATTAACGGGGTTAACTTTACGTCCACTGGTAAATTGTTGCCCATGGTTATCTGACATGTCCGAGGTGTTTGCCTGACCGGAAAAAGATGAGTCGAATCTCTTAGAATTTTGACCACGCAGGGTCTCGAAATTCACTTTTAACTGGGTTAACTTCTGCAGGTCGTGAAAATCCATACGGCGGGTGTGCAATTGGTAGTCCGGCAATAAATTGTCATATATACGCTGTAACTCCTGTTCTTCTGTATAATGAGCTCTTCTCATCACTAAACGTAGTTCTATCAAGTATGCCTTGAATGGTTCGCCAAGGCGCTGTCTTCGCGTACGGATGGCATCTTCCAGTTGTTCAAAGTATCTGGGCGGCAGAAAGAAATCTAAAAATTCTCTTCTAAACTTAGCCCACGAGGCGTCTAGCAGACCGCTAGGTTGCCACCATCCTTCGGCTCGTCCCGAAAATAGGATGGGCATCATATTAGGGATGCTGATGCGATAAGTACTAGCCCTTGCTTCAAGTGTTTCCAAGAAATATAATGGATCTGCGGTCCCATCAAAATGAAGACCCCATTTTGACACTTTCTCTAGGAGATTAGTGTAACTGGTATTCTGAGCCTGTGGGTGTAGATCTGTTATAGCCATGCTGCTAGTGAACGCTGGTATCTGTAATAATTTTCCATCGGTATCTTGGTTAAGAGATGCGTGTCTCTCCGTTGAGTACTCCTTGTCAGTATGTCGGGCGGACGTGACACAGGACGTGAACGTGGTTTAACTTCTAGACCTTTATCGAGGCTGGCTGCTTGTCCGTATTGTGATTCTAGTTCTGCTAGCCGGGAGAGTACATCTGGTTTATGGTCTTCCCTGGATGCGAAGCTAGAGAACCGGCTTCTCATTTCCTCAACTGAACCGCCAGGGGTCAGTCCGAATTCGGCGAAGAAGCTTTCAAGCTCGGCTTTACGACGATATGTTATCCATTTGACTCCCATGTTACTAATGTTCTTTGTAGAAAAGCGTTGCAAATAAACACTAGCTGAAAGTGAAGGATTAATTCAAAGGGCAATAAAACAAATTCGGGACAACAAAATAATTGTATTATCACTGAACGAGGTCTTATTGCCTGCTGCTGCACCGTAGTTGATATCCTTTTTAATTGTTAGTTGGAAGATTGCAGATGAGTTATTATTATGTGCTGAATATCCTTGTATTATCCTGGTTGGCCGAGTAGGCTATGCGATGGTCAACACTTCTAGTATTTGAACATTGCTTAGTTCGATCCTTGCTATGCTCAATCGTCGTTGGTTATCCTTACTGGTGAACGTCGGGTTAGTTATGCTTGGGTATAGTTGAATATCCTTGCCAGTGAACATTGGTTGTAATTGTCCTCGCTGTATATCCTTGCTGTATATCCTTGGTGAACGTTGGTTTTTAATTATCCTTGCTGTATATCCTTGCTGATGTTGTTATAATTATCCTTGGTTATCGTTGAATATCCTTGCTGATGAACGTTGGTTTAATTATTCTTTCTGTAGATCCTTGCTGGTGAATGTTGGTTTAATTATCCTTGGTTATATCTTTGCTGGTAAACGTTGGTTTGATTATCCTTGCTGGTAAATATTGGTTTGATTATCCTTGCTGGTATCCTTGAATATCCCTTGTAAAGGATCGCGGTTGACTCTCTGTTGTTAACTTGTTGAAGGTTCGCGGATGACTGCCTTGTTGTTAACTCGTTGAAGGTTCGCGGTGGACTGCCTTGTTGTTAACTCGTTGAAGGTTCGCGGTGGACTGCCTTGTTGTTAACTCGTTGAAGGTTCGCGGTGGACTGCCTTGTTGTTAACTCGTTGAAGGTTCGCGGTGGACTGCCTTGTTGTTAACTCGTTGAAGGTTCGCGGTGGACTGCCTTGTTGTTAACTCGTTGAAGGTTCGCGGTGGACTTCTTCTATGATGCTGTTGTTCGCCTTTTATCTACTTCAAAATCAGATGCAAGAAACTTGTGCCGTTATTCAATGTTTGTATTCTTTCATTCTTCGTCTCATGCGGTGCATTCTGGTCTTGACGCCAAGCTCGTCGACCAATGAGAACCCAAAAGCAAACCTCTCCCTTTCTCTCCCAGGCGATAGAACTACCGTTGCAGTTGCTACTCTTGCTTTGTCTAACTTCTTCATATATATTTTTTTTTCTATGCCTGTTTTGCTGAGACTGTACCTGAACGGCGTCATGGAAAATTTCCATCAACGTTTCTTTTTCTGGTTGTTTCTTAACGGTGCTTCCTGTCGCTGATTTTACTGCTTCGTCTGCCGTAACTCTGCCGGGTCCATAGGCTATGTCATTGGCTATGCGAATAGTTCTATCGCTGACTAACTAGTTATAATTTTCTGTCGCTGATTCTACGTGTACTCTACCGTAACTCTGCTGCATTAATTAGCTATGTTGATGGTTATGTACGCCGTTCTATCGCTGACTCTAGAAATATAATTTTCTGTCGCTGATTACACTGTCTACTCTATCGTGATTCTGCTGGGCCTATTAGCTCTATCGGTGATTATGTCGACGGTCCTATCGCTGACTAACAAACTGCTGCGTTGCTTTGCTGGATTTCACTTGGGATAAAGGAAACAAATGGGGATATGTGCAAATATGGGAACACAGGGATACATGTATGTGGGCCAACATATACGGTGAACACAAAATGATAGATATACACATATATATAAAAAAAAATCTTTTTTATATAAATAAAATTTTACACCTTGCAATGCGGGTATACAAGCATTCCTGTGGCATATGAAACTCCCGCGATACGGATTATGGTGGTTCTTTACGCCACGCAGATGACAGTCTCGTGAAACAATTATATATGCATGCATATATATATGCATAAATAAAATTTAAATTTCACCTTGCTACATTACAACAAAAAAAAAAAAATATCTGGTGTATTAACTGATTTTTTTTTTATATTTTTCTCTCTTTTGTAATGCAACAAAATTAGGCAAAATTTTCCCAAAATATATATACGATGTTCTCTTCAAATCTCGGGTCCCTGCTCGGGCGCCATCTGTAAGGAAGTTTTCCGGCTGGGGTACAACTCTCAGTCTCCCCAGGGTCTTCCATTATAGATTATTTATAATAGAATGCCGAGACCAGAGATTTGATCGAGCTACAGTGAGTGTTAATACTGCATATCTATGATATCGCTAGGAATGCACTACAGGAAGAAGAAGAGATAGAAGGAGACAGAAACTTGAAACAGATACATGCAGACATGCAGTTCGGTTAGGGTACAACCCGGACACCGAACTACTATTGAACTACTAAAAATACAGGGTCACGAAAGGGAAACATAAAGCTAAGTCGGTTAAGGTATAACCTGGACACCGGCTTAACACAACATAACATATGGATGTCCCAGGATTTAAGTTGAGGTCGATTAGGGTACAACCCGGACATCGATCACAACATAAATCCTGGTCGCATGCCAATGGATACCAGTCGCCATCACAGTCAACAAGGGTACAACCCGGACGTTGGCTGTGTGGCGACCTAATACCCAGACACACTACAAATAAACATTACACTCTCATCGGCATTGGGTAAGGTACAACCCGGATGCCAATGCCAGAGGAGAAACACATACTATGGTGACACACACACACAAAGGAATGGGATCAGGGAAAGGATAGGAGAGGATGTTAGTCCCAATCTAGTTTCACCCCAATAATTGTGACATGTTTGTTTTAACACTTTACAAATTTTATTGTAGATTTATTCAATATAATTCTTTGGCCAAATGCCACCTGATCACACTCTAAATTGGTATCTATTGGTATGGGGTCAAAGGGGAGGGGCAACTACTGGACCACATGGCCGACTCACCCGCTATCCTGTTTCACACACACTTAACACGTATATCCTGGTATGATCAGCAGCGTTCGCTCTTTTCTTGATGATTTACTTTGCACCAACTTCGTTTGTGACTTGTCTGTAATTGGCCTTTGGTCTAATAAGGGCCGGCTGTGGGTCCTTGCACTTTTCTAATTACACGATGACACTTTTTTTTCACTTTTATTACTCCCGACTGTCTCCCTTAAGGGTGGTTTGCGTAATGATATATTGTTCTCTCATTACGCAGTCGCTGACCGCTCTTTTTCGGGCTTTCGACTTTTCCTCTACCCAGGCTCTGCCTTCGCCGACTGCGACACGCGCTCGTTCAATCGTTGTTACCATGACAACCGACACAAAGCATTTCTTGGACAATTTACATAAAGCTGCGGATGGAAAATTGGTTGTAAAACTGCCATTTGCTGAAGACTCTTCATCGTTGGGGGAGTCTCGTGATGTGGCTGTTAGGAGGTTCCTATCACTGGAAAATAGGATGAGTCCAGAAATAAAGGCTGAATATGTGAAGTTCATGAAGGAATATGAACAGCTTGGACACATGAAAGAAGTATTGCCAGAAAGAATACCAAGGCAGCATTACTTCATACCTCATCATTGTGTACTTAAACCTGACAGTACCACAACAAAATTAAGGGTGGTATTTGATGCTTCATGTAAAACATCTTCAGGAAAGTCTTTGAATGATATCTTGTACCCAGGACCACTGGTGCAAAGTCAACTGTTTTCAATCCTACTGAGGTTTAGGACGCATAAATATGTCTTCACTGCGGACATAGAAAAAATGTACCAACAGGTATGGGTAAATCCAGATGATCAATTCAATCAAATGATTGTTTGGAGAGACAGCCCAAATAAAAAATTGAAATATTATTGCTTGAAGACAGTGTCCTATGGAACAACTTCGGCACCTTACCTCGCAACAAAAACTTTGGAGTATTTGGCAACTAAAAACAAGGAAAAGTGGGCCTCAGGAGCAACTACATTAAAAAATGACTTTTATGTGGATGATTGCCTTTCAGGAGCAGATTGCCTTAGCAGAAGCACTACAAATCAGGCAGGAGCTGGTTAAAATTCTTAAACCAGCCGGATTCAATTTGAGGAAATGGTGCTCAAACAATGCACAGCTATTGGAGGGCATCTCGAAGGACGACATATGCGGCAGCATTAATTTGGGTGATGCATTGGAACAATTAAGTGTGAAAACTTTAGGCATAATTTGGATGCCTAAAAAAGACACACTCTGCGGAAAGGCCCAGCTACATACTCGAGGGATAACAAGACGCGTTCTATTATCTGAAATAGGACAAATATTTGACCCTTTGGGACTATTTGCACCTGTTGTAGTAAGTGCTAAAATCTTACTGCAACATCTTGCATCCGAAAAATTTGAGATGGATGCCAATTTACCTGCTAACTTGGAGAAACAGTGGGAATTGTATCGTGCGGATCTGCAAGAACTAAATAAAATGCAAATGCTCAGGCACATATATGATGGAAAGGTGCCATCCACACGCCAGATCCACACCTTCGTAGATGCATCAGAAAAGGCGTATGGAGCTGCTGTATACATTCGGGCCACATACAAAAATGGTCATATCACCGTGCGTTTACTGTGTGCAAAGTCGCGAGTAGCTCCACTAGAAAAACAATCATTGCCACGTCTTGAGTTATGTGCAGCAGTACTTGGAGCAGAACTCACGGACAGAGTTCGACACGATCTCCGGATGGAAGCGGAAAATGTTGAAGCTTTCTTGTGGTCAGATTCAACAATTGCACTGTCATGGATTAATTCTCAGGCATCTCAGTTCCATACATTTGTGGCCAACAGGCTTACAAAAGTACATGCTGTTTCCAAACCATCACAATGGAGGCATGTATCATCAGCTTTAAATGCTGCAGATGTCCTATCAAGAGGAATATCGGCATCTCAGCTAACATCAAACAATTTATGGTTATATGGACCATTATACCTACATGGGCCACAATCTCGCTGGCCACCTCCATTCAAAGCATCAGAACATGTGACTGATACTTCAGAGCGGAAAGCCAAAGTATTCAGTATGCCAATGACGAGTAGCATTGCTGCTTCTGGAAGGGATGATGGGTGGATTTATAACATAAACCACAAAAACTGGGTATATCGTATGCAAAGAATTATTGCATACGTATAACGGTTCTGCAAAGCACAAAACAGAAGGAAGACTGTTCAACTGGAATTGGATGAGTTGGAACAAGCTCGAATAATTATAATCAAACAAATTCAGAAATCGTCCAGAGCAACCTACGGGCAAGAAGAGTAATTTATCATCATTATCTTTGGTGCTTGATAAAAATTCGGTTATTCGACTACAACAAGCTCCAGTGTCAAGGGACACAAGGAACCCTTATCTTCTTCCTTATAATAATATCATTGTCAAAATGATTCTACGCAAATTACATGAACACAACATGCATTGTGGACAAGATGCATTACGAGGTATTGCCAGACAACAATATCACATTGTGAAAGTAAAACTGATGATACGGAATGTGATACAAAATTGTGTATCCTGCACAAGATTCAGGCCAAAACTCTTTAAAAAAATAATGGAAGACTTACCTGAACACCGCGTATCTCAAAATAGACCGTTCCTCATCTCTGGTGTGGATTACTGCGGACCTTTCTGGATTCATCACAAAATAAGAGGAAAACGTCCAGATAAGGCATACATTGTTTTGTGTCGAAAATGTCCATACGCAACTGGACAAACACAAAAGTCACCTTAACTGTGCATTAAATGTCAAGTTTACCTCTGGACGATTGTATTAGTCAAAATTTACTTTCTGTTGAAAAGCGAGTGAGTGAACATAGTAAAAATAAAACTATAAAATATGTTAAAATTATAAAAGTGCAAAAGACTGTTTAATTAATTGAATAAGAAATATCAAAGAAGCTAACTTCGGCTCTGCCGAAGTTTGTATGCCCTTGAAGCAAAATAATTGGTATAAATGTTTTACAAAATTAAAAAAAAAAAAACAAAAAACACATCAAAAAATTTTCACTTTTTCACTGAGCGAGCATTGAACCATCAAACACCGAGCCCATCGTGGCACCGATCTCTACATATTACGCCACCGTCCTTACTAAGCTAGCGTAATACTAGCGTATACTAGCGTAATAATTAAAATACATTTAATTTCTATCAAATATGATTGTTGATTTGTAACCTTAATAATTATCCGATCTTGTTCAAACTTGGTGTAGGGTGTATGGGTAAAAATTGAATTTAGATGCAACAACAAAAAAACAATTTTATATATTTCTTATTTAGTGTCGCACGGATTCGAACTCGGGTCTTTTTTGCTTCTACGGCAGATTTCTTGGAATTTGTTTTTGTTTCTTTGCTGCCAAAGAAAATTGCTTATTTTACTCGAGGTACCTCCACGTTTTAGTTAATAGCTCCGGCGATAATTATCCGATCCGACTAATTTTTAAACTCTACCTACACAAAGGATTGAGGAACTTAACTTTTCATGTTTCAACTATGTAGCTTAAACTTTTACTATCTAAAACTTAATAGAAACAGACAGACGGACAGACGGACATGTCTCAATCGACTCGGCTATTGATGCTGATCAAGAATATATATACTTAATGGGGTCGGAAACGTATATTTATATGCGTTACAAACATCTGACCAATTTTGTAATACTCTCAGCTAGGGTATAAAAAGGATAAGTACTATTTATAAAAATATTAAATTCAATAAATTATTGGCCCAGTCATGTTAAAATAAATGATGGGTTTTGTGTTAAATAAAGACTAATAAAATAATGTATAGTTGGATGAAAAGAAAAAAAAAATTCTGTGTTAGTGTGTGCAAGAAAAAATGAAGCAAGCAAGTCGTCCCTGCCGACATTGAGTATACCCTGTACCAACTAGTTATATTAAATGAAATAGAATATCCTCGTGTGACGAAGTACTTTTCTAAAGCCCTTCGTCACAATGCAGTGTCTTAGTAAGATCGTAAGAGTTAGCTAGCATACACTTTTGAGAACTAGTTCCCAACAGAGCAGCTCTAGCGCACATCTTGCTCACCTCTAAATCCACGCACTCACACATTCGCATACATCGACCCAGACACATAAGCGAGCATAACGGGACTTCCACCAAAATCGACGCCGCTGCTTTTGCGCAGTTTTGTTATGCCTTGCTTCGCCCAACGGGACCCAAAAGTGTCTACGTGACAAATATTTGTCGGCGTGGCAGCTTTTGATTGGTCCATGCCAGGCCGCGTCTGGCAGAGGGCAGAGCCTGGGCAGAGGAAAAGTCGAAAGCCCGAAAAAGAGCGGTCAGCGACTGCGTAATGAGAGAACAATAAATCATTACGAAAACCACCCTCAAAGGAAACAGTCGGGAGAATAAAAGTGAAAGAAGTGAAAGGTGTGATTAATAAAGTGCAAGGGACCCACCGTCGGCCCTTATTCTAAAAGGACAATTAAAGACAAGACACAAACAAAGAGTACAACAAAAATCCGCAAGGAAAAAGCGACGCTGCTGTTCATAACAGGAGCTACGTGTGAAGTGTGTGTGAAACAGTATAGCGGGTGAGTCGGCCATGTGGTCCAGCAACTACCCCTCCCTTTTGACCCTATACATATAGATATCAATTTAGAGTGTGGTTAGGTGGCACCTGGCCAAAGTATGATTTGAATAAAACTACAATAAAGTTTGTAAAGTGTTAAAGCAAAGATGTCACAATTATTGGGGTGCAATTAGATTGGGACTAACCCCTTTTCCTATCCTTTCCCTAATCCCATCCCTTTGTGTGTGTGTGTCACCGTAGTGCATGTTTCTCCTTTGGCATTGGCATCCGGGTTGTACCCTACCCAATGCCAGGGAGACCGTAGTGTTAATTGTAGTGTGCCAGGAGTACTAGGTCGCCACGCAATCAACGTCCGGGTTGTACCCTGGTTGACTGTGACCAAGATTTGTATTGCGATCGATGTCCGGGTTGTACCCTAGTCGATCGCAACGTAAATCTTGGGACGTCCAGGTGTTATGTTCTGTTAAGTCGGTGTCCAGGTTGTACCTTAACCGACTTAGCTATATGTTCCCCCCTTGTGGCCTTGTATTTTAGTAGCTTAATTGTAGTTCGGTGTCCGGGTTGTACCCTAACTGAACCATATGCCTCCATGTATTTGTTCCAAGTTTCTGTCTCTTTCTATCTCTTATACTTTCTGTAGTGCATTCCTAGCGATAGCATAGATATGCAGTATTAACCTTCACTGTAGCTCGATCAAATCTCTGGTCTCGGCATTCTATTATAAATTTTCTATAATGGAAGACCCTGGGGAGACTGAGATATGTACCCCAGCCGGAAAACTTCCTTACAGATGGCGCCCGAGCAGGGACCCGAGATTTGAAGAGAACATCGTATATATATTTTGGGAAAATTTTGCCTAATTTTGTTGCGTTACAAGAGAGAGAAAATGTAAGAAAAAAATCATTTAATACACCAAATATTTTTTTTGTAATGTAACCAGGTGAAATTTAAATTTTTATTTATGCATATATATGCATGTATGCATATATGATTGTTTCACGAGCCTGTCATCTGCGTGGCGTAAAGAACCACCATAACCCATATCGCGGGAGTTTTATATGCCAGAGGAATGCTTGTATACCCGCATTGGAAAGTGTAAAATTTTATTTATATAAAAAGAATTTTTTTTTTATATATATGTGTATATCTATCATTTTGTGTTCACCGTATATGTTGGCCCACATACATGTATCCCTGTTTTCCCATATTTGCACATATCCCCATTTGTTTCCTTTATCCCAAACGAAATCCAGCAAAGCAACGCAGCAGTTTGTTAGTCAGCGATAGGACCGTCGACATAATCACCGATAGAGCTAATATGTCCACCAGAATCACGATAGAGTAGACAGTGTAATCAGCGACAGAAAATTATATTTCTAGAGTCAGCGATAGAACGGCGTACATAACCATCCACATAGCTAATTAATGCAGCAGAGTTACGGTAGAGTACACGTAGAATGAGCGACAGAAAATTATTACTAGTTAGTCAGCGATAGAACCATTCGCATAGCCAATGACATAGCCTATGTACCCGGCAGAGTTACGGCAGCCGAAGCAGTAGAATCAGCGACAGAAAGCACCGTTAAGAAACAAGCAAAAAGAGAAACAACGATGGAAATTTTCCATGACGCTGTTCAAGTACAGTCACAGCAAGCAGCATAGGCATAGAAGAAAAAAAAAAAAGCACCGTTAATAAATGCTCAGAAGCAAGAAACATCGAGGGAAATTTTCCATGACGCCGTTCAGGTACAGCCACAGCAAAACAACGCAGGCACAGAGAAAAAAAATTCTTTACAAAGAAGTTAGACAAAGCAACAGTAGCAACTGCAACGGTAGTTCTAGCGCCTGGGAGAGAAAGGGAGAGGTTTGCTTTTGGGTTCTCATTGGTCGACGAGCTTGGCGTCAAGACCAGAATGCACCGAATGAGACGAAGAATGAAGGAATACGAACGTTTAATAACGGCACAAGTTTCTTCAATCTGATTTTGAGGTAGATAAAAGGCGAGCAACAGCATCATAGTCAACAACAACAGTCCACCGCGAACTTTCAACGAGTTAACAACAAGGCAGTCAACCGTGATCTTTTAACGAGTCAACAACAAAAGTCATCCGCGAACCTTCAACAAGTAACAACAGAGAGTCAACCGCGATCCTTTACAAAGGATATTCAAGGATACCAGCAAGGATAATCAACCCAATATTTACCAGCAAGGATAATTAAACCAACGCTTACCAGCAAAGATATAACCAAGGATAATTAAACCAACATTCACCAGCAAGGATCTACAGTAAGAATAATTAAACCAACGTTCATCAGCAAGGATATTCAACGATAACCAAGGATAATTATAACAACATCAGCAAGGATATACAGCAAGGATAATTAAAAACCAACGTTCACCAAGGATATACAGCAAGGATATACAGCGAGGACAATTACAACCAATGTTCACTGGCAAGGATATTCAACTATACCCAAGCATAACTAACCCGACGTTCACCAGTAAGGATACCCAACGACGATTGAGCATATCAAGGATCGAACTAAGCAATGTTCAAATACTAGAAGTGTTGACCATCGCATAGCCTACTCGGCCAACCAGGATAATACAAGGATATTCAGCACATAATAATAACTCATCTGCAATCTTCCAACTAACAATTAAAAAGGATATCAACTACGGTGCAGCAGCAGGCAATAAGACCTCGTTCAGTGATAATACAATTATTTTGTTGTCCCGAATTTGTTTTATTGCCCTTTGAATTAATCCTTCACTTTCAGCTAGTGTTTATTTGCAACGCTTTTCTACAAAGAAACATTAGTAACATGGGAGTCAAATGGATAACATATCGTCGTAAAGCCGAGCTTGAAAGCTTCTTCGCCGAGTTCGGACTGACCCCTGGCGGTTGAGTTGAGGAAATGAGAAGCCGGTTCTCTAGCTTCGCATCCAGGGAAGACCATAAACCAGATGTACTCTCCCGGCTAGCAGAACTAGAATCACAATACGGACAAGCAGCCAGCCTCGATAAAGGTCTAGAAGTTAAACCACGTTCACGTCCTGTGTCACGTCCGCCCGACATACTGACAAGGAGTACTCAACGGAGAGACACGCATCTCTTAACCAAGATACCGATGGAAAATTATTACAGATACCAGCGTTCACTAGCAGCATGGCTATAACAGATCTACACCCACAGGCTCAGAATACCAGTTACACTAATCTCCTAGAGAAAGTGTCAAAATGGGGTCTTCATTTTGATGGGACCGCAGATCCATTATATTTCTTGGAAACACTTGAAGCAAGGGCTAGTACTTATCGCATCAGCATCCCTAATATGATGCCCATCTTATTTTCGGGACGAGCCGAAGGATGGTGGCAACCTAGCGGTCTGCTAGACGCCTCGTGGGCTAAGTTTAGAAGAGAATTTTTAGATTTCTTTCTGCCGCCCAGATACTTTGAACAACTGGAAGATGCCATCCGTACGCGAAGACAGCGCCCTGGCGAACCATTCAAGGCATACTTGATAGAACTACGTTTAGTGATGAGAAGAGCTCATTATACAGAAGAACAGGAGTTACAGCGTATATATGACAATTTATTGCCGGACTACCAATTGCACACCCGCCGTATGGATTTTCACGACCTGCAGAAGTTAACCCAGTTAAAAGTGAATTTCGAGACCCTGCGTGGTCAAAATTCTAAGAGATTCGACTCATCTTTTTCCGGTCAGGCAAACACCTCGGACATGTCAGATAACCATGGGCAACAATTTACCAGTGGACGTAAAGTTAACCCCGTTAATAACAGAAGCACCCATAAGCCAGCTTTGCCCTCTACTGAAAAATCAACCAGTTACTCACACTTCTACCAAGTATCGGAGGCCCCAGTAGATACTTACCGTGCTTGCCGTAACTGCGGCAAACCAGACCACTTCGCGAAGCAATGCAACAATCCAAGGATACTGTTCTGTTGGGAATGCGGAAAACGCGATATACGAACCATCGACTGCTGTCGCCGGTCGGGAAACGCCGGGCGCCTACGTTCGTCAGGGGATCGAACGAAGAAAGCGCCGAGCCAGCCCCAAATGTAAGTAGACTTCAATTCGACAAGGGTCGCCTCATCGCCTTAGTCCAGGTCAACGGATTGGAAGTGAGCGCCACCCTCGACACTGGAGCCACTAGGAGCTTCATACACAGTTCACTGGCTCAGCAGGTCGGTACCAATGGGAACTGGAAACAAATACACACCCCTATCAACTTAGCCGATGGATCTAGAAAGGAAATCACCCAGGCCATCGAAGCTGAGATATGCCTGGGGACGACACAAGTAAAAATACCATTGCTGGTATTACCAGGTATTATGGACCAATTGATCCTAGGCACTAATCCAGTGCGGGGAAAGCTATCTACAGTTAGAGCCTATGCAAAACGCACTACTTGGATCAGTCGCCAGTTGTAGCGCTGCCTCACAACCATCGAGTACCTTAACCAGCAACAACCAGACTCAGTCAATCATCAATGAATCACCAAGCTCCCCAAGGGAAGTGTCGCCGGATGAAAAACGAGTCCGAAACATGGCCCTACCTCCTGTTTCAGATAAAGCCGTCATTAATAACCCATTTCGTCAACCAGTCATCGAGAAATCACCAGTCAGAATAGACAAACTCAACTTAATAGCATCCAAGCCCATGACAAGGATGGAAAGCACCATGATATCTCCAGAGCCAGAATACTCCGAAGACGCGAGAGTAAATAAAATCATCAACGAGTTTCTATCACAGGAATTACCAAAGTTCGACACATTACAAGGTGTCACCCACATCGCAGAGCACGTCATCACTATGAAGGATGACAAACCTATCAAGCAACGTTATTACCCTCGCAATCCGGCACAGCAGAAGATCATCAATGACACCGTGGACCAGTTACTAGCCGAAGACCGCATCGAACCATCAAAGAGCCCCCATAGCGCACCCATAGTGCTAGTTGGCAAGAAAACCGGAGAGACGCGTATGTGTATCGATTTCAGGCAGCTCAACGCGCAGTCTATACGAGATGCCTACCCTCTGCCCAGGATCAATCATATTCTGGAAAAACTTCGCAACGCTCAGTTTATCTCTACACTGGATCTTAAAAGTGGTTATTGGCAAATACCACTGGCCAAAGCAAGTCGGGAATGCACAGCTTTCACAGTCCCAGGTCGTGGCCTATTTCAATGGAAAGTAATGCCTTTTGGGCTACATTCCGCAGCAGCAACATTCCAACGCGCCTTGGATAGCGTGATTGGACCCGAGATGGATCCATTTGCCTTCGCGTATCTAGACGACATCATCGTCATCGGGAGGACATTGGAAGAACATATAACTCACCTGCAAGAAGTTTTTCAACGCCTCAGAGAAGCCAAGTTACGGATCAACAAAGCCAAGTGCCGATTCTTTAGACGCAAAATACAATTCTTAGGACATATGGTCAGTGAGCACGGTATCCATACTGACCCTGAGAAAATAGCAGCCGTTCGGGAATTAGCTCCACCGACCAATGTACGCCAACTTCGACGATGTTTGGGCATCGCGTCTTGGTATCGCAGATTTGTTCCAGAGTTTTCTAGTATCATACAGCCTATCACCGCTTTGCTGAAGAAAAACATTAAATGGAAATGGGATGCAGAACAACAACAAGCCTTCGACGAATTGAAATTACGATTGACATCAGCCCCGATCTTGGCCTGTCCCGATTTTAACTCTAAATTCTACTTGCAGACAGATGCCAGCGACTATGGTTTGGGCGCAGTATTAACCCAGTATCAAGAAGGAACAGAACGGGTCATCGCCTACGCCAGCAGACGCCTCCTTGCACCTGAAGAGAATTACTCAGCCACCGAGAAGGAGTGTCTCGCTATAGTCTGGGCAATTCGCAAGCTTCGCTGTTATCTGGAAGGATATAAATTCGAAGTCATCACGGATCATCAGGCCTTGAAGTGGCTCAACTCAATAGATAATCCCACAGGTCGTATAGCAAGATGGGCACTCGAACTACAACAGTATGAATTCGACATACAATACCGCCGAGGAAAGTTAAACGTCGTGGCCGACGCCCTGTCTCGACAACCATTGGAAGTACTAAATTCAATTCAGGATACTCTGCCGGAGTGTCCATGGTGGAATAAACTAAAGCGACAAGTAGAAGCACAACCAGAGCAGTTCCCTGATTTTCAATACGAAGGTGGGCAACTGTACCGAAGGAGAATTCATCACCCCGACGAAGATGAATCCATACCATGGAAGCTATGTGTGCCGAAGGAAGCTCGTCCGCGAGTATTATGCGAGTGTCACGACGAGCCCACCGCAGGCATCTGGGAATCCGCAAGACAGTACTCAGAGTTTCCCAGAAATACTACTGGCCTGGGTTTTTCCGCGATGTAAAGCGACACGTGCGCAACTGTCTTCAATGCCAAAAATATAAAGTGAACCAAATGAAGCCAGCTGGGAAAATGTTCACTCGTCAAGTGTCAGAGCCATTCAACACAGTGTGTGCGGATTTTGTTGGACCTCTCCCCAGATCAAAGCAAGGTAACACTGTTCTATTGGTTTTCTTAGATGCATACAGCAGATGGGTGGAGCTGGTACCTCTGCGTAAAGCCACCGCCGCTTCATTAGAACACGCATTTCGGGAGCGAATTATCGGACACTTTGGAGCCCCACGCACTTTGGTCTGCGACAATGGGACACAGTTCACCAGTCGCACCTTCAAAGAACTTTGTCAACGAGCTGGAGTAGAAATTCAGTACACCGCACCGTACACACCACGTCAAAATCCTACCGAGAGAGCCAATCGCACCGTGAAGACCATGATAGCTCAATACCTGGGCGAAAAGCAGAGTAACTGGGATCACTTTCTACCCGAATTTACATTGGCAATAAATTCAAGCGTATGCGATTCGACAGCATTTACACCAGCGTTCCTCGTGCTGGGTAAAGAACCCCGCATCCCTGGAGCACTGTACGACGAGGTTACACCAGGACTTGGCACCACACCCTGGTCCCCGGAAGTACGAACACGACGCATGGCAGACGTTTTTACCATGGCCCAAGAGAACATGCAACGAGCTGCAATTGAGCAAGGATGTCACTACAATTTGCGACGTAGAGACTGGCGACCAGCGATTGGAGATCTGGTCCTACTGAAGCAACACCACCTGTCCAAGGCATCCGAGGGCTTCGCAGCTAAATTGGCCCCAAAGTTCGACGGGCCTTACAAAGTAATCAAGTTTATTTCCAGAAACATCGTCCGGTTACAAGAAATCAACAGCAGACGCAGACGCACGGCGAACATAGACGACCTGAAGTCTATACAACCAGACGAACCCAGCAGCCAAGAGGAAGAGCAAATTAAATCTACGATCGCGTTGAGCCAACCCATGGGCGTCAGCAACTAAACACAGAAGACCGCCGGAGTTATCCTACCAGAGACGAATTAATTCGCAGGGGCCACTTGATGGAAGGTGTGCCTTCCCAACGTCCCTGTCCCCCCGTAGGGGGGTCTCAAAGTCACGGCAAGTCTGCCCCATTCATCCGCAGGCAAGATTTTGTAGAACTCCCACTCATTATTACATTTAAGTTCACATTGTACACGTAGATATAAGTCTCTCGCCCATGTTATCCACACTTGTAGAATAATAGTTAGCCATGTCGAAGTAGCACCCGCCAGAGTATACCATGTGCCCAGGCCTTCATTGATCCTCTTGTTAACTTCACCAAAGTAAAGGGGGGTGTGACGAAGTACTTTTCTAAAGCCCTTCGTCACAATGCAGTGTCTTAGTAAGTTCGTAAGAGTTAGCTAGCATACACTTTTGAGAACTAGTTCCCAACAGAGCAGCTCTAGCGCACATCTTGCTCACCTCTAAATCCACGCACTCACACATTCGCATACATCGACCCAGACACATAAGCGAGCATAACGGGACTTCCACCAAAATCGACGCCGCTGCTTTTGCGCAGTTTTGTTATGCCTTGCTTCGCCCAACGGGACCCAAAAGTGTCTACGTGACAAATATTTGTCGGCGTGGCAGCTTTTGATTGGTCCATGCCAGGCCGCGTCTGGCAGAGGGCAGAGCCTGGGCAGAGGAAAAGTCGAAAGCCCGAAAAAGAGCGGTCAGCGACTGCGTAATGAGAGAACAATAAATCATTACGAAAACCACCCTCAAAGGAAACAGTCGGGAGAATAAAAGTGAAAGAAGTGAAAGGTGTGATTAATAAAGTGCAAGGGACCCACCGTCGGCCCTTATTCTAAAAGGACAATTAAAGACAAGACACAAACAAAGAGTACAACAAAAATCCGCAAGGAAAAAGCGACGCTGCTGTTCATAACAGGAGATACGTGTGAAGTGTGTGTGAAACAGTATAGCGGGTGAGTCGGCCATGCGGTCCAGCAACTACCCCTCCCTTTTGACCCCATACATATAGATATCAATTTAGAGTGTGGTTAGGTGGCATCTGGCCAAAGTATGATTTGAATAAAACTACAATAAAGTTTGTAAAGTGTTAAAGCAAAGATGTCACAATTATTGGGGTGCAACTAGATTGGGACTAACCCCTTTTCCTATCCTTTCCCTAATCCCATCCCTTTGTGTGTGTGTGTCACCGTAGTGCATGTTTCTCCTTTGGCATTGGCATCCGGGTTGTACCCTACCCAATGCCAGGGAGAGTGTAGTGTTAATTGTAGTGTGCCAGGGGTACTAGGTCGCCACGCAATCAACGTCCGGGTTGTACCCTGGTTGACTGTGACGGCGGCTGGGACCCATTGGCATGCGACCAAGATTTGTGTTGCGATCGATGTCCGGGTTGTACCCGATAGTCGATCGGCAACGTAAATCTTGGGACGTCCAGGTGTTATGTTGTGTTAAGTCGGTGTCCAGGTTGTACCTTAACCGACTTAGCTATATGTTCCCCCCTTGTGGCCTTGTATTTTAGTAGCTTAATTGTAGTTCGGTGTCCGGGTTGTACCCTAACCGAACCATATGCCTCCATGTATTTGTTCCAAGTTTCTGTCTCTTTCTATCTCTTATACTTCCTGTAGTGCATTCCTAGCGATAGCATAGATATGCAGGATTAACCTTCACTGTAGCTCGATCAAATCTCTGGTCTCGGCATTCTATTATAAATTTTCTATAATGGAAGACCCTGGGGAGACTGAGATATGTACCCCAGCCGGAAAACTTCCTTACACTCGAAATCGCCATAAATTTCATGCAAAATTCTCTATAACATGCAGCAACAGCGAACGCATACTGTCTCGCTCACTGTTGGCAGCCAATGTCGCCTTGGCAATTCAGTGCAAAAGTCATATAGGTATATCTCCGATATTTATTGTCCGATTTTGACTAAATTTGGTCAGCTGGTCCAGTTTTGATATATAATTAGGTGTGCCAAGTAAGAATACGATACCTTTAATACAGCTCTAGTAATACGTTTTCGCGATTTGCGGGGGCGGAAGTGGGCGTGGCAAAAATTTGAAATAAAATTGATCTGTGTACACACTAGACGCATGTTCACACCAAATTTGGATGCTCTATCTTTTATAGTCTCTGAGATCTAGGTGTTCATACGGACGGACGGACGGACAGACGGACGGACGGACAGACGGACAGACGGACAGACGGACGGACGGACAGACGGACAGACGGACATGTCTCAATCGACTCGGCTGTTGATGCTGATCAAGAATATATATACTTTATAGGGTCGGAAATGCTTAATTCTGCCTGTTACATACATTTTGGCGACTTTAATATACCCTTTTACCCTATGGATACAGGGTATAAAAATGAAGCAAGCAAGTCGTCCCTGCCGACATTGAGTATACCCTGTACCAACTAGTTATATTAAATCAAGATCGGCATCAACTTAATTCAAAATTTCATTTAACATGCAGCAACAGCTACCGCATGCTATCTCGCTCACTCTTTCCAGCTAGTGTCGCCTTGCCAATTCAGTTCAAAATGCATATTCGTATATCTTCGATATTTATTGTAGGATTTCGACTAAATTTGGTCAGATAATGCATTTTGGCCACATTGTTGGGTGTGCCAAATAAGAATGTGATTGCTTCAAAACTTCTCTAGTAAATCGTTTTTTCTAAATTGCGGGGGCGGAAGTGGGCGTGGCAAAAATTTTAAACTCTTGATTTGCGTAGGCACTAAACAAAAGTTCAAACACTCTCGAAATCGCAATCAATTCAAAACAAAATTTCCTTTTAACATGCAGCAGCAGCGAAAGCATGCTATCTCGCTCTTTCATATCTGCCAATGTCGCCTTGGCAATTCAGTACAAAATGCAAATGGCTATATCTCCGGTGTTTATTGTCCGATTTGAATAAAATTTAGTCAGTTATTGCATTTTGACTATATAATTATGTCTACCAAAT
The DNA here is from genome assembly GCA_018903575.1 of Drosophila saltans. Lineage (NCBI taxonomy): Eukaryota > Metazoa > Arthropoda > Insecta > Diptera > Drosophilidae > Drosophila > Drosophila saltans. The sequence continues at coordinate 79,690 of JAEIGH010000140.1, read as the reverse complement.
AACAATTGAATATCTTTATTACAGCTCTTGTAAATTGATTTTAAAATTTTCTTTTTTTCATTTGCGGGGGCGGAAGTGGGCGTGGCTAAAATTTAAAACAAATTTGACCTGTGTAGACACTAGACGGATGTTCACACCAAATTTGGTAGCTCTAGCTATTATAGTCTCCGAGATCTAGGTGTTCATACGGACGGACAGACGGACAGACGGACATGTCTCAATCGACTCGGCTGTTGATGCTGATCAAGAATATATATACTTTATGGGGTCGGAAACGCTTCCTTCTGCCTGTTACATACATTTTAGCGACTTTAATATACCCTTTTACCCTATGGGTACAGGGTATAAAAAAAAAAAGTTTTTTTGACAGTACTTAGTACATAGGACCGCTTGGAGAAGAAAAAAATGGATAAAGTAAAAAGAAACGTAAAACCATTCGACGGCGAAAAATATTCGATCTGGAAATTTCGAGTAAGGGCGTTGTTAGAAGAAAACGATTTATTAAAAGTAATTGACGAGGAACAAGTAGAGATGACAGGAGATAAAAAGAGCAGAAAGAAATGCAAAGAGTATTATAATAGAATTTTTGAGTGACTCTTTCTTGTTGTATGCAAATGGTGAGAATACTGCTAAACAGAATTTGGAAAATTTAAATGCAATTTATGAGCATAAAAGTTTGGCATCACAACTGTCACTACGTAAGCAATTAGTAGCATTAAAGTTAAAGGGTGATACTTCACTTCTAAATCATTTTAATTTGTTTGATGAACTTATTACTGAACTCATTGCTTCGGGAGGCAAGTTAAATGAAATGGACAAAGTTTCCCATTTACTTTTAAGTCTACCACCAAGACACTGTCAGAAAATAATCTTACATGGGCATTTGTAAAATTTGAAGAAAGATTGTTTTTATTTTAAAAAAAGCAAGGAAATTCGAATTATGCAAAAGACACAAGAGCTAAAGAAAAACAGGCTCAAATAGCAGAAACAACACAAGAAGATCATGGGTTTGCATTTATGATACGAAACACAAATTTAAATATTATTGAAAGACAGGTAGATTTTATTCAGACCATCTACTGTCGGTGAAGAAAATGCAGGAAGCTGGACTAACCGTCGAATTTATCCCTGAAGGCATAATTATAACTCGAGATGGTATCTTGGTATTGAGAGGAAAGAGTGAGTATAATGCTCCCATTATAAAATTTCAATTGAATTCAAAATTATTCACATCGAGAATTTCAAAAGGTACAGAGTATCGATTGTGGCATGGTAGGTTGGGACATAAGAGTATTGAAAATTTTTTAGCAATAAATCGAAATAACTTATTTGAAGATGTAAATCTTTTAAATCATGTTGAATCAGACAATGAACTTTGTGAGGCTTGTGTAAAAGGAAAACAAAGTAGATTAAAATATGAGAAATTTAAAAATAAAGAGCATATTCAACGACCTCTTTTTGCGGTCCATTCAGATGTATGTGGTCCAATCACCCCGACTACGATTGGTAATAAAAACTATTATGTTGTTTTTATAGATCAATACACACATTACTGTGTAACATATTTAATAACATAGTCAGAAGTATTTATTGTATTTAAAGATTTCATTGCAAAGGGTGAAGCTCATTTTAAATTAAAAGTGGTAAATCTATATATTGACAATGGCAGAGAATATCTTTCTAATCAAATGCGTGAAATTTGTGTTGAAAAAGGCATCAGTGATTGTTGCCGGAGTTCTCGGCTGAAGACTAGTGCCTCCAAATATGTTGACCAATTCAACCTAGTCCCAGTCGTTGCCCGTATTCTTAAGGAAGCTCTCCACATACATGTATCTTATTTCCGTTTATTTTTCCTCTTCTTAAGTTTTCCTCGTGTGTCTCTTACAAAGTTTTTTATAACATACTTGTTACATTTTTATCTAACATTTTCAAGTTGAGCTTACAGTCGCAGAATGAGAGAATTAGAGGTACAGATAACTAAAGCTAAAGGAGTTACCAGACTATACATTTTATATTCAAAAATTAAATATCTCTTAGGTATAATTCAATAATGTTCTCCCCAAACATCCTCCCCGCGTTGAAAGATCTCAAACTTTCAAAAAATATTAGTTTATCGGAAGAGGCGCTAGCTTATGAATTGGACGTCGAATAGTGCCCTTTGATGTCCTCACGTCCGCAACACGAACCCTTCCGTCCTTCCCAGGAATAGTTGCTGTTACTCGTGCTAGCAACCAGTATTGTGGTGGTGTGTTGTCCTCATGGACGAAGACTAGCTGTCCAACAGATAAGTTTTGCTTCTCTTGATACCAGTTATTCCGCTGTTGAAGGGTATGTACGTAGTCTCGTTGCCATAATGCCCAAAACTGCTGCTTGAAGTAGGTGACCCGATGCCATCGTTCTACGTAACGCAAATCCTTGCCGGGTGAATCCGAAGGGTGGTACAGCGTAGGTTCGGGAGCTGAGGTTAGCGATGTCCCGATCAGCAAATGAGCGGGCGTCACTGCTGCTATATCATTTGGGTCGTCTGATACCGGAGCAATTGGCCTAGAATTGAGAATGGCCTCCACGTCTAGGAAAACTGTTTGCAACTCTTCATAGGTTAGATGGGCCTTTGAAATGTTTTTTTAGGACCACCGTTTTAGCTGCCTTCACTGCTGCCTCCCAGAGGCCTCCGAAATGTGGTGCTCTAGGTGGGATAAAACAAAATTTGAAACCTTTAGTAGTGCTATATAATTTAATTATATCAATATCTGACTCATTTATGAACTGAGTCGTGAATTTGGAAAGTTTTGTGGCAGCTCCCACAAAATTAGTAGCGTTGTCGCAATATAATCGCTCTGGAACTCCACGGCGAGCAATGAATCGACGAATTCCAAGGAGAAAGGCGTTTGTCGACAGCTCCGAAACCAATTCAATATGAATCGCCTTGGATGCAAAGCAGACAAATATTGCAGCATATGTTTTGTATGGAGCCTTTCCACGTAGTTTGTACGATGTGAAGAATGGTCCGCAGAAGTCGACTCCTGTCACTATAAATGGACGTTTTCCGTAGAGTCGATCAGCCGGAAGGTTTCCCATCAGCTGATTCATCAGCTTTGGTTTGAAATGAAAACAGCTTACACAATTGCGTACGATCTTTCGTATCAGTGCCCTTGCATTGACTATCCAAAGTTTTTCACGGACTAGAGCAAGCAAGATTCTTGGTCCAGCGTGAAGGTATTTGTTGTGTAGTTACTCGATGTAAAGCCTTGTTAGTCGGTGATGTTGAGGAAGCAGAGCTTGATGCTTTGCTTCAAAAGGCATCTCAGCGTTTGAAAGGCGACCACCAACTCTTAGCACGGACACAACCGTGGTATTAAGTTTTATGTCCTGTAAGAATGGTGACATTCGTTGTAGGCTTGGTTGTAAGGGTTGATTACTTTGTAGTAAATGGATTTCAGTTTTGTAAGTTTCTGATTGAATTAGCGATATAATTCTCCAAAACGACTCAGTGAGTTCTTCAGTTGAGAGCGGGCTTGCTGATGTTACCGTCAATGCCGGATTTGGTTTAATTCGATTACTTGTGCGGAACAAGTATGATACTATACGAAGAATTCTGAGGTATGATGAGCTCTTGTCAATTATTGAGTTTAGCACTGACGACTCTGAATGGTTGGTCGCGCCGATGCACACAAAATTTGCCTTTGGACGAACTTCGATAGGCGTCCTTGGGCGTTCCCTTGGTTGCGGCCACTCTGCACTTGTCTGCTTTAGGAAATTCGGACCCTTTAAAAAAATGTTAGTCATCAGCTCAGATGCACGGCATCCGCGTGAAATTATGTCTGCTGGGTTTTGTGATGATGGAACGTGTTTCCAAATGACATAAGAATGTTCTTGTAGTTCAGAAATTCTGTTGGCGACGAAGCATTGCAATTTCGACGAGTGCATCTGAAGCCATTGTAGAACTATGGTGGAATCGCTCCAAAAATAAACGCGTTCGATATTGTCTTCTAATTTCTTTTTGAACTTCCGCCAGACACGACTGAGCAAAAGGGCACTACATAGCTCGAGTCTGGGAAGTGATTGTGCCTTCATTGGGGCAACCTTTGATTTTGCAATTAGTAAATTTACTTCTATTTTATTGTCGAATTGTGCTCGTACGTATATACAGCACCCGTAAGCTCGTTCCGATGCGTCTGCAAATCCATGTATTTCGCAGCGCTTATGACGAAATGTGAAAACGAATCGAGGAATTTCTACCGACGCCAACTCTTTAAAATCCTTCAGCAACTCTACCCAGCGGTCCTTTAAGATTCCGTCCACTGGTGTGTCCCAATCGAGACCCTTTAAAGTTATGTCTTGCAGAAGAATTTTGCAACGAATGAGTACTGGGCTCACGAGTCCGAGAAGATCAAATGTTCGAGCGATTTTGGAAAGAATAGATCGTTTTGTATACGGTTCCCGTGCTTCACAATTAAACCTGAATACAAAAACGTCACTAGAGGGCTGCCATGCCATACCAAGAGTTTTAGTGACGTCCTGCTCTACTAATGCGATGAAGACTTCATTTTCAGATGTAGGAGTGATTTCCTTTGAATTGCTGCTAAATTTTGTAAGTTGCAAACCAGCTTCAGCCAAAATCTTGACGGTTTCGTCCTTTTTCTTTTGTAAGAGAGTTATTTCGTCTGCGCCCGTAAGAAGATCGTCTACATAAAGATCGGTGTTCAGGGTCGCAGCTCCAAGGGGGAATTTTTTGCCGTAAATCGCAGCTATGTGTTGAATGCTTCTTACTGCCAGAAATGGGGCAGCTGACATTCCGTATGTTACAGTATTTAGTTGATATGTTCTAAGTTCTTGCGATGGATTGTCGCGCCAGAGGATCCACTGATAACGTCGATCTCTATCGTCTACCATGAATTGTCTGTACATTTTTGAAATGTCCCCAGTAAGAGCAAATTGACATAGCCTAAACGATAAAAATGTGGTTATTAAATCCTGTTGAATTGTGGGACCTACCCTCAGTAGATCATTTAAAGATTTGCCAGAAGATATTTTAGCCGAGGCATCGAACACGACTCGAAGTTTTGTCGTCAAACTTTCTGGTCGGAGAACGCAATGGTGCGGAATATAATAATGTGGTGCTGAGTGATCTGCATTGGGTACGACAGACATGTGTCCCAACGAGATGCATTCTTCCATGAACTTAGTATACAAATCTCTTAGATGACTATCTCTGTCCAGCTTGTGTTCAAGTGAGTTGAACCGTCGATGTGCAGTGTTAAATGAGTTTCCTAATACGATCGGATTTTCTGCAAATGGTAATCTGACTTGGATTCGACCATTTGCCAATTGTTTGACTGTCTTGCTGAAATGTTCTTCACACAAACGCTCGTCTTCTGTGAAGATTGGACTTGTTGTTTTAAATTCTTCTATTTCCCAGAAACGTTGAACTAACGAGCTCAGTCCGGGTTCATTTTCTGTAAGAAAACATCTGGGAGAGGTTCTGATGGGCTCTGTTCCTAAGTTGCCTCCAATGATCCAGCCATATGCGGTGTTCAGAAGGCACGGCTTGCCCGAACCTAATTTCAATTTTCCGTTTCGGATGGCATCAAAGAATCCATCTACGTTGATCAGTACTTGAATTTTATGTGACTCATAAAAATGTGGGTCTGCCAATTGAATATCTGGAGGGATGGTCCAATTTGTTATGTCAAAAGTTTGAAGTGGCTGCTTAGCCGAAATCTTTTTTACTATAGAGAAGTTTGATGACCACACATAATCTGAATGCCTTGACTTTAAGGTTTCACATGTGGTGAAGGAAATCCTGCTCCTCGAGTCATCGATTCCAGTAATTTCTTGATTTACAAAATGTTTTTTGAGATTAAGTCGCTTTACTGTTTCTTCTGTAATGAGGTTTACTTCTGAGCATGAGTCCAATAGAGCACGAACCACGTGAAAGTTTCCAATGCTGTCTTGAACTTGAAACAGCGCGCTCGGAAGAACAGATATGCCTGTCCTGTGAATTAATAATGAGGTGTTGTTTGATGGCTGGGCATCTCCGAAACTTGATAAATGGGCTTGCGTGTTGCCCGACGTAGTATATTTGTGTAAGAGTGTATGATGACTCGATTGACACACCTTGCATTTTGAATTTGATGGACAGTCTGACACCTTGTGTCCTTTCCGTAGACAATTAAAACATCCGTTGGCGGTTTTTATGGCAGTGATACGCTGTTGAATCGAACTGTCGCTAAACGCCTTGCAGCTTCCAGTGTAATGTGCAGTGGATTTGCAAAACAAGCATTCGTTAAAGCAGTTGAATAAAGTTTTGGCTGACGATGTTGTCCTAGATCGCATATTTGTGTGACGATGATCCGAATGATCAGCCTTTTGGCCTTCTAAAAATTAAACGCGCCTGTTCAGAATCTTGTAGAACTCTTCCCAAGTAGATAGTTTCTCCAAGCTTTGTTTTTCATCATAATGTACCTTTGTCTCTGTATCGACCTTGCTCAGAATGATGTACATCATCATACTGTTCATTATTTGTTCCGCTGAACCAAGGGAGAGTAATGACCCTCGTATTGCAGATGTATTATCGATGAGCCTTTGCAAAGCTGTTGCATCTGGGTGTCGCATGGACGAGTAAGAAAAAAGACTTGAGACACAATCATTATATATTAGTACATCATTGTTGTACCGAGTTTCCAGTCGATCCATTGCCTTTTCATAATTTTCCTCCGTCACCTGAAACGACTGCACAACTTCTAATGCAGGCCCTGATAAACAATTTAGTAAATAATTAAACTTATCAATTGTGGGTAAGTGAGGGTCACTATGGACTAAGTTTGTAAACGAGGTTTTAAATCCTTTAAATGATGCATACTTTCCGTCGAAAGTCGGTAATTTTAATTTTGGCAAACGAAGCGATCGTTGACATAAATATTACAGCAACTGTAAGGTGTCAGGAATGTGACAACGCGATCGTTGGCAGGAATGTACCAACGAAATTGAATAATCAGGAATGTGATAACACGATCGCTGGTAGGAATGTACCAACGAAATTGAATAATCAGGAATGTGATAACACGATCGCTGGTAGGAATGTACCAACTTAACAGGAGTGCGCTAGCTGTGAGCTTTTCAGGAATGTGCCAGTAAATGTAAATTATCAGAAGTTTGATATCCGTGATCTTTTGACAGGAATGTGCCAATTAATGTTAATTATCATAAGTTCAATAGCAGCGAGCTTTTGACAGGAATGTGTATGTTTTATATATGTATGTTTTATATATGTATGTAAACGTGTGCCAGTATGTGGCCGTTATGTTGTATACATATGTATTTGTGGTTGTATGTGAATGTATATAGAGATGTATACTTGCGGTTCAATTGCAATGTTGCCTACTGAAGATGGAGAGTAGCGGGGGGGGTGCGGGGTTTTCCACGTGTGTCCCCTCTTGGGTTATGTCCGATGACCACTTTCGATGAAATGTCGACTTCTTGTCCTCTTTATCCTTTCCCTCCCCGATCTCAGGAATCCGTCGAAAACTAATGGGGGTGATTGAATTAATCTGAACACGGAACGGTAGCACTTGGAATAAAACTCAACTTAGAGTTTAAAGTCCTGTCACGGTCGCCAAATGTTGCCGGAGTTCTCGGCTGAAGAATAGTGCCTCCAAATATGTTGACCAATTCAACCTAGTCCCAGTCGTTGCCCGTATTCTTAAGGAAGCTCTCCACATACATGTATCTTATTTCCGTTTATTTTTCCTCTTCTTAAGTTTTCCTCGTGTGTCTCTTACAAAGTTTTTTATAACATACTTGTTACATTTTTATCTAACATTTTCAAGTTGAGCTTACAGTCGCAGAATGAGAGAATTAGAGGTACAGATAACTAAAGCTAAAGGAGTTACCAGACTATACATTTTATATTCAAAAATTAAATATCTCTTAGGTATAATTCAATAATGTTCTCCCCAAACAGTGATCATTTAACGGTTCCTCATACTCCACAATTAAACGGTGTATCAGAACAGATGATAAGAACCAAAGCTGAGAAGGCTCGGTCTTTGATTAACAGTGCAAACATTAGCAAACAATTTTGGGGTGAAGCTTTTTTAACAGCTAAGTACTTGATTAATAGATCCCCAAGTAGAGCGTTGCGAAATTTGAAAAAACACCGTATGAAATGTAGCATAGTAAAAAGCCACTTCTTAAATATCTCAGGTTATTTGGCTCGACAGTATATGCACTTAATAAAGGGCGGAAACGAAAATTCGATGAAAAGTCAATTAAAACTATACTTGTCGGTTATGAGCCAAATGGTTATACATTGTGGAATATGAATTCCAGGAAGTTTATGATAGCAAGGGATGTTGTGGTGGATGAAGCAAGTGTGCTTTCATATAAGACTGTACATAAAGACTCTGTTGCTCAACTAGATGGTGTTGATCCCAGCAGTGATTCAGTAACTACAGAAGCTGAAGAGTCTTTGTCTTCACTGATGAAGAATGATGTAAAAACAAGTTCAGATGTACATGTCAATAAAAATTCCACAGATCTCGAGAGTGCCGATCCAGTAAAAATGACTGGTGATGAATTAAAGGAACTTGAAAAAGAAGTAAGACGCAGTGAGAGATTAAGAGATAAGAGCTTAACTCTCATTTTGGAAACAATACTTGGTGCTTAGTGGAAAAGCCAAAAAACACAAATATAGAAGACTGCAAATGGGTGTTTACTATTAAGCATGATGAGTGTGGCAATTTAGTAAAATATAAAGCGAGACTTGTAGCAAGGGGACTTACGCAAAAATATTTAACTGATTATGATGAAACATTTACTCCAGTTGCTCGGGGTAGCTAGTTTCAGAGTTATTCTTGCGCTTTCCAACCAATACGGTTTAAAAGTACATCAAATGGATGTAAAACTGCATTTTTGAATGGATTACTTAAAGAAGAGATCTACAAGAAAGCACCTCAGGGGTTAGTTCATGAGGGAAATGCAGTCTGCAAACTAAACAAGGCTATCTATGGTCTTAAACAAGCAGCTAGATGTTGGTTTAAAGCTTTTGAAGAAGTATTGAAAGGAATTGATTTTAAAAATCTCAAACTTGATCGTTGTATTTACGTTGTAATAGATAAAGGAGATATTTTGAAAAACATCTATATTTTGTTATATGTAGATGATGTAGTAATTGCTACAAATGAAATTCAAACAATGAATAGTTTTAAATCCTATCTGCAAAGTAAATTTCAAATGACAGACTTGCAAGATATTCGATTTTTTATTGGTATAAAAGTTGAAAGAACAAATAGTTCTAATATAAGTTATGCATTGAAAAAGTTTAATATGGAAGATTGCAATGCAGTAAGTACACCTCTACCCAGCAAACTTAACTATAAGGCTTTAGAACTAAAAGAATCATATGATGCACCATGTGGAAACTTGATTGGTCGTTTGATGTATATAATGTTATGCAGACGTCCCGAGATAAGTACATCAATAAGTATTTTGAGTCGATATACAAATAACAACAACTGAGGCGGACTACATGGCGTTATTTGAAGGCTTTAGAGAAGCATTATGGCTTAAGCCTAGGCTTGTAGGCTTAAGTCATTAATAAATCAAATTAAACTAGAAACAAATAATCCAATAGATATTTTTGAAGACAACCAAGGTTGAATCAGTATTGCCAATAACCCAACCTACCACAAACGAACTAAGCATATAGATATTAAATATCATTTTACAAGGAAACAAATTGAAAATAAAATAATTGTGCTTAAGTATATCACTACAGATATCCTGACGAAACCATTACCAGTGTTCACGCCAGAAAGGGTGACCAGGAAGAGTTATCCGGGGGGGGGGGTACTCATCCCGATAACTACCATCGCATCCGAGATTTTCTTGGCCTCATAATTCTCTATAAGTTTTGTCTTCAATCGTTAACGCCTTATCTCAACATTGTGACCCGGGTCTGGTACTTATTATAAATAAATCTGGTCTGTGCTTTACAAACGAGTTAACGCGCGTTTAATTCATCATCCATACCCTTTTTCTGGTATTAGAAGTGGGCTCTACCCATTGGAACTCTTCGCCCCACCACAAACATTGTTCCTTCGAGCCGGATATCCTTCTGCTCGCCCCAGCATCGCATCGGTGGAGAATTCTGATAAGTAGAAGCGTTTTTTATTACCATTTTTTCTAACACATATACATATACATACATAGATACCTGCAGTGAAAAGTTTCCCGCTCTTTCCATAGCGACTTTTCATTCGACGTTGTATGGATATTCCATGTGCATTTGATTTTCTTTCATTTCTTCAGCTTATCCTAGCATTTTATGTTCATTTTATCCTTTTTATTATAATTTCTTCCGTCCGCGATCCGCATATTCCTCTACCTACACACAGAAATACATTCATAAGTGCATAGAAGTGAATGCAATCTAAGAAATTAAAATTAAAGTGCCTTAATTTTTCGTACTCGGCTCAAGATCAATAACCAACTCACCGGTAAATTAACTTGGCCATAATTCCGACCAGTGCTCCGACGCTTCAGAAACGAGAAATAAATTAATTAATTCGCGAGTTTTTAACTCAACACATACATACGTATATGCACATGTGCCCACACTAACATACATACACATACATATCCGAATACACATACATACATTTGTGTGGCGGCATTTGCATACATCTGTGTGATTTTTCCATAATTTTCGAAATTTTTCAAAATAACAAGATACCGTGTAGTTCGATTCCAAGGGCGTTTCTGACACGACAAAATTTCGAAACAAATTGTGACTTCTCCTGCCAGCTAAAGATTGCTTCTCGTAGCGATCCCTCAAAGCAAGTGGAAACGTCCGCATTTGTCCTCCCAAATTTAGCTGGAGCCCTACCTTCCTGTCCGTTTCCACAGAGGGTGGAAGGCAATCTTCCTGACCTGCCGTTGGCAGACCCGCAGTTCCATCAGAGTTCGTCGATTGATCTATTGATCGGCGTCGACGTCTTCCCGCACCTTCTGGGCGAGCGAATCAAAAAGGATATTTGCGGTTCCCTCGTCGGTATTGAAACCATATTTGGCTGGGTTCTCTGCGGCCCCATGGACTCCGTCACTCCTGCGACAAATGTCTTCGCTGCCCAGGTTTCCATCACACCCACCAACGCCAACTTGGATAAACTCCTCACCAAGTTTTGGGAGGTGGAAGATCTTCCAGCAAAACTGGAAAAGGAAGCTGATAAAAAGTGCGAGCTGTACTTTCGGGAAACCACGAATAGAAGAGCAGATGGCAAATATGAGGTATCGCTACCGTTCAAGGATCCTGAAAACATCGACTTGGGGCATTCAAGATCGATCGCCATGGCTCAGTTCCTCAGGAATGAAGAGCGGTTGGGAAAGAATTCTGAGCTGAAAGCCCGATATGGAGAAGTTCTTCAGGAACTGACACAACCAACTGACTCCAAGAATTTCTACCAGCCTCATCACGCGGTGTTCAAGCCCGACAGCACCACGACCAAAATCCGCATCGTCTTCAATGCATCTAGTCCATCCACCAGAGGTTTCAGTTTGAACGACGTCCTGCATACCGGTCCCACTCTGCAAGCAGACCTTACCGTACAGAGCCTTAAATGGCTTTTTTTGCGTTACGTCTTTAATGCCGACATCACCCAAATGTATCGGCAAATCTTTGTTTCCGCAGAACACACTCCTTTCCAGCGCATCCTCTATCGAGATCAAGACGGCCAGCTCCAAGATTACGAACTCCAAACCGTCACATTTGGAGTCAACTGAGCTCCGTTTTTGGCCATTCGAGTCCTACTTCAGTTAGCTCTGGATGTGGAACAAAGGTACCCCAGAGCGAGCGAAATTCTTCGTAGCTACATGTACGTGGATGATGTTCTTGCTGGGTCCCATGCTAAGAAGGAGTCGCGTGAGGCGATTCAAGAACTCCAAGGCGCCCTGACCTCCGCTGGTTTCCCTCTCCGGAAATGGACATCGAATGAAAAAGATGTGTTGGCAGCCATCCCGCGAGAGCATTTACTTAATGCCGACTTCCTTGAGCTAAAGGATGCAAGCACCGCCAAGACGCTGGGCATCCGCTGGAAAGCTACGCAGGATCGTTTCTTCTTCGTGACTGCTGACCCACCATTGCAAGCATCCGGCACCAAGAGGGAGGTCCTATCCCACATCGCCAAGTTGTTCGATCCAGCAGGATGGTTGACCCCCTTCATAGTCCGGGCAAAAATATTCATGCAGCAGCTTTGGCTGACCGAGCTTGGCTGGGATGACGCTCTACCGCCATCCCTCTTACAAGAATGGCACGATTTCCTGCAGGATTACCCAGGCCTCGGTCATATTCGGATTCCGAGGTGGGTGGAAACCAGACCTGACTTCGACTGGCAACTCCATGGTTTCTGCGACGTGTCTCAGCGAGCCTACGGTGCCGAGCTCTACGTCCGCGTGACGCATCATGACCACGTGAGCGTCCACCTCCTTACTGCGAAGACTCGGGTATCACCAGTGAGGACTGTCTCTCTGCCCCGGCTAGAATTGTGCGGCGCTGTGCTCCTAGCTGAACTGTATACAGCGGTAATTCCTGACCTGCCGATTCGTAACGCCCAATCCTTCTTCTGGACTGATTCCACCATCGTTCTGGCCTGGCTCAACAAACCACCGTGCAATTGGTCGACCTTTGTTGCGAATCGAGCGTCATCCATTTCCAGCAACACTATGGTGGGTGACTGGGCTCATGTGCGGTCCGAGGACAATCCAGCTGATCTAGCCAGCCGAGGTGTGACAGCAGCAGACTTGTGGGTAAGCCAATTGTGGTGGCTCGGTCCGGAGTGGCTCCGACCACCCCGTGAGTACTGGCCTGCATCTCCTTGCACGGTCCCCGAAACAGAAGTGGAGCAACGAACCCACTGCCACATCGTCACCACGTCCAATTCGACCGAGATCATAGAACGTTTTTCCGATTTCGGTCGAACTCTAAGGGCGATCGCCTATTTCCGGAGGTTCCTCAGCAGGAGGAAGTCTCTCCCCCCAACACTAACTCTCACCCAACAGGAGTTATTCGAGGCCGAAAAGGCCTTAGTTCTAGCTACTCAACAACGTGAGTATCCGACAGAAATCCGATGTCTGTCAAAGGTTCAACCAATTCCCTCATCGAGCTCGCTTGCAAGCTTGCATCCGTTTCTCGACCAGCACGGTGTCCTGCGTGCCAGCGGTCGATTGCGAGCATCCGAATCTCTAAGTTACGATGAACGTCACCCAATTCTACTCCCGTACGTGCGCTCATCTAACCCAGCTCATCATCCGATTCACGCACCGTATTACGTTGCATGGAGGCAACCAATTGATGATCCGATTCCTTCGGGCTAAGTTCTGGATTCCAAAGGTTAAAAATGCTGTCAAGGCCCTCATCCGTGGATGTAAGGCCTGCGTCCTGCACAAGCGCCGTCAGCAGATGCAACTGATGACCCTTCACGTATACTGGTCTTGATTTCGCCGGTCCCTTTGAGATCAAAAATTATACAGGAAGGGCATGCCTAATTACGAAAGGATACGTGTGTGTCTTCGTGTGTTTCAGTACCAAGGCCATCCACCTTGAAGCTACGTCCGATCTGACGACAGAAAAATTCCTGGCGGCCTTTTCCCGTTTCGTATCGCGAAGACGATGCCCGCAGCGTATATATTCCGACAATGGCAAAACATTCGTTGCCGCGTCAAAGGCCTTGGAGAAGGATTTTCTGGAAGCAACCAAACGCCGCATCCTAAATCATCCTAGATCTTTTGGCCTTGAGTCCTGGTCATTTCCTGGTGGGTGGCCCCCTAGTATCCATCGCAGAGCCAGCGATCACAGAGGAGCCCATGTCCTTGATTAATCGCTGGGAACGGCTGAAGGCTCTTCACCACCATTTCTGTCAGCGGTGGAAGGACGAGTACCTCAAGGAGCTACATAAGCGAAACAAATGGAAGCTCCCCAGCCGAAATTTCCAAGTTGGCGACCTCGTAATTATTTATGAGGACAACTTACAGAGTGGCGGTTGGGGCGAGTAGAACTCGTCCATCCTGGCGCTGATGGCTTAGTACGAGTCGTCGATGTTCGCACTTCACGCGGCTACATCAAAAAGACGGTCGCAAAGCTCATCCAGCTTGTCAGCGACTCCCACCCCGCTTCCTCCCAGTAGCGAAGCGGTGGCGCCCTTTTTTTTCGTCTTACTGTCCCTTTTCTCCTCCTAATATGATCGTTCGCTTCGTGTGCCACTTTAATTGTTTTCTGCCATGCTTAATCCTCGTTTTTTTTTTTGTTCCTTTCTTCTCCTAGAATCCAGGTTGTTTTTCTCACAGCAAGTCATGGCTTCCCGAGGTCCTCGTTCCGACCGCTCCGAGGCCCGCCAAGGTCGCGGGACAAGTACCTACCGGTGCCGAGTCTGCCGCAGAGTCCACGCGCTCCGGCAGTGCAAGCGTTTCTTAAACCTGAGAAGCGGCTCAGGGCAGTTCTCATCAATAAATACTGCCCCAACTGTCTACCGCACGAGCACTCTTCCGGGTCGTGTCGGAAGATTGGCGGATGTCGGCGTTGTGGAGATTCGCGTCACACCCTATTGCACTCCACAGAGTATTCCAAGCGGAAACGGGCACCTCAACACGCCGAAAGAAGAACTGCTAGCAGAGCGTCGCCCTCACCGGCCCGAGCTCGCAGCTCATCCAAGCCCAGCAGAGTCAGACCCAACGGCAGGTCATCCAGCTCCAGGCGATCCAAGTCAGCCGGCGGCTCTCCCCGAGAACTGACGTTATCTTCGCTTCTGCAGCTGAAGGTGACAACGGTGATGCCGACCGCCGTGGTTAAAATCGGCAACGGTCGCAAGGAGTTCGAGACTCGGGTCCTTTTGGACGCCTGCACGTCAGCGAGTCGCATCAGCGCATCCTATGCGGCTGCTCTCGGGTTAGCGGTCACTCGAGTGGGCAAAGACGATGCCTGCCACGCCACCATCAGGAAAAATCCAGTAAGCGAGAACGGTCACACTCCGAAGACCAGCAAGTTTTATGAGAAACTCCATTTTAGTTAGTTGGTTTTTTTTCATCCCGGTAACTACCATCGCATCCGAGATTTTCTTGGCCTCATAATTCTCTATAAGTTTTGTCTTCAATCGTTAACGCCTTATCTCAACATTGTGACCCGTTCCGGTACTTAGTATAAATAAATCTGGCCTGTGCTTTGCAAACGAGTTAAGTGGGCTCTACCCATTGGAACTCTTCGCCCCACCACAAACAACCAGCAGTGAGGTTTCAGAATTTGAGACAACAATTGAGTTTGTCTAACTGAAGCTGAGGAACTCTTCTAACATATGTTTGAAATTTGAATTTTTTTTGTTCAAAATTGTTTAACGTATTAACATGGATTGGTCTGGTTAGGTTTTTCCTAATCCTGCGCAGCAAATGCTGGACCATGATAATTGTATACTCCCAGGAAACACGAACTCGCTTATTAATACATAATGTAATTTTTTTTGTTAATAATACTTTTGAGGAGGGGTGTTGAAAATGTCCATACGAAAATGGACAAACACAAAAGTCAAATTAACTGTGCATTAAATGTCAAGTTTACCTCTGGACGATTGTATTAGTCAAAATTTACTTTCTTTTGAAAAGCGAGTGAGTGAAAATAGTAAAAGGAAAAATATAAAATATATTAAAACTATAAAAGTGCAAAAGACTGTTTAATTATATTGAATAAGAAAAATGATAAGTACTATTTATAAAAATATTAAATTCAATATTTTGCAATAAAGGCAGTACACCTGGAATTGGTTGGAGACTTATCAACATCCTCATTTATTGGAGCATTACAACGCTTCATTGGACGAAGAGAAAGATGCCAAACGTTGTACTGTGACAACGCGACAAACTTCGTTGGAGCTAACAACCAATTGAAGTGAAACGATTTACTCTAACATGGCAACTGGTGCAATTATGGAATTCTGTAACCAGAAAGGAGTTCAATTTAAATTTATTCCCCCACGGTCACCTCATTTTGGAGGTTTTAGGAAGCAGCTGTAAAATCAGCAAAACATTTGTTGCTAAAAAATGTTTCCACAGCCAATTTGACGTTTGAATAATTGTCCACAATTATTGTGAACGTTGTTGCAATATTAAATTCACGGCCACTAACTCCCAATTCAAGTGATCCTAACGATCTTACTGCGCTCACACCAGGACATTTACTCATTGGAGAACCATTGCTGGCTCAACCCGATCCAGAGCCAATCAGACAGAAATCGTTGCCAGAACAATGGGAGCTGGTGCAACGGTTAAAACATACCTTCTGGACACAATGGTCACAGGAGTATCTGCAAGGATTACGAAACTCCGCGAAGTGGAAGAAGCCTTTTAACAATGTGAAAGAAGGCATGATGGTGATCCTCAAAGAAGATAATGTACCCATTCTTCAATGGCCATTGGGGAGGATTATAAAATTATATTCTGGACCTGATGGTTATATTCGTGTAGTTGACGTAAAAACCGCAACTAGAATTTACAAACGAGCTATTCATAAATTAGCTCCCCTACTAAGAACACCAGAACCAGGAGAAAAGCATCAACTGGATGATGACGACGTCGATGATTCGCAAGAAGACGGGTTTAAGGATGCTACAACAAGGCAAAGCCCAAAATCACCAATCTTAAATTGCCCATGTACTCACTGACGTTCATCATGACCAAATTAGCCCGTTGTTACTTTCGCCTAAACAACTTGAACAACACTTAAAAGAGTTAAAAAATCATCTTCCACCAGGCCACATACTTCCTACCACAGACGATGATGTTCTACAACTGTATATAATGATGAAGGCAGAAGGGAGTGTTGTAAAGAAGCGCGTAATATTCAAAGTAATGCTACCGTTGCTCTCAGCACAAGCATTTGAATTATACAATCTAGTTCCTATATCAGACATCAGCAATGAAGGAATTATGACGATGGATATTCAAATTCCCATAATAGCGGTCAATAAGCACAGAGATCAGTTTGTTGGATTAACAGCAACTGAATTAAAACAATGCCATCAAGTCACAAATGAACAATTCATATATCAAAATAAACAATCTGTGTTCTCAATCAACAGTATTTGTGAATTTCAGTTGTTCCACAACGAAACTTCAAATATGTGTCAAATTAAATACACAAGCATGACGTTCGGCTGGTTCAATATGTACTACAATAACCATTGGATTTTTGCTACAATGTCGCCAATGGAGTTATCTGCAGTCTTCGATGACAACTGTTGGCTCGCTGGCTGACGGTGAGCTCCTCCAAAAATAAACAGTTATTTCTAACCTTTACTTGCACAGATTAAGTTTATTTCCTTATAAGTATGTTATATACAGGTATGTACCGGTATGTATACAAGTATGGATTTGTTTGTACCGCTTTGCTGAAATCTTTTATAAATTCTTATTCATTTTTTACAATTCATTTTCTTCAAAGTTTTTTCTTACATTTGTGTTTCTTTTCACTCACGTCTGCCCTTTCTGCTTGCCAAATTAACTCTCAACTTGAGCCGTCGCAGCGACTGCAGTTGAGCCAAAAAAAGCAGACGCAAAGAGAGCAATTTTATAATACGGGACTTTCGGATAAAGGGTCAGGCGCGTACTTATAATAAACTATGTTGGCGCGGGGCGCACTTAATTCGCACCGCAACATTCCCCACCCCGTAAGTCACTAACATTGTTGTTTCTTGGGTTACCCTTTTAAGTCCAATTTGGCCAGCTTCACTGCTGGTCTTGTGACAAGTCCGCCGACTGTGCGCACAACAGCGCTTCGCACCTGACCGTCACTTCCATGATGAACTTCGACCACTCTTCCTTTTGGCCATGAGCTCCGCTTGGCTGTGTCATCCACGATGATCACCACGTCGTCTATTTCAATTGGCTTCAGCGGTGGCTGAAACCATTTCGTACGTATCGTTATCGTAGGTAGATACTCTCGTAACCATCTTTTCCAGAAACGATCTGCCAGCTGGCTTGCAATCCGATATGTTTTCGCCAGTTGAGGCCCAGTTTGCTCTATGGAGCCATCCTCGCGCAAGCCACTGGAGTTTCCCAGCAGGAAATGGTTCGGAGTCAGCGCGTCCGACTCAGCGCTGTCTAAAGGCACATACGTCAGCGGGCGTGAGTTGAGAATCTGCTCCACATCCGCGAACGCAGCTCGTAACGCTTCTTCTCGTACACCGGTCTCAGGTAGAATTTCTGAAAGTATAGATTTAGTTGAACGTACCAATCGTTCCCATATGCCTCCCATATGTGGTGCGCTGGGTGGATTAAATTTGAATTTCAACGTTGGGAATTGCTTCTCCACGGCTGATGTGGATATTCGCTCAATATGCTCCTTTAACACTCGGTTAGCTCCTCGAAAATTGGTACCATTGTCCGACAGCATACGACGTGGTACCCCTCTTCTAGCCACAAATGCTTTCATCACACATAGAAAGGAGTCCGTTGATAGAGACACAGCAATTTCCAGGTGTACAGCTCGTGTCGTGAGGCAGGTGAATAACACGCCCCACCTCTTCTCATGCCTGCGACCCACTACAATGTCGATTGGGCCAAAGCAATCCACTCCAGTGTATGTAAAAGGTGATGTATAAGGCGACAGTCTCTCTCTAGGTAACTCGCCCATAATAGGTGGATCCGGTCGAGCCACTCGTAGGCGGCGCGCTGGGCAAGCTTTTGCGACTTTTCTCACTAAAGCGCGCATGCCGTCGATCCAATATCGTTGCCGTACTTCGTTTACGACAATCTCGTTGTGTAAATGATGATATCTCCTATGGTAGAACTCCACTATTAAAGAGGTCATCCGATGAGATTTGGGTAGGATTACGGGTCTCTTTATTCCTACATCTACGTATTCCATTTGGTCAATTCGCCCTTTAGCTCGTAGCACTCCAAATGCATTCAGGTACGGTGAGCATTTGAACAGTCTACTTTGGCGGTTAGTCAGAGCACATCCTTGGCTTAGGCATCTGATTTTTTCATGAAACTCCTCCACGTCATACTCCGTATGATTTCTTACATATGATGCGTAAGAAATCCAAGACTCGCCTCTGCACAGCCCGCAGCTTCTCCAGAGTGCTTACTCGTTCTGGATTTACAGCTATGCATGCAAAACAGGAAGTCCAACTATGCTTCTCCTCATGGTGTAGCACCTCAACGTTGTCGCTGCTTACGATTTTTTTGTCTTTTGGCCAATCCATCTCATCCTTGTATAAAAATCCTGGACCAACAAACCATCGTATTTTGTTGGTCATTTCTGGCGTTTTTGACCATTTCCAAAATTTCACCGACTCGAAGAGCAACGAATTGATATTTGCGTACATCTGATTGAATCCAGTGCAAAACATCCTTCGAGTCTGTCCAGAAAACTCTCCGCTCAATAGGTATCGATAGCTCCGATTCGATAAATTTAGCTAGTCGTAAGCCTAGTACAGCAGCCATTAGTTCCATTCTGGGTATTGAGACGGGCTTTAGAGGTGCCACCCGCGTCGTTGAGCCCACCAGTGAACAGCACACTTCACCGTCCAGTTCTGCTCAAAGATATACAAGCGCTTTATGAAGTTGCACACTGCTAGTACAACTTACCAATCGCATACATCTGGGAATTCTTATTCCGTTTATTTGAGGCAGCAAGCGTAACCAAGGCCTCCAGTCTGCTTCATCCTCCTTTAAGAGAGTCTCGTCCCACTTGGTTCCAGAGCGCCAAATGTTCTGCAAAATAATTTTAGCACGGACGGTGAAAAATCCAAGTAGACCAAGTGGGTCAAAGATTGACATAACCACACTTAACACTCTTCTCTTCGTAAGCTCGCCCTCACAAGCCCTTTCGAGTAGTTCCGGCTTGGCTACGTATGTGATCAAGTCTGAGCCAGGCAACCACCACTTGCCTAGAACCTTTTCTCGCGCCTCTTCGGGAACCGCAATTTGTCTGGGTAAAGCATCGTCATCTTTGTTTTCAAGCGCTCTCACAACGCTCTCAACATTTGAGGTCCATCGTCTCATGTTGAACCCTCCATCTAGGTGAATCTTCTGTACTGTCTTTGCCAACTGGATCATCTCCTGTTCGCTGTCGAACGATTCTAGCCAATCGTCGACGAACGTATTCCTGCATATGGCTGCCACAGCCTTCGGAAATTCCGTTGTGAATCGTCTTGCATTCCGGTCTTTTATGTAGTTAGCCAACGCCGGCGAACATGATGCTCCAAACGTCATGACTTGCATCACGTACGTGTCTACGGCTTTAGACGAGTCTCCATTGCGCCATAAAAACATTTGGGCCTTCTGGTCCTCAGTGCGCACTGCAACTTGATGAAACATCTCGGTTATGTCTCCAGCCACTGCCACCGGCCGCTCTCGAAATCGCATGAGTACACCTATCAGCGAAGCTAGTACATCTGGACCCTTGAGCTAGACATCATTCAGCGACATGCCGTTCACCTTGGCAGCCGCATCCAAAACTAACCACGTTTTGTTCTTGTTTGGGTTCGTAACTGTAAATATAGGAAGAAACCATGAGTTTTTACTGCTTCCCACCTCGTTTGTTGTCAGCTTCCGAATGTAGCCCTTTTCTTCATAGGTTCGCATGGTGTTCAGCATAAAATCCCTTAGCTGATCATTCTTTGCAATTTTCGTCTCCAAGCATTTGAGACGTCTCATCGCCATCGGGAATGAGTCAGGCAACTCCATTTGGTCGAACCTCCATAACAAGCCCGTTTGCCAGCGTCCTTTCGTTGAGCAGTAGCGTGTTGTCTTTTCCATTATTTGCATTGCGCGTTCATCATCCTTGGACCGCAATGGCATTGCTGAAGCACGTACTCCTAAAGAGACCAGAACGAAATGCATCTTCATCGATTCATCTAATGCTTTCGCACTATCCGCTTCGTTGCATTCACATACATGCAACACGTGTGGTGTTTGATGGCTGGTGGCATTGTGTCGCCCATATACGGACCAGCCTAATCTGCAACGCACGGCTACTATGTCATCCTTCTCAGCTTCTCGCACTTCCAATGGTACGGTCACTTTGACATTGTCTAAGCCAATAATTAAACGTGCCTTTACATTGTGATACAGCGTAATCGGTAGTCCTCTTAAATGATTTCTTGATTTGATCAAGTCACAGCTGACTGATTGGGTGGGCAAGTCCAATTGTTCCATTGTGCGCACGCCCTTGAGATTATACCGTGCTGCATCCACAGCTCTTGCTGATACTCCAACACTGACATTCTTTGACAAAGTTTCAGTTTTGGTTACATCGCCTGTCCATTTCAAACATAGATTTTGGGCAGGACCATCCAGTTCTAACTCGTCGGCCAGTTCCCTTTCCATCAACGTGCAAGTGGCTCCTTCATCGACGAGGGCGTAAGTGGACACAGTCCGCTTTCTTCCATGTAATTTGACTGGAATATACCGAAATAAAGCTGTATTAGTTTCGATACCATGGAACAAAACTGCAGTCTGGTTCTGCTTCACATCCTCGGCGCTCTGCATCGTCGACTGATTATTAACGCCTTCAAATGTTTGATGAAGCAAGGCATTATGCATTAACTTGCAATCCTCAACTCCGCAATTCCTTTTGGCTCTGCAGTTGCGTGCAATATGCTGCCCAAAACAGCAAAAACAAAGCCGTCTCTGCTTTACAAAATCCCTTCTTTGGCCACTGCTCATCTCTCGAAATTGACGGCAGGCTGCCAGGTGATGATTTCCTCTACATTTTACACATGAACCATTCTCAATCCTTGGCTCACTGGAGTATGATTCGTTAAGTAGCTCGTTGTGCAGAAATACTCTTTCCTTCGTCTTTCTTGTAACTTCTCTGGCGGGTGAAGTATATGGCGTAACCATAGAAGCACACATTGCGACACCAAATAGCCAGTTGTCAAAGTTCGACAAGTTGACAACACATCCAGATAAAGCAAAACGATGACGTCCCCAATCCAGTTTCAGATCGCTAGGCAATTTCTCCACAAGATCGCCCAGCAATGCGGGGTCATGCAAATAATCCTTGAGGTTGATTGCAACTAATGTCGCACAATAATTCTGCACTGCCAGAGCCAACTGTATTACCGAATCCAAATTATTGGATCGGGCTGGTGGTTCATCTCTTAATTTCCGTTGCAGACTTGAGTAAATAATTTCAGGTCTGCCATACAGCATCCTTAGTGTTCCAACAGCGTATGAAACAGTCTCAGGACACATCAGTTTGCCACGGACGGCATCCAAAGCCGCTCCCTTGAGGCACTTTTGTAGACGAATTAAATTCTCCTCGTTGCTCATTCCACATCTTTCAGTGGATTGCTCGTAGTGGCTAATAAACAGCAGCCACTCTTCTGGTTTGCCCGAAAATGTCGGCAGATCTCTACTCAGGACCTGGCGCGCAGCTAACTGATCAGCTGATAGCGTATTTTTTCTCCAATCCGTATTTCCAAATCGCAGTCCTGAACTTGGCGTGGCATGTTTAGTAAATTCGTTGCTAAAATTAGCCGTATTTGCCAAGAAAGGCAAACTTGCTCCTCCAACGGTTGGTAGTGGCGCCGGTGCAGCCCATGCCGAAGAATCGGGTACCATTGGCCGTTCAATCGTTGTACAATCTCCCATGCGAGTAGCAAACATTCCGTCAAGAATCGCGTTGTGCGATACCGAAGGCAAAGCGTTGCTTCTTGAAGGTGTCGATGTCGTTTGAGCATCCGACTCCTGGTTGTTAGACTTCCTTCCAGCCTGCGGTGCTATAGAGCTCAGCAAATATTCTTGGCTCTTAGCATCGGTCACTGCTGCTTGTCCATCTTGGTCTTTCATTGTGCTGCTGCGTCTATGTTACGCAACAATTGAGGTTGGGTTGAATTAACCGCAAATTATTCACGTGTTTCTCTATCTCCCTCTCGCTTCCTCTCTCAGCAAGTCGGTTCGTTGTTCTCGTCTGCCGCAATTGCTCTCACGGAGAAAGTTCTGAAAGTTCGGAACAGAACGAGTTATCGCCTATGCCAGTAGACGTCTCCTTGCGCCGGAAGAAAATTACCCAGCCACAGAGAAGGAGTGTCTCGCTATAGTTTGGGCAATTCGCAAGCTACGCTGTTATCTGGAAGGATATAAGTTTGAAGTCATCACGGATCATCAGGCCTTGAAGTGGCTCAATTAGAGAGATAATCCCACAGGTCGTATAGCAAGATGGGCACTCGAACTACAACAATATGAATTCGACATACAATACCGCAGAGGAAAGTTAAACGTCGTGGCCGACGCCTTGTCTCGACAAGCATTGGAGTTGCTAAACTCAATTCAGGATACTCTACCGGAGTATCTCTGGTGGAATAAATTAAAGCTACAAGTAGAAGCACAACCAGAGCAGTTCCCCGATTTTCACTACGAAGGTGGGCAACTATACCGAAGGAGAATTCATCACCCCGACGAAGATGAATCCATACCATGGAAGCTATGTGTACCAAAGGAAGCTCGCCAACGAGTACTATGCGAATGTCATGACGAGCCTACCACAGGACATTTGGGAATCTGGAAAACAGTGCTCAGAGTCTCCCAAAAATACTACTGGCCTGAATTTTTCCACGATGTAAAGCGACACGTGCGCAACTGTCTTCAATGCCAAAAATATAAAGTGGAACAAATGAAGCCAGCTGGAAAAATGTTTACTCGTCAAGTTTTAGAACCATTCAACACCGTGTGCGCTGACTTTGTCAGACCCCTCACAAGATCAAAGCAAGGTAATACTGTTCTATTAGTTTTTTTAGACGCATACAGTAGATGGGTGGAGCTTGTACCTCTGCGGAAAGCCACCGCTGCTGCATTAGAACACGAATTTTGGGAACGAATTATCGGAAGCTTTGGAATACCACGCACTTTGGTATGCGACAATGGAACCCAGTTCACCAGTCGCACCTTCAAAGAAATTTGTCAACGAGCTGGAGTAGAGATTCAGTACACCGCCCCTTACACACCGCGTCAAAACAAATGTTACCCCTCCAACTTTTCTAGGAATATCAATGAATCAAGTGTGTGATTAGGTATTTAGAAAAGGTTTTAACAATAAAATTATAACGAATTGAATATCAAACACCGTAATTATTGGGATGATCTTAGGGATAACTAACCTACTCCTCTATCCTTTCCTCTATCCCAAATCCCTTGTGTATGTGTAGTAATTAGTGCTTGTTACTCCTCTGTCATTGGCATCCGGGTTACACCCTACCCAATGCCAAGGAGAGTGTCTTATCTATTTGTAGTGTGTGTAGGTACAGGATAGTCGGCACAGTCAACGTCCGGGTTACACCCTTGTTGACTGTTATGCCGTCCTGTATCTGTTGGCATGCGACCGAGATTTATGGGGTGATCGATGTCCGGGTAACGCCCTAATCGATCACACCGTAAATCTTGGGCCATCCTCTTGTATTATTGTTATAAGTCGGTGTCCAGGTTACACCTTAACCGACTTTTGTTCATGTTCCCCTTTTGTGACCTCGTCCTTGTCGTAGCGTAGTTGTTAGTCGGTGTCCAGGTTACACCCTAACCGACTTATATGCCTAAGTGTGTCTTGTGGTGCCCTCTTTTATTTCCTCATGTATGTATGTTTTTCTTTTCCTTTCTATCCTCTTCTTTTCCTTTCGGGCAATCGCCTGCGATACCCAAACACTCTCGGCATTCTATTACTAAATGTTCTGTAATGTAAGACCCTGTGGAGACTGAGATTTGTACCCCAGCCGGAAAACTTCCTTACCTCACATAGCTTGCCAAAACTGGAAATTTACCCCAAAGACACCGTTCCTGTCTATAAACAAAAACAAGCTTACTTCGTGAAATAAAATTGCCAACAAATTATTAAATAAACAAGCAAAAAATAACTTAATAATCAATCTATAATAATATATAAATCAATAAATAACAACAAATAAATGATAAATAATAAATATATAATAAATATATTTGACTACACCAGCTACCTCGAATAATACTAATGACAACGTTACACACAAAACAATTCATAATAAACAGTCAAAGTATATTTAAATAAATAAATAAATAATAATAAATCAACAACAAATTATATTAAACAAGCTTTTTACTAAGCATATACTATTCCCCAGTTAACTGAAAATATAATATATTAAACAACAACAAATAAATCATTCTAAAAAATACCTAAAACGACCACCTGCTAACTATATGAAATGAAGCTAGCAAGTCGTCCCTGCCGACATTGAGTATACCCTGTACCAACTAGTTATATTAAATAAAATAGAATATCCTCGAAATCGCCATTAATTTCATTAATTTCAAAGAGAATTTCTCTTTAACATGAAGCAACAGCGAACGCATGCTGTCTCGCTCACTCTTGCCAGCCAATGTCGCCTTGGCAATCCAGTGCAAAACTCATATAGGTATATCTCCGATATTTATTGTCCGATTCCGATTTCCAAGTAAGAATACGATATCTTTAATACAGCTCTAGTAATACGTTTCCCCGATTTGCGGGGGCGGAAGTGGGCGTGGCAAAAATTTGAAACAAACTTGATCTGTCAATCTGGCAACTCCAAACACCGGCAATCTACACCAACACCATATCTACTCAACCATGATTTAAATCATATTTTTAACCAGCTATTACCTGAAACATCCCAGACCTTGACTCAAAGAATCAACAGCTAAATCATTGTTGTTTTTATATCTAAAAATGCAATTTATTTTTTGTAAATTCATACGCATTTAAAAAAACACATAACGTTAACTGTATGTAAAAAAATACTAACTGTTGAAAATAAGAAATACTAATACATACTGCGAATGGGGGCCAAAGACATAGATATGCTCACCCGTTGATTGCAGAGTAGTGAATAGACAAGAGTTGCTTAAATACTTATTTTATTAAGAAAAAGGTCGAGTTTATATACACGATTCTAGGATCTAGGGGGTCACATGTATATACATTTGGGGGCCTTATTCATAGTGTAAATGTGATTGTGTTTGTGAACATAACGTGGGTGGACAATTTTGTATTGTATGAAAATATAGTGTGAGTACAGTGTATAAGAGAATATGTAGGGATTAATTCTATTCTAAGCAAAGCCTGCATTGGTCTTTACTGTGAGAAATTCATAGTTTGTATTTTAAACACGCATTTACACCAACATACTCCCGGCCGTTGAACGACTGTTCAACATTACTTAAATGTTGATTTCGTAGTTTCCAACAGGTCGATGTGTAGATTGAGTCGGTTGACTGCCAGTTGGCATCTGGGTACCAGTTGTGTGAAGGCCAATAGCAATCCTGGCTTCTTGTCTTCCGTTGGTACACCGATTTTTGATAACATATAGCAGCACTAATGTTATGAATATTATTAGCGCTATGTATGAAGCAATGTTGTGATGTTGAATAGGCCCTTGACTAGATTTTAGGTCATATGGTAACTTTATTTTAAATCTGGGCCATAATTGACTACTGAGGTTGTCAAGTTCATTGTAGCTTAGCTGAACATTGGTTAAAGCCGTTTCATTAGTTGAATTCATCATCATGGTGGAGAAATTCCTAAACCGGGCGAATGACATATTCATTGTGCTGGTGGTTGTAATACGATGTCCAGGTACACGTATTAATGGATTTCGCAAAGTGCAACTTAGATCAAGTGTTAATAATCCTCCTTGACTTATGGTGATGCTTGAACTGTTGTTATTGCGGAGCGAATTAAGTGCGCCCCGCGCCAACATAGTTTATTATAAGTACGCCCCTGACCCTTTATCCGAAAGTCCCGTATTATAAAATTGCTCTCTTTGCGTCTGCTTTTTTTGGCGCAACTGCAGCCGCTGCGACGGCTCAAGAGAGAGTTAATTTGGCAAGCAGAAAGGGCAGACGTGAGTGAAAAGAAACACAAATGTAAGAAACAACTTTGAAGAAAATTAATTGTAAAAAATGAATTGTTAACCAATAAGAATTTATAAAAGATTTCAGCAAACTCTGTACAAAGCGGTACAAATAAATCCATACTTGTATTCATACCGGTACATACCTGTACATAACATACATATGAGGAAATAAACTTAATCTGTACAAGTAAAGGCTAGAAATAACTGTTTATTTTTGGAGGAGCTCACCGTCAGCCAGCGATTCAACATTCTGAAATATTTTCTTGGCTCCAGAAATATCCAGATACCCAGATGCCAACTGGCAGTCAACCGACTCAATCTACACATCGACCTGTTGGAAACTACGAAATCAACATTTAAGTAATGTTGAACAGTCGTTCAACGGCCGGGAGTATGTTGGTGTAAATGCGTGTTTAAAATACAAACTATGAATTTCTCACAGTAAAGACCAATGCAGGCTTTGCTTAGAATAGAATTAATCCCTACATATTCTCTTATACACTGTACTCACACTATATTTTCATACAATACAAAATTGTCCACCCACGTTATGTTCACAAACACAATCACATTTACACTATGAATAAGGCCCCCAAATGTATATACATGTGACCCCCTAGATCCTAGAATCGTGTATATAAACTCGACCTTTTTCTTAATAAAATTAGTATTCAAGCAACTCTTGTCTATTCACTACTCTGCAATCAACGGGTGAGCATATCTATGTCTTTGGCCCCCATTCGCAGTATGTATTAGTATTTCTTATTTTCAACAGTTAGTATTTTTTTACATACAGTTAACGTTATGTGTTTTTTTAAATGCGTATGAATTTACAAAAAATAAATTGCATTTTTAGATATAAAAACGACAATGATTTAGCTGTTGGTTCTTTGAGTCAAGGTCTGAGATGTTTCAGGTTATAGCTGGTTAAAAATATGATTTAAATCATGGTTGAGTAGATATGGTGTTGGTGTAGATTGCCGGTGTTTGGAGTTGCCAGATTGACAGATCAAGTTTGTTTCAAATTTTTGCCACGCCCACTTCCGCCCCCGCAAATCGGGGAACGTATTACTAGAGCTGTATTAAAGATATCGTATTCTTACTTGCACACCTAATTATATACCCCAACTGGACCAGCTGACCAAATCGGAATTGGACAATAAATATCGGAGATATACCTATATGAGTTTTGCACTGGATTGCCAAGGCGACATTGGCTGGCAAGAGTGAGCGAGACAGCATGCGTTCGCTGTTGCTTCATGTTAAAGAGAAATTCTCTTTGAAATTAATGAAATGGCGATTTCGAGGATATTCTATTTTATTTAATATAACTAGTTGGTACAGGGTATACTCAATGTCGGCAGGGACGACTTGCTAGCTTCATTTCATATAGTTAGCAGGTGGTCGTTTTAGGTATTTTTTAGAATGATTTATTTGTTGTTGTTTAATATATTATATTTTCAGTTAACTGGGGAATAGTATATGCTTAGTAAAAAGCTTGTTTAATATAATTTGTTGTTGATTTATTATTATTTATTTATTTATTTAAATATACTTTGACTGTTTATTATGAATTGTTTGTGTGTAACGTTGTCATTAGTATTATTCGAGGTAGCTGGTGTAGTCAAATATATTTATTATTAGGTTCATTTATTTGTTGTTATTTATTGATTTATGTTATTTAATAAATTGTTGGCAATTTTATTTCACGAAGTAAGCTTGTTGTTTGTTTATAGACAGGAACGGTGTCTTTGGGGTAAATTTCCAGTTTTGGCAAGCTATGTGAGGTAAGGAAGTTTTCCGGCTGGGGTACAAATCTCAGTCTCCATAGGGTCTTACATTACAGAACATTTAGTAATAGAATGCCGAGAGTGTTTGGGTATCGCAGGCGATTGCCCGAAAGGAAAAGAAGAGGATAGAAAGGAAAAGAAAAACATATATACATGAGGAAATAAAAGAGGGCACCACAAGACACACTTAGGCATATAAGTCGGTTAGGGTGTAACCTGGACACCGACTAACAACTACGCTACGACAAGGACGAGGTCACAAAAGGGGAACATGAACAAAAGTCGGTTAAGGTGTAACCTGGACACCGACTTATAACAATAATACAAGAGGATGGCCCAAGATTTACGGTGTGATCGATTAGGGCGTAACCCGGACATCGATCACCCCATAAATCTCGGTCGCATGCCAACAGATACAGGACGGCATAGCAGTCAACAAGGGTGTAACCCGGACGTTGACTGTGCCGACTATCCTGTACCTAGACACACTACAAATAGATAAGACACTCTTTTTGGCATTGGGTAGGGTGTAACCCGGATGCCAATGACAGAGGAGTAACAAGCAAGGGATTTGGGATAGAGGAAAGGATAGAGGAGTAGGTTAGTTATCCCTAAAATCATCCCAATAATTACGGTGTTTGATATTCAATTCGTTATAATTTTATTGTTAAAACCTTTTCTAAATACCTAACCACACACTTGATTCATTGATATTCCTAGAAAAGTTGGAGGGGTAACATTTGTTTTGACGCGGTGTGTAAGGGGCGGTGTACTGAATCTCTACTCCAGCTCGTTGACAAATTTCTTTGAAGGTGCGACTGGTGAACTGGGTTCCATTGTCGCATACCAAAGTGCGTGGTGTTCCAAAGCTTCCGATAATTCGTTCCCAAAATTCGTGTTCTAATGCAGCAGCGGTGGCTTTCCGCAGAGGTACAAGCTCCACCCATCTACTGTATGCGTCTAAAAAAACTAATAGAACAGTATTACCTTGCTTTGATCTTGTGAGGGGTCTGACAAAGTCAGCGCACACGGTGTTGAATGGTTCTAAAACTTGACGAGTAAACATTTTTCCAGCTGGCTTCATTTGTTCCACTTTATATTTTTGGCATTAAAGACAGTTGCGCACGTGTCGCTTTACATCGTGGAAAAATTCAGGCAAGTAGTATTTTTGGGAGACTCTGAGCACTGTTTCCCAGATTCCCAAATGTCCTGCGGTAGGCTCGTCCTGACATTCGCATAGTACTCGTTGGCGAGCTTCCTTTGGTACACATAGCTTCCATGGTATGGATTCATCTTCGTCGGGGTGATGAATTCTCCTTCGGTATAGTTGCCCACCTTCGTAGTGAAAATCGGGGCACTGCTCTGGTTGTGCTTCTAATTGTAGCTTTAATTTATTCCACCATGGACAGTCCGGTAGAGTATCCTGAATTGAGTTTAGCAACTCCAATGGTTGTCGAGACAAGGCGTCGGCCACGACGTTTAACATTCCTCTGTCGAATTCATACTGTTGTAGTTCGAGTGCCCATCTTGCTATATGACCTGTGGGATTATCTATCTAATTGAGCCACTTCAAGGCCTGATGATCCGTGATGACTTCGAACTTATATCCTTCCAGATAACAGCGTAGCTTGCGAATTGCCCAAACTATAGCAAGACACTCCTTCTCTGTGGCTGGGTAATTTTTCTACTGGCATAGGCGATAACTCGTTCTGTTCCTTCTTGATACTGGGTTAATACTGCGCCCAATCTGTAATCGCTGGTATCTGTCTGCAAGTAGAACTTAGAGTTGAAATCGGGCCAAGATAGGAGCTGATTTCAATCGTAGTTTCAATTCGTCAAAGGCCTGTTGTTGTTCTGCATCCCACTTCCATTTAGCGTTTTTCTTCAACAAGGCGGTGGTAGGCTGTATGATGCTAGAAAACTCTGGAATAAATCTGCGATATCAAGAAGCGATGCCTAAACATCGTCGATGCTGGCGTACATTGGTCGGAGGAGCTAATTCGCGTACAGCGGCTACTATGAATGACTTGCTCGCTGACCACATGTCCTAAGAATTGTATTTTGCGTCTAAAGAACCGGCATTTGGCTTTGTTGATCCGTAGCTTGGCTTCTCTGAGGCGTCGAAAAACTTCTTGCAGATGAGTCATATGTTCTTCCAATTTCCTTCCGGTGATGATGATATCGTCTAGATACGCAAAGGCAAATGGATCCATTTCAGGTTCAATCACGCTATCCAAGGTGCGTTGGAACGTTGCAGCTGCAGAATGAAGCCCAAAAGGCATTACTTTCCATTGAAACAGGCCAAGACCTGGGACTGTGAACGCCGTGTATTCTCGACTCGCTTTGGCCAATGGTATTTGCCAATAACCACTTTTGAGATCCAGTGTGGAGATAAACTGAGCGTTGCGAAGCTTCTCCAGAATATGATTAATCCTTGGTAGAGGGTAGGCGTCTCATATAGACTGCGCGTTAAGTTGCCTGAAATCGATACACATACGCATATCTCCGGTTTTCTTACCCACTAATGCTATTTAGGTGCTATGAGGGCTTTTCGATTGTTCGATGCGATCTTCTGACAGTAGCTGGTCCACGGTATCGTTGATATTCTTCTGCTGGACCGGGTTGCTAGGGTAATAACGTTACTTAATTGGTTTGTCATCCTTCATAGTAATGACGTGCTCTGCGATGTGGGTGACACCTTGTAATGTGTCGAACTTGGGTAATTCTTGTGATAAAAATTCACAAGATTTTGATTTTGTTTGCTCTCGCGTCTTCTGGGTATTCTGGCTCTGGAGATATCGTGTTACTTTCCATGCTTGTCGTGGGCCTGGCTGTCGTTTTTCATCTGGCAATCCTTCCCTTTGGGAGCTTGAGGCTTGATGAATCCTGGTTGTCGTTGGTTAAAGAAATCGACGGTTGGGTGGCACCACTGCAACTGACCGTTGGGGTCACCTCCGCTCTGATAAACGACCCAAGAAGTGAGTTTTGAATGGGTTCCAACTGTAGATAGCTTTCTCCGCACTGGATCTTTGTCCGAGTGCCACGTAGGAAATCGGTGTCTAAGATCAATTGGTCCATAATACCTGGTAATACTAGCAGTGGTATTTTAACCTGTGTCGTTCCCAGCCATATCTCAGCTTCGATAACCTGATGATTTCCTTTCTGGATCCATCGGCTAAGTTGATAGGGGTGTGTATTTGTTTCCAGTTTCCATTAGTACCGATCTGCTAAGCCCAGTGAGCTGGGAATGAAGCTCCTAGTAGCTCCTGTATCGAGGGTAGCACTCACTTCACATCCGTCGCCCTGGACTAAGGCTATGAGGCGACCCTTGTCGAATTGAAGTCTATTTACATTTGGTGTTGATTCTGCGCTTTCTCCGTTCGATCCCCTGTCCCGACCGCCGACAGCAGTCGATGGTATTATTACTTATTGCGTTTTCCACATTCCCAACAGAACAATATCCTTGGATTGTTGCATTGCTTCGCGAAGGTTCGCGATTCGGTTCACCACAGTTGCGGCAAGCACGGTGAGTATCCACTGGTGCTTCAGATACATGGTAAAAGTGTTGGTAGCTGGTTGATTTTTTCGTAGGAGGAGGCAAAGCTGGTTTGTTGGTGGTTCTGTTGTTACCTGTGTTGCTTTTACGTCCACTGGTAAATTGTTGCATATAGCTGTCTAATGTATCCGAAGTGTTTGCCTGACGGGAAAAAGATGCATCGAATCTTTTAGAACTTTGACCACGCAGGGTCTCGAAATTTACTATTAACTGGGTCAGCTCATTCAAGTTACGAAAATCTATACGGCGAAAATTTGTAGTCAGGCAGTAGAATGTCATATATGCGCTGTAATTCCTGTTCCTCCGTATAAAGGGATCCTCTCATCATGAGGCGTAGTTCTATCAAGTATGCCTCCAGAGCTCTGTCTTCGGGTGCGGATGGCATCTTCCAATTTTTCAAAGTATCTGGGAGGCAGAAAGAAATCCAGAAATTCTCTTTTAAAGTTAGCCCATGAGGCTAACCGAGAATGGTTTGCCACCATCCTTCGGCTCGTCCCGAAAATAAAATAGGCATCATATTAGGAAGCCATTCTGTACTGATACGATAAGTAGCAGCCCTTGCTTCTACTATTCTATTTCGTGGAATCTAGTGCCGAATTAATCAATTACGCGATTTAAAAATTGTAACTTGTTCTTAAACACTCACTCAAAGCTATTATTACTTATTGTTTTATTTAATAACAAAACTCAAAGTTTTGTTGTTTTGTCCACACAGACTTTGATTTACTGTTTTTGATCCTTTTTACTAGCATGTTGTTTGTGTGGTGCTTGCTCTCGCGTTACGTTGCCCGCGATCGCGACCGTTTCTCTCGCGATTTTACCCGTCTTTGTTGTTGTGTGTTTACCAACTCCCTTAACTTCTGTCTCTTCAGTTTTTTTTCTTGTGCATATTAAACTTTAACACTTGTGTTATTTCTTGGTGCGTATAGCCCTTATAGTTTATTATATTGCTCATTTTAAATTGCCTCTCTTCATAAACTTTTTGATTTATTTATTTATTTGTTGTTATTTTAATTCTTTTATTAATTAAACTTACAATGGTTGTCTGCTCTTCAAAAAAGTGCCCCATCCCCAAAAAATCTAAGATGATTATCTTTTGTGCTGTCTGTGCTATAACATTATGCATGTCAAAATCCGCTGGTTACACAGCCAGAATAAGGGATAGTATTGGAAACGGTCGAAAATGGAGTTGTGAGGCGTGCCGGGACGTAGAAATGGATATGCGTCTATTTATGCGGCGGACGAGAGAGGGATTTAAATCCCTGTAGGCTAGTTTTCTGAAATTTCGTGATGAGTTTTCGTCTCTGGAAACTCAGTTTAATAGTTATAAACTATTAAACGAGTCACCGAAGCGGAAGAAGACTATCCCTCGGAATTTCTCTCCCGATCCGCCAGCATCTCTGCTTCCTCCGGCGCCGGCATCGTTGATTGACCCATTAACTCCAAATGCTCAACAACTGATATCATTTAGGAGTCCAGCATTAGCTGCAGTTGAGGGGACGATTGACATTTCCCCCGGTAATAGTGCCCCGCAAGCTGACTCGATATCGGTTGTAGTTTCCGATGGGTCCGGACGAATATCCTCTCCCAGGGATATTCCAAATAAAATTGTAACAAGAAGAGCTCTCAAATCGTCATCTGCCTCAGCAGTTCCAGTGCAAAATGCTGTTGCTGCGGTTGCGACTGGCGCATTGAGGTCTCTTGTAGCCATTCCACCAAAAAAGCAAATCTTTGTTTCGCGGCTCGACCCCAATACTACATCAGATGATGTCATAGCCCATATCCGGGCAAAAGTCGTGGCGCCAAACATTGTGGTGGAAAAGTTTAGGTTTTCATACACCCGTGATTTAAAATCAATGTCCCACCAAATGTCTTTGACCAAATTTGTCACAAAGATTTTTGGCCGGAACATTTAGTTATAAAGGAGTATACGGCTAAGAAAAAGAAAAATCGGCCTCCGATTCGTCTGCCTAATACAACTAACCCTTCCCTACCCTCTGGCTAGTCAGTAGCTGGCGGGTCAAAAAACTAATTACGTCCTTTATTCTGGCCTATCAGAATGTTAGAGGACTACAATCTAAACTTTCTAAGCATTTTGTAGATAGTCAATCTTTTGACTTTCATATCTTGGTCTTTTCAGAAACGTGGTTAAAGGCAGACATTTCTGATGCCTCTGTTTTTCCCACAATATTTTCAACCTATAGATGCGATCGAATCTCCAAAAATGGTGGTGGAGTTTTGATTGCCGTAGATTCATCTCTTCCTTCAGAAATAGTTCTGCCACCTGCTGTTCTTGACATTGAATTTGTTAGTGTCAAAATTTGTTTGAAATCATATTCTGTATTTCTAACTTGCTCGTATATTCCACCGAATTCTGACATGACGGTATATGCTAGCCATTTAGAAGCTATTCCCTGTGTCTCTTCACTTGTTTCGGATGCAGACATATTTGACGTTTCATGGCTTCCATCAAGTGAGTCTTCCTTGTTGATGCCCTCCTCCTCCCATTGCTCCCCCCATTGACGGTCTCCTTGAGTTATCCTTAACCCAAGTTAATCCTGTGCGAAACAAAAACGAGGGATCACTAGATCTTATATTTATGTTACATTCTTCTAACTGTACTGTTTCGAGGATTGATCCCTTAGTCGTCCCCGAAGACAGTTTCCATCCAACTTTGGACTTAACTATTGATCTACCTTTTCGGTTATCAAATGCTGGTACCAGTTCGACGTCTCGTACCCTTTGCTTTCGTAAAACAAACTTTTTCAAGCTCAATGAGCTAATTCTTGCCACAGACTGGTCTTATCTGTACTCCTGTAATGATACGAATGCTGACATTTGTTTTTTCTATAATACTATGTTTTCGCTTCTTGATGCTTGTGTTCCACGTGTGACCCATGTATTATCTAACAAACCGCCATGGTTTACACGTGAGTTAACTAATTTGAAAAATGTAAAGTCTAGATATTATAGAAAGTTTAAAAATCGATTTCTCTCTCTATGCTGTTGCTCGATCGAATTTTTCAGTGCTTAATACACTATGCTATAAGGATTACATTAGGCGTTGTAAACTTCAGTTCTCCCGTGATCCTAAGCAATTTTATAACTTCGTTAACGCCAAACGAAAGGTGGCAGTGCACCCGTCCTATTTATGTTTTGAAAATAATAAAGCAAACGATGATCAGGCCATTTGTTGATTTTTTCAAAACGACCTATTCCTCCAAAGATCATTGAGCTAACTTTTCATATCCCTATCGGTTGAAAAGGTCTAATTGCGTCTTTAATCCTGTGATCGATGAAGATTCGCTTCTCAGCGTGCTTACTTTAGTGAAGCCCGTGTACTCACCAGGTCCTGATGGGATACCTGGTTGTGTACTCAGGTTTTGCGCTGAGACTTTGATTTCCCCGATTCTTATTTACTGTGTCCGTTGAAACTTCCTCTTTCCCAACCATTTGGAAGGAATCTTTTATTATTCCTTTGCATAAAAAGGGTAATAAATCCGTAGCTTCAAACTATAGGGGTATTTCCAAATTGTCTGCTATTCCGAAGGCATTTGAGAAAATTATAACTTCTCAACTGAAACATTTCTGTAGTTCTATTGTTTCATCTTCTCAACATGTGTTTATAAAACGTAGACCTACTACCACTAACCTTTTAGAGTTTACTTCTTTAGCGATCGAAGGATTCACAAATGCATTGCAAACTGATGTCGTTTATGTAGGGATATATCTATTTATTGTTTGATGGCAGTATAATGTTTATTGTTTAATGGCAATATTATGCTTGCGACTTAACGTTTAAATGTTATTCTAATTCATTATATTAGTTAACTCTCACTCTCATTGACTGCCACTTTGACGCACTCTGCATTTCACTCTTATTAAACCCTTTTTATACCCTGTACCCACAGGGTAAAAGGGTATATTAAAGTCGCTAAAATGTATGTAACAGGCAGAAATATACATTTCTGACCCCATAAAGTATATATATTCTTGATCAGCATCACTAGCCGAGTCGATTGAGCCATGTCCGTCTGTCCGTCCGTCTGTCAGTCTGTCTGTCCGTCCGTCTGTCCGTCCGTCTGTCCGTCCGTCCGTATGAACACCTAGATCTCGAAGACTATATGAGCTAGAGCTACCAAATTTGGTGGGAATATCCATCTAGTGTCTACACAGGTCAAGTTTGTTTCAAATTTTAGCCACGCCCACTTCCGCCCCCGCAATTTGGAAAAAACGAATACTAGAGCTGTATGAAAGATATCATATTCTTATTTGGCACACCTAACTATATAGCCGATCTGCATCAGCTGACCAAATTTAGTCGAAATCGGACAATAAAAGTCGGAGATATTCACATATAAGTTTTACACTGAAACACTAAGGGCGGCATTGGCTGGCAAGAGTGAGCGAGATAGCAAGCGTGCTCTGTTGCGGCATGTTAAACTGAATTTTGTATTAAATTGATGGCGATTTCGATGGTGTTCTAGTTTATTTAATGTAACTACTTGGTGCAGGGTATACTCAATGTCGGCAGGGACGACTTGCTTGCTTCATTTATTTTCTTCTTGAATTTTTGCAATATTTTCCTCCTTTCTTATTTTATTTCGTTCTTTCTTTTAAGTTTTCCACCTCCATACTTCTTAATAGTTCTGTCAAATTATCAGCTTTCGTATTCATCTGAAGTCCCGTCATCACTGTAAATGGTGTAAACTTCGTGCTTCTTGGTGGTGTATTGTTAATTACTTGTTGTACCTGGTCCTCATGACTATACCACTTTGAGGGGTTATCCTGGCAAAGTTTGCTTAACATTAGAATTACGATCTTGTGAATGCGCTCCACTTGTCCATTACCACAGGGCATCCTATTTGTAATGTGCAACAGCTGAATCGCTTCATTCTAGCAATATTCTCGAAATACATTCGAAGTAAATGCTGTTCCTCTATCAGTGATGATTCTCTTTGGGTTTCCAAACACAGCGGATTGTTTTTTAAGCCTGTCAATGACCTCCTCTGTACCAGTAGCCTTAGTTGGATAGAGCCAGACAAATTTGGAGAAGCCATCTATAACCGCTAAAACGTGTTTATAAAGTTATTTTGTATCCGTAAGAGGGCCTACGTAGTCCAAATGAAATATTCCCAACGGATACCGAGCTTTGTCTATTGTAGATAAAAGCTCTTCTTTTTTGCCTCGCTTTCCATCGGTGATCAGATATTCTACGCATCCTCGAATTATTCTTTCTACTTTCGTCTGGATTCCTTGTATGAAGAAGCTTCGTTCCAGCAAACCTTTGGCCTTTTTTATGCCATAATGTCCTTCGCGATGAGCTGCCGTAATAATTTCGTCTTCCATGACATCTGGTACTACTAAAAGTTCTTTATTTGCATCCTAGTAGAGTATTCCACTTTTCACAAAAAAGTCGTCATAGTGCTCTGTAGATTCCAGCACTTTTTTTACAGCTTTAATCCATGGATCTTTATTTTGTGCCTCTCGCAAGCGGTAAGTAGTTGCTTCTTCTATTAGGCAACACGATCTCAGACTCAGAGCATCTACATGTTTCATCTGGTTTCCGGTTCGATGTTCCACCTCGAAGTCAAACTCTTGAAGAAATATAGCCCATCTGGATACTCGCACCGGCACATCGTCCTTGCTCATTGTCATTTTAAACGCCTTACAATCTGAAACCACCTTGAATTTAATTCCTAGTAAGTATGTTCGCCACTTCTTGATTGCGTTAATTACTGCGACAACCTCCAATTCGTAAGAGCTGTATTTTTCTTCAATCGGTTTTGTCTTACGACTCATAAATCCAATTGGATGAAAAAGTTGATCTTCCGGGTCTTTCTGTAACAACATTGCTCCAAATCCGTATTTGCTTGCGTCTGCATGTACTTCCGTCATTGCGTGGGGATTGTAGAACTTTAAAACAGGAGCTTTAACTAAAAGGTGCTTTAGATATTCAAATGCAATCAAACTTTTTTCATTTTGTTGAATAACCTTCTTATTTCGTTTCTCATTTTCCTTACGAAGAAGATCTGTTAGGGGTTTTGCCTCTACCGCATAATTTTTAATAAATCTTCGTAGATATGATGTTAGACCCAAAAATCTTTGAAGTGCACTTCTGGTTCAGGGGACAGGAAAATTAACTACAGCATCAATTTTGTCTTTCATTGGTGTAATTGATCCGTTCTTAATCAGATACCCCAAAAATGTTATTTTACTCTGCAAAATTTGAGCCTTCTCCCATTTAATGTGCAGTCCGCCATTCCCTGCAATTATTAAAAACTCTTCCACGACGGAGAGAATGATAATGTCATCCATATACACTATTATCTTCTTTGCGTATATTAAATCCCTTAACACAGCATTAATATAAAAGCAGAAAACTGCAGGAGAATTACATATGCCGAATGGCACATACCTGAACTCGCACTGTCCATTGTGTGTAACAAACGCAGTAAACTTGCGCGAATCTGGCGATACTGGAACGTGGAAAAAAATACTCTTCAGATCAAGAGCTATAAAATCCTAGCTATGAGTACCATTGGAAAATTGTCCTTCTTGATTTTCAAATTAAGTCTTCTATAGTCGCAGCACAGTCTTTTTGTATTATCCTTCTTTGCTACCAGTACCACAGGGAAAGCGTACTCCGAAAAACTAGGTTCTATAATTCCTTCGTTTAGCCACTGTTGAACTTGACCCTCTATTATCATTTTATCAGCATATGATGTTCTACGAGGATGCTGAAAAATTGGACATTCTTCTTCAAGAATAATTTTCATTTGAATTGGTGATTCAATACGTTTTTGAGGCATGCAGTTATTAATTAGCGTCTCTACCGTCGATTTTTGAGGTTGTGCAAGGTGATTTAAATTGACTTTCTGAGATGTTTTCGTGTCCTTTACAATTTCTTGAAATATTTTAGCTTCATCTTGTCCTGATGAGTCCTTCTTTGCCATAAACATAACTTCTTCAGAACAGAACATTACATCGACTTTGTTGAAAACATAATTTCCTATGATGGCTGTATATTCCAAGTCTTTCTGTTTAGCGACAATAAAAGTAACGTTGAAAAATATGCCATCCACAGATACATTTGTGTCGAACTGTCCCATTGTTTTTAATCCACCGTCGCCAATTCCTCTCAGAAGCTTTGTATTTTCCACTAGTTTGACATTTTTCAGTTTTTTAAATATGTCATCTCTCATCAGGCATACATCACAACCTGAATCAACCATTGCTGCAAACTTAATTCCCTTTGTGGTAAGCTCTCTGAAAATATTCTTCTTCTTATGGAGTTCTAATACTGCTGCCTTGTCCTTATTTGTGGTTGTCTTCTTTTGGTCACAGTTTTTAGCGATGTGTCCCGTTTTATTACAAGAATAACATGTAATCTCACGCAAAGAATCTTTGGCTAGATGACCCTCTTTAGAGCATTTGAAACATTTCTTACGCGTCTGCACTTCCTGCTTTTTAGCTGTCACGTATTTGTTCTCTTCTTTTATTTTGGCATATATTTTAATCACGGCTTTGAAATCTTTGAGTGTTTTACACCTATATAGGCTTGCATTATTGGGCTTGCTACCCTGCACTCATACAGGTATTCGGCGTAAGACTCTTTGGGATGCTTCCGTTTTTGTGAAAGTATCTTTGTGTACTTCCGCAGAACATATTGTCTGCCCGAACTTCCCTTTGAGTTTTGTTTTGTGTGAATTCCGCGTACGCCTGTTAGACTTCGGGTATATGCCCTAGCTGCTCCTACCAATATGCTTCCCATAAATAAACTTTTCAAGATCGTCCCAGCCTACTGTAATAGCGACATCCTCAAACTCAGACAACCACTGATTAATGTCAGATGAATCGTTGCCCGAAAATGAAGAAACGGTGTCCTGAACATCCCATAGGGTGAAACGAGAAATGCCACTGGGACTTCTTTTCATCTACCCTTAACTTGCCTTCCTCTATGATAAATTTACAAATTTTAGGACTTAAGATTCTAAGAAGTATTTACGATTATTCCTCTTGGTGATCTTGCCGTAACCACGTAGTCGCAACTTGCAGCGCTAGCACAAAAGCTTAACTGCGCCCTTCAACTTGCAACTTCCTCGCTGCGGTCACTTTTCGTTAATTGCAACCTGCAGATGCTTTATCTACAATCCACAGTTGCAATTCTCTCGCTGCCGTCAGTATTTTAACGATAGTTGCAACCTGCAAGTCTAAACACACTCTTTGTTTAATCTGCGCTTTTCGATTGCAACTCCCTCGCAGCCGTCACAGTTGCAAACTGCAGAAGTAGCCACTCTTTTGCTTATCTGCGCTCTTCGATTGCAATTCCCTCGAAGCAGTCACTGTTTTTCTGATAGTTGCAACCAGCAAATTTAAACATAGCCTTAGTTTAAATTGCGCTCCTTTTCCAAAAAATGCCAACTCCGTCAATGATGCCACCTCGATCAACGTTGCCACATGGATCAGTGACACCACCTCGATCAATTAAGCCACTTCGATAAATTAAGCCACTTCGATAAATGGCCTCGATTCCCCTCCTCGATTTTTGACTTTTTTGCTTTTCCCCAGAAGTGTCACAACCGACGCCAACACTCTATGTTTGGCCTGCTCACACCAATGGACCAATACACTCGCCAATGTTCTTGCAAGTTCTTGAGAAATTGCGTCAGAAAAAATTTGTACACAAAAACCACTCCCCAAATATTGTAGGGATATATCTATTTATTTTTTGATGACAATATAATGTTTATTGTTTAATGACAATATTATGCTTGCGACTTAATGTTTAAACGTTATTCTAATTGATTATATTAATTAACTCTCACTCTCATTGACTGCCACTTTCACTCACTTTGCATTTCACTCTTTTCTCAACTGCCGCTCACTCTTAACTCCTCGACCAACCGACTCTGACCCCACCTGCGTTGCCATACAATACTTTTCTCCCCGATCTTGCCATATCGCCCGACAAAGGCAAGACCCTAACCATCTAGATTACTATATCCTACATTTACACTGACTTAAACGAACTTGGGATTCCTAGCCTTTTGCTTAATTGGATTTCTCAATATCTTAAAACACAAAAAGTTATTTAAAATTTATATTTCGAAGACCATCAATGTGACCTCGGGGGTGCCACAAGGTAGCCATCTAGGACCATTGCATTTTACGCTCTTAATGACCTTCCATCGCTGATGATGTTAAACTTTGTATTAGTTTTAAAGACTTAAGTTCTCCAAGTCTGTTTCAATTCGATCTTAATAACTTATTAAAACTCAATGTTTCGAAATGTAACGTCATGTCATTTCATAGATCCTCTTTCCAATTAGTGATTTAGATCCTTACACAACCAAAACTCTTTTTATTTCACTGGTCCGCCCCATTTTGGAGTATGATCATGTGTTTGGTCTCCACAATATGGATCCCACCAAGTAAAAATGGAATCTGTTCAAGAACAGTTTTTAATTTTTGCTCTTCGTGGTTTAAACTGGGATCGAAATGTTAACTTGCCCTCCTATTTTAAAAGATTTCATTTAATTAACCTTCCTTCCTTACTTAATCGTAGAGTAATGCTTGGTACTTTGTTTATCCACAAGCTTTTGAATGGACAAATAGACTGTCCTAATTTACTCAATCAGCTCAATCTATCTGTTCCTTGTAGACTAACCCGAAATTATGTCCCTTTATCTTTAACACTCTGTACTTCCAAATATTATTTGCATGAACCTTTTCGAGTTCTCTGTTCCGACGACAACCGCCTTTTTTCTGTAATCAGATCAGAGTTCTCTTATCTATTCTAAAAACTACTATTACCCTACATACGAAGAAACATTTTTTAACAGACTCATAAAGTCAAGCACTGAGAAGTTAATACAAAAATTACCCATGCAAATATATTTAAGAATCGTAAACACTAATATCTCAGATTTACTATCATTGAAAAGTTTCTTACAAGAAAAGGGGCCTAGTTGAAGATATTATTGATATGCATAAGTCAACCCACAAACAACCCACATTTGAAAAATCATTTAAAACCCCCTATGAAACTACTAACAACACTCAAAGAATCCCTACACTTTTTCAACCACGTTATGATCAGTTCGTATCTCAATCCAATTATAACCCAACACCTTATCAACCTGTTAATCACCACCCAAGATCCAATATAACACCCCCTAACAATCAATTTAGACCAAACTACCAACGACCAAATTAGCAACGGCATAACATTTTTGACGCTAACAGATTCCGACCCAATCAAAACATGACTACTAACCATGCACAACAAACAAACTCGGGCATATTGAACGCACCTACAAAACGAATTAGGCCATCAGGTAGCGGACAGAGTAGGATGGACTGGTCCGAAAATTTTCATCAGACAGCCTCGAAACCAATTCATCAGATAGATCAAACAGAAGAAACCCCTATATCTTATTAACCATAAACAACACACCTCTTAAATGTATCATTCAATAAACCTTATCAACGAAAACTTCTTTAATTTCCCCGAAACCTCAGAAAAATTGAATGTTCAAACGATAAAAGGCGTAATTGAGCTAAATAAAAGTATTTCCTTTGCACCCAGCAAACTATGTCAAACAACCCAAAAATTTTATTACCATAATTTTTCAACTACGTATGATATTCTATTAGGCAGAAATTACCTCAAAGCAAGTCAAGCTCTTATTGATTATAATTATAACAGTGTAACATTATCAAATCATAAATTCTATTTTAAGTTCACCAACAATGAAGAAAAGACATTAGAATCAATTCCTTATCCCCCTGTAGATTTTGACTACGATGCATTTGCATACGAAATAAATAACAACATCGAAGAAAATAATGAATTCCGACTGGATCATTTAAGTTCAGAAGAAAGAGATAAGTTAAAAAAAATATTATACGACTTTATCGATATTCAGTACAGGAAAGGTGAAAATTTGACTTATACTAGAACCATAAAGCATAACATTCGTACTAAACACGAAGACCCTATCTTAATATTATATCCCAAATTTTTGATGAAGAAATTAATAAACAAATTAACGAAATGATACAACAGGGAATAGTCCGAAAATCGGAATCGCCCTATCGTTCACCAATATGGATCGTACCCAAGAAAGAGAACGCATCCAAAAGAAAAAAAGCTCCGTTTAGTCATAGAATATCGCAGTTTAAATGACATTACCGTTGACGATAAATACCCAATACCCATAATGGATGAAATTCTTGACAAATTAGGAAAATGTCAGTATTTTATAACCATTGACCTTGCCAAGGGATTCCATCAAATTCAAATGGACCCTAAATCTATTGAACAAACCGCTTTCTCAACAAAACATGGGCATTGGTCCTCTTTCTTGGGTACGATCCATATTGGTGAACGATAGGGCGATTCCGATTTTCAGACTATTCCCTGTTGTATCATTTCGTTAATTTGTTTATTATTTTTTCATCAAAAATTTGGGGATGTTTATAGGGGTGCGTATATATAGGGTCTTCGAGTTTAGTACGAATGGTATGCTTAATAATACTAGTAAAGTATAATCAATAAGAGCTTGACTTGCTTAGAGGTAATTTCTGCCTAATAGAATGTCATACATAGTTGAAAAATTATTTTAATAAAATTTTTGGGTTGTTTGACATAGTTTGCTGGGTGCAAAGGAAATACTTTTATTAAGCTCAATTACGCCTTTTATCGTTTGAACATTCAATTTTTCTGAGGTTTCGGGGAAATTAAAGAAGTTTTCGTTGATAAGGTTTATTGAAGAACCTGCATCAATGATACATATAAGAGGTGTGTTGTTTATGGTTAATAAGATATAGGGGTTTCTTCTGTTTGATCTATCTGATGAATTGGTTTCGAGGCTGTCTGATGAAAATTTTCGGACCAGTCCATCCTACTCTGTCCGCTACCTGATGGCCTAATTCGTTTTGTAGGTGCGTTCAATATGCCCGATTTTGTTTGTTGTGCATGGTTAGTAGTCATGTTTTGATTGGGTCGGAATC
This sequence comes from Drosophila saltans, assembly GCA_018903575.1. Taxonomy (NCBI): domain Eukaryota; kingdom Metazoa; phylum Arthropoda; class Insecta; order Diptera; family Drosophilidae; genus Drosophila; species Drosophila saltans. The sequence continues at coordinate 35,417 of JAEIGH010000140.1, read as the reverse complement.
TGTTAGCGTCAAAAATGTTATGCCGTTGCTAATTTGGTCGTTGGTAGTTTGGTCGTTGGTAGTTTGGTCTAAATTGATTGTTAGGGGGTGTTATATTGGATCTTGGGTGGTGATTAACAGGTTGATAAGGTGTTGGGTTATAATTGGATTGAGATACGAACTGATCATAACGTGGTTGAAAAAGTGTAGGGATTCTTTGAGTGTTGTTAGTAGTTTCATAGGGGGTTTTAAATGATTTTTCAAATGTGGATTGTTTGTGGGTTGACTTATGCATATCAATAATATCTTCAACTAGGCCCTTTTCTTGTAAGAAACTTTTCAATGATAGTAAATCTGAGATATTAGTGTTTACGATTCTTAAATATATTTGCATGGGTAATTTTTGTACTAACTTCTCAGTGCTTGACTTTATGAGTCTGTTAAAAAATGTTTTTTCGTATGTACCTATTGTAATGGGGTATTTATTTTCTGAAAAATATATTATTTAATAACGATGGCAAAAGATTTAATTTGAGCTGCGCAGCTAGTGCGTCTGTCTCTTTGTATCGTTGCCGGAAGAAGAAGGAGGCATTCTCCAGTGTGGCCTTTGGCCGCATACCAATATTTTCTAGAATTAACTTAATACTAAAAATCGATACTTAAACAACTAACAATCGATACTTAAAATACTAACTTCGATATATGTACACAATTCATAAGTAACTGACAGCTTACATCTCGGCCGTCCTGACAAGGAATCGACCTCGATTCTAGTTGCTAACAAAAGGGGTAAATAATAACATTAAGTGGCTGGTGTCGCCTTTGTTTGGATATCTCAAGTGCAATCTCGATCGGCGGCTGCCCATAACTTTAATTTGGAGGCTTCGAGTACCCCGTCATACGGCAGTTGCGTGATCTGGAAGCCCTCCAAATCTCGGATAACATATCGGTCACTCCGAAGTTCTTTATGAACAACGTATGGGCCGCCATACCGTCTGATAAGTTTTTTGTTTGTACCTGCCGAAGTATCTACATTCTTAATAACTACGAAATCCCCTACGTCAAAACTAACAGCAGGGGGGTGATGCTTCGCGTAATACTCAGCATTACATTCTTGAGACTTGACAATGTTACGGAAGGCTAATCTCCGGACGTCTACCTCTGAGGCATCTACCTCTGCCGTCCTCTCTCCTAACCGTTCGGTTAGTTCATCGACTACAACACCTCGTTGTTCCACCCCGAATAGGAGTACGGAAGCGGCAAATTTTGTTGTGGACCCAATCCGCGTGGTCCACCGGTTCCGTCAGATTACCTAACATAGGGCCCAAGACACGGTTCACTCGCTCGACTTGGCCGTTGGCCCGGGGTGAGGCAGTGGCATTCTGCACGTGAATTATATTATTGGCCCTTAGAAATTCTGCGAATTCGGAAGAAGTAAAGCAGGTACCGCGGTTACTGATTATTCGTCGGGGTCTACTGTAATTCGCGAAATACTGAGATTTTAACGTCTGACATACTTCACGCGAATTAGTAGTGGCTGCAGGGTACAGCTTCACAAATTTAGTGAAAGCGTCAATGACAACCAGAAGATATTTTTTCTTAGAGCGTATGGACGGAAGGGGACCTAGATGATCAATATGAATGGTATCAAACGGCAGGGGCACTTTCGAAATACGGTGCAGCGTGACGCTGTTGTCTTGAGCGGAAGCGGAATAATAAATACACTTGTGGCAGTTTCTAATATAATTGTTGACGTAAGACTTCATACACGGAAACCAGTAGTGCTTTTTGATTTGTGCACAACACTTCTCAGTGGCCATATGGCCAAGCTTCTCATGCACTATTCGTATGACATGATTTATTATTTCGGAAGGGACATAAAGTTGGGGTACACTCGTCGGGGACAGACGGTACACTACTCCGTCACGCAGTTCAAAATCTGCTATTTCATGTTTCTCTAAATCATTTCGGAGTTTTACAATCTCGGGGTCACGGTTTTGAGTTAACTGCAGTTGGAAGTCGAGGTTTAAATCATCAACGTATGCGGCGGTTTCTATTCTACTTAAAGCATCGGCATGGGGCATGCTAACCCCCGAGCGGTGTACAATTGTGTAGTTGTAATTTTCTAACAGCAGGGCCCAGCGGGCAATTTTCGCGGAATGCCCACCATTTCTCAGTGTCAGCGCCAGGTAATTACAATCCGTCACGATTTTGAACGGAATAAACTTAAGGTACGTCTTAAAACATTTCAAGGCATACACGATAGCTAACGTCTCCAGTTCATAACTGTGTAGTTTCGATTCGGTAGCGGAGGCTATTTTAGAGAAGTAGAACACTGGGTGCAATTTACCGTCGGTTTGTTTCTGAAGGAGCACTGCTCCGAAACCAGTTGAGCTCGCGTCACAGTGTAACTCTGTTTCAGACTTCGGGTTGTAGATAGATAACACTGGTGATTCCATCAGTTTCGACTTCAGAGTTCGGAAGGATTCGAGGCATTCCTCGGAGAAGACGTAAGGGGTATTTTTTCTTAACAATCGGGACATTGGATACGCAATCTTGGCGAAACCAAGTACAAATCGGCGGAAGTATGAAAATAAACCTAAGCAGCGCTCTAATTCCTTGCTATTCCTTGGTATGGGCAAGTCTCGTATCGCCTGAAGATGAGCTGGTTTAGGCGTGATACCGGCAGAATTGGCTAAGTAACCCAAGTAATCTAGTTCCCTATAAGGAAAACGGCATTTGGCCATCTTGAGGCATAGCCCATTCACTCTTAACGTATACAGTATTTCCTTCAGTACCTCCAGATGGGTTTCGAAGTCATGCGATGCAACCAGGATGTCATCCATGTATATCACTAGTTGACCTTGGTTTATAAATTTCTTAAGGTCAAAATAAACAAATCTAGCAAACACGGAAGGGCCATTACAGAGTCCGAAGGGCATGCGTACATATTCAAACTGGCCATCAGGGGTTACAAAGGCGGTATATCTGATTGAATCTGGATGCATTTTCACATGGTGGAATCCATTCTTCCAGTCCAAGACAGTGAAGAATGATTTACCACCCAGATGTTCGATGCAATCGTCTAACAGTGGAATCGAAAAATGATCCCGAACAGTAAGTTTGTTCAACGGGCGGTAATCTACGTACTGGGACAATCGCGCCAGCCTAAAGCGAACTACTGTGGCGAATAATGCCAGCTTTCAAGAAATCATCACAGATCTCCCGCACCTCGATGCGTTCGTGGTGCGACAGACGGCGGGGACGGCAGAAAATGGGAGTTTGGCTTGTCAGTTCTATTTCATCTCATAATTCACGGGCTTGGCTAACTCAGGGGCAACCTGTACATATGCAGTGGAAATAATAGACCTTAAGTGTGCGGCTTGCTCTTCTCGTAAAGTGGGCTCTATATCAAACTCTAAATCATTGACAGCAGGGACCTCAATAGCATTTATAGCCATTAGTGCCTCATCCAGTGTTTCCGGAGGTACAGCAGAAGTTTTCGAAAGGGGAGAATCAGACAACAATTCGGCAGATACAATCTCATTCCTATCATACGGCAGTATCACTCTCTCTTCTTTCAATATGTCAAATGACTTCAGAACATCAGTGAGTTTCATATTTCCACATTCAGTAGGTTTATTCATAAGTAACATAGATTCTTTTTCATATTTGATTTCTTTCAGTTTACAAAGTCTAATATTAATTTTATACAAGTGATCTCTGCCTATAATCATCGGCAGTTCGGTTGCTTTGTTCGGCAAAACTTCAAACGTATGTATGGTCTCAGTACCGCGGAGGTGAACACTACACTGGACTTGGCCTAAAGACCAAAGCTGTCTATTTCCTAACCCACGGCAGTTCAATTTACTGGAACTAAGACGGCAGTTGGGGGGGACTTCAGATTCACGGATAAAACTCTTCGGACTGCCCGAGTCGAGAAGGGAAAACATATTTATAAATTTCCTATCTTGCACTTCATCACAAACAAAAGCAACACTCACCAGTTGTAGATGATTTAATCTATTTCCCACATCATCAGGAGCGGCAGTGGTGGCGGCAGTGGTGGCGGCAGTGGTGGCGGCAGCGGTGGCGGCAGTGGTGGCGGCGGCAGTTCCCATCCGATGCGGGCAGTTTTTATAAATGTGGCCCACCACGCCACACTTGAAGCAGGAGTTCGGCGGTCTCATCGGCTTCGGGCATTGACTTTTATAATGCCCCCATCCATAGCAGTTGAAACTTCTGGTTTCACTTACGGCAGTGCCTGAGAATTTGTTCCCAGACGACGAGGCGGTTGCTGTTGGCTGCACCTTCACCCTGAGAGCTTGCTTGGAGGCAGCCGCCTGCATACGGTTCCAGTAGGGGCTTCAGTTCGGCCACCGTGCGAGCTGAGTACAGCATGCCGACTCGAGTGGAGTTGTCCCGAAGTCCATCGATGATCATGTCGACCAACTCGTTCCCCGGAATCGGAGCATTCATGGCAATCTCCTGCATCTTGATTGCGAACCTCAAGCATCCTTCACCTGCCTTAATGCGCCGGCTACGCAGGGCGTGGTATACTTCTTCCACACTGCGCGGGCGTCCAAACTCACGGAGGAGGATTGCTTTGAGTTCTCCACAGCTGTGCACCGATACCGTACGCAGCAACACCGCCGCCGTCCCTTCTAGCATGCGACGGCATGCAATCAAACGTAGGCGATCATTCAACTGCAGGATTTCAAACGCGTCCTCCAGATCGTTCAACCATTTCTTTACGTCGTATGCAGTATCCGCTGAGAATCGGGCCACCATGCTCTCGATCACACTCAAGTCACTGACTTACTGCCTTGGTGCTCGGGCTTCATCTATGTTCTGCTGCAGCTTGAGGATCTGCTGTTGTAACTGTAGCAACTCATGCTGTTTCCGTAGCGTCTTCAGTTGCTCGTCCAGACTGGGGGAGGCGGAAGCAGCCGGTGTGATAGCGGCAGCGGCAGAAGGCACTGAGGGTACTAGGGCGGGCATATCTTCCCATGGGTCCACGGCCCAGGGGACGTCAGGATCAGTGACGGATGCGGCCCGTGGGAATTGTATGGGGTGAATTGTTTATAACAAAATAAAAGGCTAGTAAGGGGTGTTAACTCCTTCCTCCTTCAAGATCTGCATCCCGCAGATTATTGGATTGTTGCAGCTCAAGACGGTGACCAAGTGGTCACAGGGGTGGGGTAAGTCGCGTGGCGGAATGTTGGGGCCACTTGTAGAGTGTGGGACATTAACTCCTCCTCTTTTCCGAGATCTGCGTCCCGCAGATCAGAGGGTTGCAACAGTCGTCGGTTGCTCATGGGGTGTTGATGGAACCAGCTTGGTGAGAGCTGGTAGGCCCTTTGGTGAGGTTATTTTTCTCCATCCCAGGTAAAGTAATAAAAGCGTGCCCGATGCGATGATAGCTTCACCGACCACAGTGAGTTGTAGGCCTTTTGACATTCTGTAGAGTTTTTATACCCTGTACCCATAGGGTAAAAGGGTATATTAAAGTCGCTAAAATGTATGTAACAGGCAGAAATATACATTTCTGACCCCATAAAGTATATATATTCTTGATCAGCATCACTAGCCGAGTCGATTGAGCCATGTCCGTCTGTCCGTCCGTCCGTCCGTCTGTCCGTCTGTCCGTCCGTCTGTATGAACACCTAGATCTCGGAGACTATAAGAGCTAGAGCTACCAAATTCGGTTTGTAGATCCGTCTAGTGTGCAGCTAGAGCTGTATTAAAGATATCGTATTCTTACTTGGCACACCTAATTATATACCCAAACTGCACCAGCTGACCAAATTTCGTCGAAATCGGACAATAAATTTCGGAGATATACCTATTTGAGTTTTGCACTGAATTGCCAAGGCGACATTGGCTGGCAAGAGTAAGCGAGACAGCATGTGTTTGCTGTTGCTGCATGTTAAAGAGAATTTTGCATGAAATTGATGGCGATTTTGAGGATATTCTATTTTATTTAATATAACTAGTTGGTACAGGGTATACTCAATGTCGGCAGGGACGACTTGCTTGCTTCATTTTATATTCTGTAGGGAAAATTGTGCACGTACTCCAGGGACGGTATGTAGCTTATGGCCGTGATGTTGGTGAGGGCTGCAGGCATTACCATAAAATGTGACATTGACCGGCTTGTGTAGGTTCGCCCTTTAACAGTTATCGTCTCGTTCCCAAGTGGACGATGAGTGAGCCAACCAGATGTCGTTTTTTTAGTGTTTGCAATCACGGTTCCATTAAAGCATGTAAGGATTATAGTGCCTTCATCTGCCAAGGTGATGGTCTCCTGGTTACTTCTCAAGTAACCGCATTGTGCATTGCCCCCATTCAGTAAACGCGGTATGCGTTCAGAGTCTTTCAACCAATGAAGGTCGGTTTCCTCGCTATTACCACAGTGTTATAGTCCAGGATGAGTTTTTTTCTTTTTTTTTTTTTTTTTTTTTTTTTTTTTTTTTTTTTTTTTTTTTCCTTTTTTTTCCTTTTTTTTTTTTTTCTTTTTTTTTTTTATTAGAATATTGTCCACCTCCTGGTGGTCCAGTAAATTAGTGTTCACGCTTCCCTCTCTCGCCAGTTGGCAGGCTCTTGTAATTTCATGTGTTTGTTCAAAAATAATAACGGCCCGGTGTGGGATCGAGGTGGCCGCATGAACGTCGCCGTCTATAGAGTTTATTTTCCCAATGAGGGAGTTTAGCCTCTGGAGCATTTCTCCCTAAAAACGGTCATTCCAATCTGCCGCATTCGGGGATCCAGCTAGCCACTTCCATGCCGGATGCGTAAAGGTGCAACGGTTAGTCTCCGGATTTCTTCCCTCCTGATGAGTATAAAATGTTATAAAGAGGTTTTTATTAGTTGAGATTAAATGTGAGCTCAATTTTTCTATTTTTAATGTGTAGTCGGCAGCTCTTTTAGAACTTTTTGCTTTTGAATTTTGCCTTCAAATGTGTAAACTTATTCGACGGCATTGTGCAAAAATGAAGCATTGGATAGTTTGTTTATTCAATTTTACTTTTAGTGAATTGACTTTCTTTTGCTTTATTTCTTAAACTATGGTATCTTAAAAACTACATTTTTATTTCGTTAATCGGGAAGGTTCGCATGATTCCTTTTTGGCATTACCTACTAAGGTACGAAGTTCTTCACACGTATTTGTTATTCAGTTTTGCACTCGCAATCCGTCTCCTTAGAGAGATGCCGCCGTGTATATTTTATTTTTCCATATCGGGAATTGAACCCGAGCCTTCCGGGTGAGAGCCGGATATCCTTACCACTGGACCATATGGGATTTTATTTAGCCAATCACTTTGTTATATTAATTTATTTTGTGTGATAAATGCCGCGCGAAGACGCAATGCTATCGCCACAGTAATTTTTTAATGTTTTATCTCGACTTCATTCCAACGAACACGTAGGCTCGATGGTTTGTCCTCGTTATGTAATTGAAAAAAATTTATATTTTTTTATAATTTTCTTTTTAATAAGTATTATATTGGTTTCATTTATTGTTTTATGTCTCCAATATACTCCAAATGCACTCTTGTCGATAAATTACCTCTTTTTCCAGCTTGTTTTTTTTTTGTTTGTTTGTTTTATTTTATTTTCTTTTAATATTTTTTTTTTTTTTTTTTTTTTTTTTTTACTTTTTTTTTACTTAGCTTTTTTTGTTTTCTTCAAACTTGTGGAAATGCCTCACGGTGTATGGTGAGGGTCCCTGTCGATTTTTGCTCCGAGATGCTTCAGAGTATCGTCCCCGATGTTTCCATCGAAGGTTACCGTGTTGATAAATTGTGTTTTTTTTTTTTTTTTTTTTTTAAAGAAAGGTGTTGTGGATAGTTGTTTGTTGTTGGTTTGTGTTGTAGGTTTCTCTATATCTGTGCGCTGAGGATGAAATAAAAGTGAATTAGTTTCATTGTTATATAAATTTTGAACTTCTTAATTCTATGCTATTTAAAGCGTCTTTTTCTCTTTTTTTTCTTTTTGAGCAAGTGTTTCTTTTACTAACTTTTGTCACAAAATAAGAAAACATTTTGCATAGGAAGTGAGTATACGCGAGCCGCCTTTTGCCATGCCCCCCTATGCCGGTTAAGGGAGGCTCCCATTATCTCTTTTGGCTCGAGCCTACTGGGGTGGGAGTAGCTCCACACTCTCGCTGTGGAGAGTACCGTCGGCGGAAGACACAGTCGGTGGCCTAGACTCTCGCAACTACACTTTTCACACAGATTTTTTCTTTTTAATTCTTTAATCAATTTTTTTTTTTTTTTGCAATTTTGTTTTAATATTTAATTTGAAAGATTTCTCTTCATCTCGATTTTTCTGAGACATTTCCTTCTCTCTTCGTCTTCTTACGCGTGAGCTGCCTGTTCCTATGTCCCTCTTTGTCAGTTGTGGGAGGCTCCATTTATCCCTTTTAGCCCAGTTTAGGACCTACTTAGGTAGGAGTATGCTCCACATCCCCGCTGGGGAGGACACTTTCGGTGAAAGACATAGCCAGCGGCCAATACACACGCGCCGTGACGAACATTTTCTTAAAACTAATATTGCTTTTTTCTATTTTTTCATAAAAATTTTTTTTTTTTTAATAATTTGCCACTCTCAGCTTTTAGTTGCTGCAGTGGTTTGGATACGCAAGTATCCACAATTTAGATTTTTGTTAATAATAATTTTTTATTTTGCGTTTTTTTGTAAGCAACCGCCTCGAACACCTTTCACTTATGCCGAACCAGTCGCGTGCCCCTTGGGCATACCGTGTGTACCGAAAAACGGGGTCGAGCTAGAATGAAAATTACCGGACTGCCCGCTTGTCAGGCGGCAGCCGTCCACTAAAATTTTCGAGTTCATTCAATTTTCACTGCTCGCCTTTAATTGCACTTTAACTGCACTTTGTCATTTTTTGGACACACGGCTGCTTGAGGGTTTTTTATCTTTTACATTTTATTTACATTTTTTTCTTTTACATTTTTTTGTATTTTTTTCTTTTTTTGCACTTATCATGACCGGTTCGTTAACACTCGCGATTGGTTTCGAGACGGTCCCTGCTCGGGCGCCAGTTAGGGTTGGGTTCCAGTGTTGAGAGTTTAACAACAGTTTTACTTAACTTAACACTATGTTTTCCAGATAGTTCACAATTGTACTTTATTCTCTTAGCCTTAACTTTGGTTTGGTATTCGAATGAATTGGTTTCGGCTTCCCCCCATAGGGAATGTCAGCAGTGTTTAGCTAAAACCAGTTGGGAATTATAAGAGAAACTTGTGTAAATAATTATACACAATTCCGTAGTGTGCTTTTCTGGGTTAATAGCCTACTAGGCTAGTAAGGGGTGTTAACTCCTTCCTCCTTCAAGATCTGCATCCCACAAAATTTTTGATTTTTGCAGCTCAAGACGGTGACCAAGTGGTCACAGGGGTGGGGGAAGTCGCGTGGCGGAATGTTGGGGCCACTTGTAGAGTGTGGGACATTAACTTATATATATGTAAAAGAAAAAATAATTTTCGCTTTGTAATATTACAAAAAAAATATTTGAGACTATAAGTATGTATAGGAGTACAGAAAAGCTTGCAAATAGATATCATGCATTGGTCAGGCTGTTCAAGACTGATTTAGAGCGCATGCCAAGTGATGACTATAAAGTCCCGCTATCGAGTTGGTAGATATGTGAACTGCAATGAAGCAATTTGGCGTATACTCTCATTCCATATTCACGAACGTTATCCCACTTTTGTACATTTGGGGATGCATCTAGAGAACGGTCAGAGAGTATATTTCACAGCGTCGAATGCTGCTCAACGTGCCCAAACACTTCCAGCGACAACACTGACCAATTGGTTTACTCGGAAATGCCACGTTATTTCACTTATACGCTACATCGAAGAAGTTTCAACATCGGAAGCAAGGCGATGCAGTTCCTGGTCATCCAGATATGCGTTCTGCTGATGGTCTTGGTCGTATTTCCACAGTTCATACGTAGAATGATGAATGTTTTTATTTGCGGTTGTTGCTGGTACATGATCGAGGGCCAGCATCATTTGAATCACTATGAACTGTTAATGGTATAGTGTGTTCCACATTTCGTACAGCATGTTACCTCATATGCGGCAGTTTGTTAGTTGGGTTAGGAATGCCAGCGCCAGATCGCGGATTGAATGACGCATTTAATAGAGAATTATAACGTGGACATGAATATGATCCACTTGAACTAATCCAATCAGCTCAAACGAATGGACCACTGTTGAATCCTAAGCAGAGGGAAGTCTATGATACACTGATTAATGCAGTTGATGATGGAAATGGTGGCTTATTTTTTTTTTTGGATGCCCCTGGTGGAACTGTGAAGACATTCCTCATGTCATTGATTTTGGCCACTGTACGCACGTACATTGTTAGACGGATGCCGTACGGCTCACTCAGCGTTAAAATTGCCATTAAATCTTCAAACTACTGAACAACCGACATGTAACATTTCGAAACACTCCGCAAAGGCCAAAGTTTTAGTAGCATCAAAAATTATCATATGGGACGAATGCATTCTACACAATGGCGCACAAATGAGCATTGGAAGCTGACTCGAGTTGTTTTGGTGGTTTAATGATTTTATTATCTGGCGATTTCCGACAAATACTACCAGCAATTCAAAGATCTACTGCTGCCGACGAAATGAACGCTTGCCTCAAAGCATCAAATCTGTGGCGATAAATAAACAAACTTTAACTGTCTGTTAATATGAGAGTTTCATTGTTGAACGATCTATCTGCTGATGATTTTTCATTCATCATATTAATATTGTTTTGTATTATTGTATTACGTTCATCAAAGCCTAAATTAGTTCAGCTAAAAGTTAACATGTACGAAGTTCGCCGGCTTTGCTAGTATATATATATATATAGTATAAATTATATATATACTATATATATATATACTAGTATATATATATATATATATATATATTATATATTAATGACCCAGTTGACCCGGCAAACGTTGTTTTGCCATATAAATAATTTTCTAGTAATTTCCATATTCGCGCACGAAATTCAGAGCATCCTGTAGATATTCTTGAATATGACGTGGACTGCCTATGTACGATGATGGTAAAATGACATGGTTACCAATTTCGGCGACGTCGGCGTTGTTGTTGATAGCGTCTCGCAAATGAATGTACTCTTCCGCGCGCAGCTTTTGTTGATTACATCTTAAGTATCGTAGTCGTTCGCTTTCAATCTTCGCGTACATGTCGACCATGAATTGTTGACAAAGCTCACGACATCGTAAAATGACGTTGTCCAGACCACGTCTAATCATTAATCGGTACGCATAATAATCCTTTGAGCTAACGTTCTTGTTTGTTTCAGCTCCTGTAATAATTTAATTTTTTGGTTAAATGTTTAATGATTAAAATAATAATCAATGAAGTACCTGATACGGGGTCTCGTTGTTTTATGTTTATGCAATATCCGTCTTGTCCCTTCCAGAATATTAGCGGATATTGGAGAGCGTCATATGAACTATGTGTGTCAGAAATGAACTGAAGATTACCATTTCTTCTACAAATCACAATTTCTCGTGCAGCTGTAAAGTCGCCAACCATGATTCCAGCAACATCATCAACAACGGGTGCATTGAATCTACGAATATGCTCTCCAGCTAGTGTTTTATCAGGATTAATGACGATAGCGTAATTATCGCTTTGTAATTGGTGCATATGTGATTTGAATATTTTCAACAACTCGTTGTGCTCGTTCAAAAGAGCATCTAGCTCGCTAACGATGCACCTGCCATAAAGTGAATCAAGGTTATTATAATCACAACGTGCATTCACGCGATTGGCAAGTGCGCTTCCAGAATCCTCGCCGCCCATAAAGTAAATTTGTAAGAATTTATGTGGTTCGTTTGGCATTGGCAGCAGTGAGCCCATTTTATGATAAACTTGGCCTCTGATTTTGAATGTAGAATTGAATTGGTGACCATTTGTATTAGTATTTCGAACTATTTCTGTTGCTCCGAACGATGTCATTTAAATGCTCGATCTACCTGTTGTCGTTGTTGGTAATTTGTTCTTCGTCTATTGGCTGTGAAACGGCGTGATTGTCGTTGTTCTAATCTTCTGACTTCATTGCGTTCAGCTCGTGCATCTTCTGGCTCTTCTTGATGCAATTGCGCCATTCTGACACGTGCATCAGTATTTTGTTGCTGGATTTGTAATTCTGCTCTTTCGGATCTGCTATTTCGCAAGTACCGAGCGTTACTTTTACTGCGGCTCAAATCAGCCCCTTTGCGTTTTCTTAGCATTGCTTATTGTACAAAACAAACATAAATAATAACCTATTTGACCCGGCAAACGTTGTTTTGGCATATAAATAATTTTGAGCCGGCAAACGTTGTTTTGGCATATAAACAATTTCCTAGCTTACTTAGTGTAAGTATGTATGTATGTATGTTAGAATGTGTATATTTTGTATTGATGTAAGAATGTGGTAGGGAGTGAGAAAGAAAGGGGATGAAAAATAGATGTTGGCCGATTCTCATAGATACCGGATAAGCACAAAAAATTTCATCAAAATCGGTCAAGCCGTTTCGGAGGAGTATGACTTCGAAAACTGTGACATGAGAATTTTATATATATAGATGTGTAGAGATTATGTATATATATTGAAATGAGTTTATTCCGATTTGTTCATTGGCACGTCTGTGCTCTGGTGTTACTTTATTTAGATTGATTCATATTGTATTTTAACTTATGCTGCTTGTTGGCAGCTACAAAATAAGAGGGGTGAGGCGCGCGAGTGAACTCACATGATCGAATTGCAAGCTCAGCATAATTGGGCTGGCTTGCCAGCACAATTCGTTTGCGTAAGCTTATATACAGAACGAAATGTATGCATGCAAGTTTGCGTACATACATACAATTGTTTTTATATATAAGCTTATTACTATTATTTCCTGCTTGCAACAGAATGTTACAAGCTGTGCTGAAGTCATTTAAAACCGACTACTCTACTACTATATACTCTACTCTACTCTATATGGGTCTAGATACTTAGATTCTAACTTATGGCCCGTTTCATTCTTAACAAGAACCTTATCTCCTATTTCTATTTCAAAGTTATTTATGTTCCTATCGTATAATTCCTTATTCTTTACCTTATGCTCTTCTAGCATAAGCCTTGCCCTTTTATAGGCTTGCTCTAATCTAAACTTAGCTTCTCTAGCGTAATCATCTACATTATATAATGGATTAATATTAGTTATAGAATTAAATTGTTTTGGCAAATTGTTTTGTTTGCCAAAAACTAACTCATATGGACAATAACCATGTGCCATAGAGGGGGTCGTGTTACATACAAACATCCCAGTCAGTTTTATCGACTGATATATATGAACGGATGTATTCATTGAAAGTTCTATGACTTCTTTCCACTGTTCCCACGGTTTGGTGGTGATGTGCAGTAGACGTTATGTTGTCTATTTTTAGATATTTGCACAGATCGCTTATTATTGAATTTTTATATTCAGTGCCCATGTCCGAAATGAACGTCTTCATTGGACCGTACTTTAATATAAAAAATTCAAATATTGCTTTCGCAATGGTATTAGCATTCTTATTTTGAACAGGGATGGCTACCAAATACTTTGTTAGGTCACAGATCAGGGTTACAGCGTATTCGTTACCGCTTTCAGGTTTCGGTAGTGGACCTATAGTATCCACTATTACTCTGTCAAAGGCACTCATAGGCGTTTCTGTTATTGTTAGTGGGGTCTTCGTATGTTTAGTCGTTTTCGACTTTTGGCATTTTGGACAACTACGTATGTACTCTTTTATTTGACGCGTCATATTTTTCCAATAGTAGTGTCTTTTTATTTTTATTAATGTTTTTGTTATGCCATTATGACCACCTTGGATTGGATCATCATGATTTTCAGACAAAATTGCTTCTTTTCTTTTTCATTGCTTATTATGGTCACCGGGTTGAGTAGCGCTACTCTTAATGATTTCAATATATCATTGCCCATTTCTTTAAAAGTATCTATTGAAATAAATTCAAAGATCTTTTCCCACGGTGCCGTTTTGATATGGCTTATTTTTAATATACCGGCTTGCTTTTCAAGCCTTTGAAAGAACTGAAAGAAGTCAAGTTTTTCATTAGTATATAGGTCGCCAATATCAATTCTTGCAATAACTTTATTTCCGTGTTTCAAGTAACACAGTTTATTTGTTATATGCAAGGCCACTACTTTTCGTACCTCTTCATTATTTATAACTTGGTAAACGTTGGGCATAGAAGCATTTGGAGTACTTTGCCTTAGCAAAGTCTCTTTTTCTTTTCCTGCGCAGGATTTATTTTGTCTGTACTGTTGCCTGGTAGTGACTTTCAGGACTTTATTTTGAATGTCTTTTAACTCGGTTATTGTGATCCGAGATAGGGCATCTGCCACGAAATTGTCTTTTCCCTTTAGATACTCAACTGTGAAGTCGTATTCTTCCAGTTCAAGCCGCATGCGAGTCAATTTTGAGCTAGGATTTACCATGGAAAATAAATATGTTAAAGGTCTGTGGTCTGTTTTTATCGTGAAATGCTTGCCATAAATATATGGTCGAAAATGCGTAATGGCCCAATGAATGGCTGCTAGTTCTTGTTCCGTTGTGCTCTTATTACTTTCACCTTTGGTGAATGAACGCGATGCATAAGCGATTGGAAGTTGGAGTCCATCTCGGTTTTGGGTTAAAACCGCTCCACACGCTTGTTTGCTTGCATCTGTGATTATGCAAAATTCTTTGCTAAAATCAGGATATTGTAATATGGTTGGCCGCATTAAATTTTCTTTAAGATATTGGAATGCATTTTGGCATTCAATTGTCCACTCAAAGGGAACATTCTTTTTACATAATCGAGTTATGTGCCGGGAATAGTCGGCAAAATTTTTAATAAAACGTCTATAATAGTTGCAAAATGCAACGAACCGTCTAGCGCTGTCCGCATCATGTGGGACTGGATAATTCTTAATGACATTATATTTTGTGTCATCAGGTAAAATTCCTTTATCTGTGCACTTATGACCTAGAAAAGTCACTTCGCGCATAAAAAATGAACATTTTTCTGGATGTAATTTGAGGTTGTGTTTCCGACATGTATTGAAGACATCGTTAAGATTTTTTAGCATGTGTTTTTCGGAACAACCAATAACTATTAAATCATCCATATAAAGGAATGCTTGGGACGGATCTAGTCCCGAGAATGCGATAGTCATCATTCTCTGAAATGAATTAGGCGCTATCTTTAGACCAAATGGTAATCGCGTGAAGCGATAAGAGCCGTTGCTCGTTGAAAATGACGTTATATTTCTTGAACTTTCTTCAAGTTCGATTTGGTGGAAGCCTGACATTAAGTCAAGACATGAGAAGTATTTAGCTCGACCTAGTTGGTCTAGTATGTCCTCAATTCGAGGAAGAGGAAATTTGTCGGCCAATCATTTTTTATTGATTTGACGATAGTCAATAACTAATCGCCATTTCTTGTCTTCTGAGCCAGGTAATGATTTTTTCGGAACAAGTAGCAGTGGGCTATTATATTCAGACACAGATGGTTCAACTATATTGTTGACTATTAGTTTTCCAACCTGCTTTTGGATTTCTTCCTTTTGACTATGCGGGCTCCGGTAGTTTTTGATATATACCGGTTCTTCGTCTTTTAATCTCAATTTTTGTTTATAAAAATTATTTGTTGTGATTGATTCGGTCTCAAGGCCAAATACATCACTATATCTGGTGCATAGTTGGGTTAATTGTTCTTTAAATTGGAGCGGAAAATTTTTAGTTAGCTGGGACATTACCATATTTTCCCTAGCTTTAGGAGTGGTTGGAACTACATCGTAGTTCGAAAATGGTTCTGACTTTAAAGTGTTTATCTTTATTATTTTTTCAGAATTGGTTGCATTTAGCAAACGGACAACTGTATTTCCATTTGTTGCCAATGTATTTGCAACGAAAATACCTGGTTGAATTTCCTGATTGGGAATCAACACAATGTCTTCACTCAAGGTGAGATTAATTTGTCGGACTACTTGGGATCTTGCTGGTATGAAAATTGAGGTGTTACCAGAATTGTATGTTTTTGGAACATAAATAGGAAACTTTAAATTATCTGGTCTTAGTATTAACCAGTCTTCGGACGCTTTGCAGTCGATTTGGCAGTTGAATCTTTTGATGAAATCAATGCCAATTATACCATCACTTGGTATTGAAAATTCAGACTGTACAACATGAAAGTCGTGTGGGATTATGTATTTAGAGGTTTGAATCTCTAAGGACGCTAGGCCTTTGGACTTTATTGCTCCTTTACCAATGCCTTGAATGTTTATTTTGTGATTCGTGTCGATGTCGTTTAGAACATCTGAATCTTCTTTGAGAATTGAAATATCTGCACCAGTGTCGATTAAAAATGTTAATTTTTTATTTGTTTCGACATTAAAAAATGAAACAAATATATTGAGATTAAAATTAATTGCATGCACATGTTTTGTGCTTACTCTTCTGTATCTAAAGTTTCTTTCGAGTTTCCCGAACTGTGGTGGGATACGCGAATATTTATATCTTGTATATTTCTCTTGGTATTATTATTGTTTCTATATTGGGACTGTCCCCTGTTATATGATTGATAATCGTTTTTCTGGTAATTGCCATTGCCGCGGTTATAGTTGGAATTGTAGTTACCCTGGCCATTGCCTCTACCACGTTGGTAGTTAGAGTAATACCTGCCTCTATTATTTCTCCCATGCTGGTACAATATGGTGCTGGGATTTCCAGTCGTTTCGGTCATGCAACGGATATATTTACCCATAGCATCACTAAAACGACTAAAGTGTCCTGCTTCCAATATAGTACGAACTCGCTCGTGCTGGCATTGGTGGATTAGTGCCTGCAGTGCTTCTTTTGTAGCGAATTCTTCTGCGATGTCGGGATATAAACCACGGTCAATAAAAGCGGCTTCAAGTTGCTTTCGCAAACTGTCAAGCTCCATAGCATACTCTGAGGCTGTCTTACCCCTTTGTTGGGCGTTCATGAGTTTTGCAATTATGACATCAGTTGATTCGCCTCTAACGTTATGTTTTAGTTTTTCTATTATGCCCATTATTGTAGTCTCATTTGTGGGCAATGGAGCCGGTGATTTTGGACTTTATGGCTTCAATGGCCAAATCCTCCTGGTCTCCTTTAGTTCGTTCGACCAACTTTAATGCCGTAACGAAACGGGTGAGTGAGGTCTTTTGACCGTCAAACTCAGGGACCGAAGACATAACTTGTCTTACGTATTCCCTATCGGCAGCTATTTTGTTTGCCATTGTTAGTGCTATTTTCTGTTAGGGGCGATAAGACTTAACTCTTTTGAGAGTGAACGAGAGATTGAGATGGAGATTTTTATCTTACAAGGGAGAAGATTTTCTATTATCAATTCTTCTCCCCCTCCTCCTCCTTTTCTTTCACATTTTTCTTCATTTCTGCTTAATCATCGGCTCAATTTTTGAATTAATTAATTCTTCTACGCTTTCCATTTTGTTAAATTGAATTTTGAGATTCTTTCTATTACTAAAGCGTTTATATTGAAAACCCTTTTTTTTTTCTTTTAAAAAAAAAAATTTTAAATGGAATGGAAATTTCATTTGGTATTTCATCATTTATATATATATATATCAAAAGGAGTGTGATATCAATTAGTGATATCCACTTAAAGTGATCAATAGATCATCGAAGAATGATTCATTACATTGTATAAGCATACATGCAGAAACGAATGTATATATTCAACTGCTTATAGCAGTGACAGAGACGTGGAAGTTAGAAGAGATAGTGCATGTGGTTGGCTCACAATTCAAGTTTACATTTCATTAAATTTTACAATAGATACTCCAACCACATGTGTTAGTAATAGCCTAATTTTTTTCGTTAGTATTTTTCAAGCAGCGTTTGCACGCATCGACTTGAGGGTTTAATTAAAATTAAATGATTGAGATGATTGTTTTATATAAACATAATAAAAATTTTTTTTTGCATGAATGAATGTTTAAAATTAAAGGCAAAATCGGGAATCCGATTTGCGTTACTTTGCACCACTGCAAAGTTGGGCTTCTATTTGTTTCAGACTCTCTATGTAGAGTTGTCGGTTCCCTTTCCTTGGTCTGGCTTGGTACGCCAGACGGTGCCGATGCTGGCTGCATAGGCGTCTTCTATTATGGTGATCCTGAATTTTTCTTGGTGGGCGCTTGTGTATTCTCCTTGGTCTGACTTGATAAGTCAGACGGTGCCGGTGCTGGCTGCATAGGCATTTTCCTCAATTTCGGTGTCACTTTCAATGGGTGGCGGAGAGTTCATTAGTTTTCTTTAGAAAAATTTTTTTTCATTGCAAGGTAGGTGGATGTGTGGTCGGTTGTTTGACTCTTTCTTACTGCTTATCGAATTTTACATCTTCAACTTCGGCATGTATCTTGACCGAGTTGTTTTAATTTATTCGGTTTTGCTGTTTTACAGCTTTAGTTGCTTTGCCCTTCTGGCTTTAAGTCTTTAGACCACACATGACACTCTACTCACTGCGTTTTCCATTTTTTATTTATTTTATTTTTTTTTTTTTTTTAATTTCTCTCTCCTGCTACGTCCCTCGAAGTCCTGCTAACTGCCAATGTCTTCAATGTGACGGTCCTGTCACGGTCGCCATGAAATGAGTTTATTCCGATTTGTTCATTGGCACGTCTGTGCTCTGGTGTTACTTTATTTAGATTGATTCATATTGTATTTTAACTTATGCTGCTTGTTGGCAGCTACAAAATAAGAGGGGTGAGGCGCGCGAGTGAACTCACATGATCGAATTGCAAGCTCAGCATAATTGGGCTGGCTTGCCAGCACAATTCGTTTGCGTAAGCTTATATACAGAACGAAATGTATGCGTATACGTACATACATACAATTGTTCTTATATATAAGCTTATTACTATTATTTCCTGCTTGCAACAGAATGTTACAAGCTGTGCTGAAGTCATTTGAAACCGACATGTGAATTCACTACAATATATGTTGCCGCCGAAATACAATATTTGAATAGCGGCCAATATAGGGTTAAATTTATAAGCTTTGAATTTTGTTCAATTCTTTCCTTTGCTTATTCGTTCATAGCGGCAGCCTATGTGCTGGGAAATTAACCGCTACTTATTGTGCTTTACGTTGCTTTAGTGGGTCTTTGCTTGTTGCTATGCAATTGAAGTTTTAGTTTGACTAAGGAAGCGACTTAGGGCACATTTGAATTTTAAAGCTGTACCAACATTTAGTACCATAAGTTATAAATCTATACGTATATATAATCCAGCACCTACGCGTGCAATAGTTAAAAGTTGATGTGATTAATAAATGAAGTTTATGGAAATTTACTGGTGTTGGTCTGCTAAAAATTCGCCCCTAATTTAGTTTTTCTTCATTAGGTTGGACAAAATTTTTTTTAATTAGTTTTAAACATTGGAAAGGAGGTGTGCTTTTGTAACAATATTTATAAATTGATATTTTTGTATGTTTGGGAAGCATTGAAAGCCTTAAAGTGCGGGACTTGGTATAGAATTGGTTAATTCACCTCACCCGCTAAACCTATTCCGATTCTCCGTATCCCTCATGAACCAACGCAAGAAGTACTACTTCGCGATGGGGAGCGGCTTAAAAGCCTCGCCTATAACTATCTAGAGTGTGAAATCTGATTGCGCTGACGTTTAGCGCGATGTAAGAATTGTATGATTACTGCAGATGTGAGGCTGACTGCTAGCCAATTGTTGCAAGCTAAGTAGGATATCCACTAAGTTGGTGACTATAAATGGCCTCTCAATGACTAAGCTTAGCTCTTCCCGTTGAGCAGTAAATCGAGGACGGACAAAAAGGACGTGCTCGGCGTCTTCTATTACCCCTGCACAGTGAGTGCAAAAAGGGTCCATCTCGCGTCCAAATCTGTTCATCTGGCCACATGGCCAGTTAGCCATGGACGAATATGCGTCGTCTTGTCCAGCTGCCTCTTGTTGCAATTGTCCATCTTTGTTGCCAACATTCCAACGCAATCTCTCTTCTGTGTTGGCTCAGTTCGGTATTTGTAGATTCGATTGCCAGTATATCTAGTGGTGTCACCCCAGCCAGCACTAGTGCTGCGTCCTCTGAGATGGTACGAAATCCACTGATTAGTCGCAGCGCGCACGTGCGGTACAGGGACTTACATTAGCGAGTGTAGGATGGGATTAGCATAGCAGGGGCCCAGATCCTTTCTGCATATATTAGGATGGAACACACTACCGATGTTATCAGCAATCTGCTTCTCTCCCTCGAATGTTAGTCATAATTCGGGACAAAGCCATGATCGCTACGTATTGTAGGTGGTGCTTAAAGCTAAGTCTGTGGTCCAACTCTATTGCTGGTTTGGATGAGATGGTATAACAATCGACTTCAATTCTAGCCGAATCGACTTTCTTTCTGCTGCTTATCAAGACAGCTTCTGTTTTGTGCACAGCAAGAAAGAGCGAGTTTCTGCTCATCCATTCCATAATTTTGTCGATTGCTTCGTTGGTGTTAGCTTGGGCATCTTGGATGTCTTTTGCATTCGTTACGGTATATCATCGGCAAATCCCACGACGCGGCTATTCTCCGGTAATTGTAGCTGCAGCAGAGCGTCGTACATGACGTTACATAAAATAAGCACTTGTAATGATCGTATAGTGTATACAAAGGTCACTACATCTTAAACCACTTATTAAACCACTTAAGAAGGCACGCAGTGCAAGTGCATATGCGTTGTCACCATATTACACTATTTCACATATGCACTGCAAGCATTAGTAAACTATTTCGTAGAATAAGCAATCTATGTAAACTAGACCATAAGAAACAGAATAAATAAAGCGGCCTCGACCCTACGAGATCAGTCAGGCTAATCGCATCCAACTGCGAGTATCAAAACCAATCGGCTTGTCTTCTCATTCTTGAAGTCGCCTTATAATCGGCGCCGCGTCTCAACCGCGTCTCTAAGAACCATTACAATTATCCTTTACTATTACATGGCGATCCTGCCAGATTCCTAATAAGGATCAAGGCACCGCTTCAAAAAGCGAAGACGCAAAAAGACGAGAGAAGACCAAATCCTATCGAGAAGTGGAACTGCCCAGATGAGCGTAACGCATCTGGAGGCAGTAAAGAAGGCTCTAAAGGAGTGCCCCCTTGACGGTCCTCGACCATTGACCGTGGAGGAATATCTCGCTCGCCAGAAAAGTACCAAATCTCAGGTATTACGGAAACAAAAAGAAGAGGACTAACTAACTAAAATTCCAAAAGTCCAAACGCCCAAAAGACGAGGCGGATATCTCGCCAGATACCGGCGAAAGAGGGCATCATTACTGGAACTGGTCCAGCGGAACCCACCCATGCCGTGGAACGACGCACAAGTCGTTTGGACGAAGATTCATGCTCTAGAAGACGAGCACCAGAGAGAACAACAAAAACGGAAGCAACAGCAGCAGCAGCGACAGCAGCAGCAGCGACAGCAGCAGCAGCGACAGCAGCAGCAGCGACAGCATCAGCAATAAAAACATAAAACCAAAGTAAGCAAAAAAAAAAAAAAATAATGTTGAATAATAATAAAAATGAAGTAAGCAAGTCGTCCCTGCCGACATTGACTATACCCTGCATCAACTTAATACAAAATTCCTTTTATCATGCAGCAACAGCTACCGCATGCTATCTCGCTCACTCTTGCCAGCCAGTGTCATCCTAAGCGCTTCAGTACAAAACGCATTTACGTATATCTTCGATATTTATTGTCCGATTTCGACTAAATTTAGTCAGATGATGCATTTTGGCCACATTATTAGGTGTGCCAAATAAGAATGTGATTGCTTTAAAACTTCTCTGGTAAATCGTTTTTTCCAAATTGCCAAATTGTCCGATTTAAATAAAATTTAGTCAGTTTGTGCAGTTTGACTATATAATTATGTCTACCAAATAAGAATTGGATATCTTTAATACAGCTCTTGTAAATTGATTTTAAAAATTTCTTTTTTCATTTGCGGGGGCAGAAGTGGGCAAGGCTAAAATTTGAAACAAACTTGACCTGTGTAGACACTAGACGGATGTTCACACCAAATTTGGTAGCTCTAGCTCTTATAGTCTCCGAGATCTAGGTGTTCATACGACAGACGGACGGGCAGACGGACAGACGGACAGACGGACATGTCTCAATCGACTCGGCTCGTCGTGCTGATCAATAATATATATACTTTATATAGTCGGAGATGCTTCCTTCTATGCGTTGCAAACTTCTGACCAAAATTAATATACCCTTTTTGCAAGGGTATAAAAAGACTACCCACACTATACTATATACAAAACTAAAATATTATATACACAAACAAATATATTTATAAAAAGACATATTATTAAAATAAATACCATGCCCAATATATACATAAAACACTTGAAATTTCATGTTGAGTCAAAATATTACGCGTGCTCCATATGAGCAGGCCACTTGACAACAAAGCAAGACACCGCGTATGTAGTGAGAAAGAAAAACAATACACTTATGTAGGTCAGTAAACCGAGCAGCAATCGAATTTTATTGTGCAATTGTGTCAAAACATAAGGTTTCAATATGAGCGGTGAATCATCAAAAGCAGAAAGACCAAACGCGAACGTAGTAAATGAAGTTCATGTAGCACCATGGGACCCAGAAAATACTTTACTTACGGCAATAATAATAATACAGTTTATATTTACGGTATATAGCATGCATAGACGCGTAATTAAAAAACGGTATATTAACCAAAACACAACAGTAGAAAAAATTTAACAAAAAAAAAAAAAAAAAAAAATTTTTATTAATTTCAATAAAAAATGTGCGAATGGCAAGAAATTTTAAAAGAGGCACGGCATTACAAAGATAATATAGATAAATCCATCAAATGTATAACACAAGATAGGAAGATAAAAAGAGAAACGTTAATAAAACATGCCAAATTAATAAAACAACAACTAAGGCAAATAAGGAAAATCTTTAGAAAAGACCTACCTGAGGCACATTAAGTAGCAGCAATAGCATTCTATGAAGATTGCAGTGACAGAGCAAATAAAGCACTAGCAAAGCACAGAATAGAACTTGATCTAGGCGAAACAGACGAAGACAGTGACAATATGAACACTAAATTAGAAAACTCATACATTGCAAACCCATACACTAATCCCACAATGTCCAAAGAGACAACAATAAACACAGCTGGCAAGCTTATGGTAGCAGAGTATGACGGGAACCCGGCCAAGCTATCCAGCATACTAAAAGCACTAGAGGCCATTGATGAAATAAAAGGAGACAATGAGACGACAGCTGTTAGATTTATTAAAACTCGGC
This sequence comes from Drosophila saltans, assembly GCA_018903575.1. Taxonomy (NCBI): domain Eukaryota; kingdom Metazoa; phylum Arthropoda; class Insecta; order Diptera; family Drosophilidae; genus Drosophila; species Drosophila saltans. The sequence continues at coordinate 12,021 of JAEIGH010000140.1, read as the reverse complement.
TTAGCGGAATAGCAGCCGACGCAGTAGCAGAAGTAAACACAATAAGTGAGATAATCGAAACGCTCAAAAGGAAGGTAAAGGGAGACTCAATAGAAAACCTTAATGCAAAGATACAGAGATTGAAGCAAACTAATAAATCGGCATTAGACTATACGACAGAAGTAATGAAGCTGGCACAAGCTTTAAAAAGGGCATACATCACCGATGGTATCCCTTCAGACAAGGCAGAAAAATACACAGTCAGTTGGACTGTAAAAAGTATGATGGGCAATACTCTAGATAAAGAAACCCGAACAGTATTCTGATCGATATCTCACAAGACTCTAGAAGAAACAATGACCGCGTTCATTGAGGCAACAGACGAAGTACAACCTGAGCGAGGCGCGATCTACCGATACGGTGGATACAATAATCGCGGAATGTCTCGTGGACGTCCGATATACTTATACCAAATCAAGAAATTAAGGAAAGAGTATTCATAGCAAATACTATAGCAACTAGCAAACAGGCATTTGTCCGATTTATAAACACTTCCAATAATGACATAATAATTCGAACGGATACAATTAAAACAGAAAATTTAGATGATTATGAGATAATCCAGGAGGTGGAACAAAGTCAGGAGGAAATAAATAACAAACAAAAATTAGAAAGATTGCAAAGAAATTTTCCAGATAGAGTAAAAACAACATTGACTAAATTATGTTCAGAATTTATTGATATCTTTGCACTAGAAAAAGGAAAGATAACAACGAACAATTTTTACAGACAAAAACTAAGACTTAAAACAGACGAGCCAGCCTACATCAAGAACTACAGAATCTCAGAGACACACAAGATAGAAGTAAGGAAACAAGTTGATAAATTATTAAACGACGATATAATAGAACCCTCAGCTTCGGAGTACAACAGTCCAATACTGTTAGTGCCCAAAAAATCATTACCAGGGAATGAGAATAAAAGATGGAGATTAGTGGTAGATTACAGAAATCTAAATAAAAAATTGGTCGCAGGTAAATTTCCTTTGCCAAGAATAGACGATATTCTAGATCAGTTAGGCAGAGCTAAATATTTTTCATGTTTGGGTCTTACATCAGGATTTCACCAAATAGAGTTAGAAGAAGAGTCAAGAGATTTACCTTCGTTCTCAACTGACAAGGGATCATACAGATTCAAAAGATTACCATTTGGTCTAAAAATAGCACCCAACTCATTCCAAAGAATGATGACTTGAACCGTCCCAAGAATTTTTATATATGGATGACTTAGTTGTATTGGGTTGTTCAGAAAAACACATGTTGAAGAATCTTGAAAATGTTTTTCAGATCTGCCGAAAATACAATCTAAAATTGCATCCAGATAAATGTTCATTTTTCCGTCACGAAGTGACATATTGCCAGATGATAGCAAATTTCAAATCATAATAGATTACCCACAACCAAAAAACGCAGAGGAAGTAAAAAGATTTGTTGCGTTCTGTAATTATTACAGAAGATTCGTTCCGAATTTTTACGAATATTCAAGAGAGTTAACACAACTATGCAAAAAGGGAGTAACCTTCCAATGGAACGAGGATTGTGAAAAATCATTTCAATACTTAAAGAAATCTTTATTAAGCCCATCAATCTTACAATATCCCGATTTTAAAAAGGAATTCTGCATCACCACCGATGCAAGTAAATTAGCATGTGGTGTGGTGTTAAGCCAAGAATACAATGGCATACAATTGCCTATAGCTTATGCATCACGGTCATTTACAAAGGGAGAAAGTAATAAATCAACAATAGAACAGGAATTAGCGGCGATCCACTGGGCAATAACATATTTCAGACCATATATATACGGTAGAAAATTTTTAGTAAAAAGTGAGCATAGACCACTACCATACTTATTCTCGATGAAAAACCCATCTTCGAAATTAACAAGAATGAGATTAGATTTAGAAGAATATGACTTCACAATAGAGTATCTACGGGGAAAAGAAAATTAGATTTCAAATATATTAAGAACATAACTCAACATACCGATACAATTTACAAGGTTACAACACGCCAACAGGCAAAGAAAATATTACAAGACATTCCGAAAGAAATAAAGAAAATACCGTCATATGAGTTAGCTATCACTGAGACGTCTCAGTCAAAAGAAGTCAAGAAACGTGCCAGAATTCGTACAGTAAATGACGAAATCATAATAAACCTAGGAAAACAATATATAGGCACAGTATGTCAGATCGGTAAACAAAAAATTGACTTAGGACTATTCTTTTCGCAGCTTGAAAAATTAGCTGACGATACAGGCATCAAAAGGTACCAACTGTCGTTAAATGACAGAATATTTAATAACTGCAGTATATTAGACTTCAAGAACAAAGGATCCAATATGAAAATAGTAAGAATAGCACTCACACCTAGGTTACAAGTAATTAAAAATGAAGAAGAAAAAATGGAAATAATTAAAAAGTACCACGATGATCAAATTTTTGGTGGCCACCCAGGAATAACAAGATTAATCGGAAAAATCAAAAGGTACTACAATTGGAAAAATATACGACAAGATATTACAAAATATGTAAAGAAATGCGAAAAATGCCAATTGAATAAATCTCAGACCAAGACAAAACAGCCTATGATCATAACTCCAACACCACAAAACGCGTTCGATGTAGTATTGATAGACACAATAGGTCCATTACCTAAAACATACAATGGGTTCGAATACGCAGTAACCGCAGTCTGCGATTTAACTAAATACTTGATAGTAGAACCACTATTATCTAAAAGCGCTAAGGATATTGCAAGAGCTATCTTCGAAAATATCATACTTATCTATGGACCCATGAAGAAAATTATTACAGACATGGGAACAGAATATAAGAATCAGGTATCTGACGAACTCTACAAACTACTACAAATTGAACACATAACATAAACAGCATACCATCACCAGACATTAGGATCTATAGAGAGGAACCACAGAACATTTAATGAATACCTCAGAACCTATATTTCAACAGGGAGGAATAATTGGGATCAATGGTTAACATACTACGCGTGTAGTTACAATACGACCCCATCCACAGTTCATGACTATTGTCCATTTGAACTAGTGTTCGGTAAAATACCGACTCCTTATAAATTTTTATTAAATAACGCAGTAGATCCATTATATAATATAGAAGCTTACGATAAAGAAATTAAATATAGACTACAAGTTCCACAAAATAGAGCTAAGATTATGATAGAAAAACATAAGGAAAGAAATAAAATTCATTATGAAAAAACAGTAAACAAAATAAGAATAGCAGTAGGAGATTTAGTTTTATTAGCTAATAGCGCCGGCCACAAGTTAGAAAATAGATTTAAAGGTCCATTCCAAGTAATCAATATAGATAGTAATAACAACTGCACACTAAAAATCGAAAATAAAGAATTTAAAACACACCTGGATAGAATAATAAAATATTATAACTAAAAATACTCAACTACATACGTTACGTGTAAATAAATATATATCAAAAAAAAAAAAAAAAAAAAAAAATTTCATTCAATATAAATTATTAGAAATAAGAAATAAAAATTACACTTCACACTTTATATACACTATTAGAGAATAAATTTAAATGCAAATGTAAATTCATTCTAATAAAAAGGGAGGTGTAATGATCGTATAGTGTATACAAAGGTCACTACATCTTAAACCACTTATTAAACCACTTAAGAAGGCACGCAGTGCAAGTGCATATGCGTTGTCACCATATTACACTATTTCACATATGCACTGCAAGCATACCTGCTTTATAAACTATTTCGTAGAATAAGCAATCTATGTAAACTAGATCATAAGAAACAGAATAAATAAAGCGGCCTCGACCCTACGAGGTCAGTCAGGCTAATCGCATCCAACTGCGAGTATCAAAACCAATCGGCTTGTCTTCTCATTCTTAAAGTCGCCTTATAATCGGCGCCGCGTCTCAACCGCGTCTCTAAGAACCATCATAATTATCCTTTACTACTACACCCTAGTACAGAGCCTTGTGATACGCCGCCGGTAACTGCCCTCCAATTCTTTTTCCAGCCGGTCGGAAATTATTCTTTCAAAGTATTTTCCTATGACATCTAACATACACAATGGTCTGCATGAAGATGAGTTTTCACTGTCTTCTCCCTCTGGAAGGACTACCCGTTCCATCTCAATGGGAACGTACGCTTCCGTATGCAGGTATTGAACAGCTCTACGAGAATTGCTGGATAGTGCTAGACCGCAATTTTAACAGCCATCCGCGCCTAGTGCCTTATTCATTTTAAGTTTGTTACTCAATGCTACGATTTCTGAAAGATCTGTGAATTGTGGGCTTGACAAATAAGCCTCCTGTTCAAAATTGGTTGCTGTACAAGTGGGAAACAACATCGAAATAATACTGACTAGTTTGACGGGATCGGTTGGCATTGGTCATCTTGTCAGTTTCCCCATGACTAGCTTGTATGCTATCCCAAATGGTTGGGCATCTGCGTCTGCACATAGCTGTTTCCAGCATGAGGCCTTGCTTTGCTTGATCTCCTTGTTCAGGATGGCCCTTTTGTACTTATAATCTTCAAACAGCTGAGGAAATGTGTTCGTACCGCGTGCCGGTTGCTGTCTGCGTCTTGCTTGGTGGCATTGTTTCCTTGCTTAAGCTATATTCGTGTTCCACCAATATACCGGCTTCCGTGTTTTCCCTCCTTGCATTTTGCGCACCATTGCTGCATCTCATGCTTCTCTAAGGATATTGCATCGATTATTTGCCAGGGCGTTAGTGTCTGAGCATGTGTGCTGTTGCGTATTGCCGATCATAAATATAAGTGCATCTGGGCTCAGTGACTTTGCTTTCCAATTCTGGAATTTTTTTTTTTTATGCCCCATTTGGTATATTTCCAATTTGAATTTCTATAGCTTGGTGGTCGCTATGTGTGTATTCATCAGTAATGAGCCATTTAGCATATCTAGCAATGTTTGCAGATGCAAAGGTCAGGTCTGTTATCGAGCCCCTTATTGAGCGCCTTGCTATATGTGTGTTTGTTTCCTAAATTCAGTAGGCACAGGTTTAGGGAGGCGAATGGATCCAAGATTATTCTTCCTCTCCTTGAATTTGACGCACTTCCCCTATCTGTTGCCGAGGCGTTAAATTCACCTGCAATTATTATTTTTGTACGTCTTCTAGCATCGTCCACCATGTCGTATATTTTAGCCTTAAATTCATCTATTCCGATGCTTGGAGCGATATAGCAGCTGCAGATGTATACGCCTTTGACCTTTGCTCTGACATATCCTTTACTTTCGCTGGTCTCCTCCAATTGTATTGGTGTCTGACTGCAGCTCCAGATTACAGCTTTATACAGGAGGAGTTATCCGGGGGGGAAAAATCCAGTAAGCGAAAACGGTCACACTCCGATGACCAGCAAGTTCCAAGGAAAACTCCATCTTGAGTTAGTTGGTTTTTTCATCGGCAACTACCATCGCATCCGAGATTTCTCTTGGCCTCATAACTCTCAATAAGTTTTTCTTTACTCGTAACGCCTTATCTTAATATTGTGACCCGGTCCCGTACTTATTGTAAATAAATCTGGCCTGTGCTTTCCAAACGAGTTAACGCGCGTTTAATTCATCCCCCACACAAATACTGGAAATAGAATTGGGCTCTACCCATTGGAACTCTTCGCCCCACCACATTCATTGGTCCTTCGAGCCGGATATCCTTCCGCTCGCCCCAGCATCGCATCGGTGGAGAATTCTGATAAGTAGAAGCGTTTTTTATTACCATTTTTTCTAACACATATACATATATAGTACATACATAGATACCCGCAGTGAAAAGTTTCCCGCTCTTTCCATAGCGACTTTTCATTCGACGTTGTATGGATATTCCATTGTGCATGTGATTTTCTTTCATCTCTTCAGCTTATCCTAGCATTTTATGTTCATTTTACCCTTTTTATTATAATTTTCTTCCGTCCGCGATCCGCATATTCCTCTGCCTACACACATACATACATACATAAGTGCATAGAAGTGAGTGCAAGTGCAATCTAAGAAATTAAAATTAAAGTGCCTTAATTTTTCGTTCTCGGCTCAAGATCAATAACCAACTCACCGGTAAATTAACTTGGCCATAATTCCGACCAGTGCTCCGACGCTTCAGAAACGAGAAATAAATTAATTAATTCGCGAGTTTTTAATTCAACACATACATACATATATGCGGCCACACTAATATACATATACATACATATCCAAATACACATACATACATACATTTGTGTGGCGGCATTTGCATACACCTGATTTCTAGATTTTCCGCGCACTGACTTCCGATTTACACATTGCACTTCACTTGCACTTTCGTTGTTTGTTAAACGCGTAAAAAGAAAAAAAATTTAATAAAAGTGATAAAAATTCGCACTACAATTATTGTCTTATTGCCGGCCCAGCTGATTGCTTCTAATAGTGCTGGCCCGTGACAAGCGCGATCACGACTTCGATCGCCGTCACGATAGTTTTTCCTCTCACGATAAATAAAATATATATGAATTTTTAATGTGAAAAGAGTCCACAAAATTGAAAAATAAATTTATATAAAAAAATCCAAGAATAATTTTCCTGCGCCAAATATTAATTTTGGCCCCAGTGCGTGCAAGTGTGAAAAATAATTTCCGTCAAAGAAGATTTAATTTATTATTTCCTCTCACGATAAAATTCCAAAATAAATTGTGCTCTATTCCGCTGCGACTTGCAGAGCGAAATTGAGTCGAAAAATTTCGGTTTTCCATTTTTTTTCCCAATTTTCGAATTTTTTCAAATTAGTATAACACCGTGTAATTCGAATTCAAGGGAGTATCAGACACGACAAAATTTCGAAATAAATTGTGCCTTCTCCTGCCTTGAGTTCCGGTTTTATATTTTTTCATAATTGTCGAATTTTTTCAAATTAATATAATACCGTGTAATTCGAATTCAAGGGCGTATCAGACACGACAAAATTTCGAAATAAATTATGCCTTCTCCTGCCTTGAGTTCCGGTTTTATATTTTTCCATAATTGTCGAATTTTTCCAAATTAATATAATACCGTGTAATTCGATTCCAAGGGCGTTTCTGACGCGACAAAATTTCGAAATAAATTGTGCCTTCTCCTGCCTTGCGTCGTAAGCGAAATCGATTCCAAAATTCCGGTTTTTATATTTTTCATAATTTTTGAATTTATCCAAATATAAAATACCGTGTAATTTTAATAACAGGGCATTCCAATCGCGGCCAAAGCTTAGCGCCATTTCGACTAACGTGCAGCATCTAAATAAATTAAAACAAACAATCCAAAAAGGCTGCCGTCGAAATAACGTTCAATGTTTTTTATACCGTTTCCACTTGTCCACATAAATCATACGTAACACAAAGCGCATTGTTTTTCCAAAAAATTATTTATTTTCAATTTTGTTTTTGGTTCATCTTTCATATTTTTATTTATTTATAAAAACAAAAAAAAATAAATATATATATAGTAATATATCCGCCTCCCCATATAATACAACTCTTATTACTTTATTATAAACAATTCACCCCATCTTTAAAATGCTAACTCAGCAAATCTAGACCCTCTTTTATTTTGTTATAAACTATTCACCCCATCTAATTCCTTCGCGTAAAAATGCAAATCTTGACCCCTTTTTATATTATAAACAAATGACCCCATCTAACTCATACGCGCAGCTGCAGCGTCCAAAACAAGAAGATCACTTTACACCCTTTTCGTGGGAAATCATTATCCAAAACAAATCTTCGAAGTGACCAATCAGAATCGATCAGGCCACTTTAGGCAACTCCCAAAAATCACGCCATCCCCCGAAAAATCTCCTATAAATAATCTTAGAACTTTAAGACATCAGTTTAGTTCTTCTTTACACTCGATACGCGAACAGTTCAGTTCTTCCTTACGCGAACAGTTCAGTTCTTGATACGCGAACACTTCTGTTAGAGTTTAGTTCTCCTTTACATTTTTGATTCGCGATTCCTTTTTATATTTAACACACAAGCAGTTAGTTCAGCATTAAGTGCACGTTAATATAAGTATCCTTTGTAAAAGAACAACTTCGTTGAAATTAAATAAAGACATTTTTTTTAATCAACGTTAAAAAAAATATACCAGAAGACACTAAACAAGCTGTTTTATCCGCAGAAGAATCTTCGTGCCAGAAGACACGAGATATATATGAGTTAAAACCAAAAATTCAATAAAACAAAAATAAAAAAAAAAAAAACAACAAATCTAAAAATAAGAAATTCACAAAAAAAAAATAATAAGAAACAAATACAAAAGAAAAATAAAAAAGAAAAATATAAAAAAAAAGAATCAACGAACAAATAATAAAACAAATCTTCAAAATAAATAAAATGGTTCATCCACCACTCACCGAATCTAGTATGGCGGAAGCTGACCACCAACTTGGAAGTGTTGAAAAATTCAACGGCCATCCCGATGCACTATTCACCTTTATAAATCGTATTGACTATTCCTGACTCCATGCATTTTCCTGATGGTACCCGTCAACAACATGTAATGCTTGGGTACATTGATCGCAGTATCAGTGGTGAAGTTATGCGTACCCTGGGAACAACAACCTTAACTACCTGGACCGATCTACGAAACCAGCTGATATAAAATTTTAAACCGCGGACACCCAATGAGACGCTGTTGGAGAATTTCCGTTACACCCCCTTCAAAGGCAACATTCGAGAATTCCTGGACGAAGCAGAACGCAGAAAACAAAAGTTAACGAGTAAGCTAGAATTAGAAAACGATACATACGAAAAAACATATTTTCACAGACTCATAAAGTCAAGCACTGAGAAATTAATACAAAAATTACCCATGCAAATATATTTAAGAATCGTAAACACTAATATCCCAGATTTACAATCATTGAAAAGTTTCTTACAAGAAAAGGGCCTAGTTGAAGATATTATTGATATGCATAAGTCAACCCACAAACAACCCACATTGGAGAAATCATTTAAAACCCCCTATGAAACTACTAACAACACTCAAAGAATCCCTACACTTTTTCAACCACGTTATGATCAGTTCGTATCTCAATCTCATTATAACCCAACACCTTATCAACCAGTTAATCACCTCCCAAGATCCAATATAACACCCCCTAACAATCAATTTAGACCAAACTACCAACGACCAAACTACCAACGACCAAATTACCAACGACATAACATTTTTGACGCTAACAGCCTCGGAACCAATTCATCAGATAGATCAAACAAAAGAAACTCCTATATCTTATTAACTATAAACAACACACCTCTTAAATGTATCATTGATACAGGTTCTTCAATAAACCTTATCAACGAAAACTTCTTTAATTTCCCCGAAACCTCAGAAAAATTGAATGTTCAAACGATAAAAGGCGTAATTGAGCTTAATAAAAGTATTTCCTTTGCACCCAGCAAACTATGTCAAACAACCCAAAAATTTTATTATCATAATTTTTCAACTACGTATGATATTCTATTAGGCAGAAATTACCTCAAAGCAAGTCAAGCTCTTATTGATTATAATGATAACAGTGTAACATTATCAAATCATAAATTCTATTTTAAGTTCACCAACAATGAAGAAGAGACATCAAAATCAATTCCTTATCCCCCTGTAGATTTTGACTACGATGCATTTGCATACGAAATAAATAACAACATTGAAGAAAATAATGAATTCCGACTGGATCATTTAAATTCTGAAGAAAAAGAAAAGTTAAAAAAAATATACGACTTTAGCGATATTCAGTACAGGAAAGGTGAAAATTTGACTTTTACTAGTACTATTAAGCACACCATTCGTACTAAACACGAAGACCCTATATATACGCACCCCTATAAACATCCCCAAATTTTTGATGAAGAAATTAATAAGCAAATAAACGAAATGATACAATAGGGAATAATCCGAAAATCGGAATCGCCCTATCGTTCACCAATATGGATCGTACCCAAGAAAGAGGACGCATCCAAAGAAAAAAAGTTCCGGTTAGTCATAGAATATCGCAGTTTAAATGACATTACCGTTGACGATAAATACCCAATACCCATAATGGATGAAATTCTTGACAAATTAGGAAAATGTCAGTATTTTACAACCATTAACCTTGCCAAGGGATTCCATCAAATTCAAATGGACCCTAAATCTATTGAAAAAACCGCTTTCTCAACAAAACATGGGCATTTCGAATTCACACGAATGCCATTCGGCTTGAAAAATGCACCAGCCACATTCCAAAGATGCATGAATAATTTGCTAGAAGATCTTATCTACAAAGATTGTTTGGTTTATTTGGATGATATTATCATTTATTCCACTTCGTTGGAGGAACATTTCGCATCAATCCAAAAAGTCTTTACTAAATTACGCAATGCAAATTTAAAATTACAATTAGATAAGTGCGAATTCTTGAAGAGGGAAACAGAATTCTTAGGTCACATTATAACCACGGACGGCATTAAACCAAATCCAGACAAAATCGCAGCAATTTTAAAATTCCCGGTTCCTAAAACACCGAAAGAAATCAAAGCATTTTTAGGCTTATGCGGATTCTACCGCAAGTTTATTCGTAATTTCGCAAAGATTGCAAAACCTTTAATTCTTGGATTAAAGAAAGGATCCAAAATTAACAAAGATAACCCAGATTATATTTCAGCCTTTGAGAAATTAAAGCTTCTCATCACCAATGATCCCATACTCGCATTTCAAAAAAACCTTTTTCCTTAACTACAGACGCCAGTAACCCTTAATGAGCATGAACTCAATTATTCAGCTATAGAAAAAGAGCTATTAGCAATTGTATGGGCAACTAAATATTTCAGACCCTATCTCTTCGGAAGACATTTGGAGATCCTAAGTGATCGCAAACCACTCATTTGGTTATCCAACATTAAAGAACCCAATATGAAATTACAGCGTTGGAAAATCAGATTAAATGAATACGATTACAAAATAAAATATTTACCCGGAAAAGAAAATAATGTGGCCGATGCCCTCTCTAGAGTTGAAATAGACGAAAACTTTTTAGGAGACGAAACAAGTAGTTCCCTGGCAATAATACACAGTGCTCAGGAAGATAATCAAAACTTAATAACTATTTCTGAAAAACCTCTGAATTTCTACAACCATCAAATCGAATTTCTTAAAAGCAACGAAGACAAAGTCGAAACTATTCGCTTCTTTCATAAAACAAAAATTAAAATATCTTATAAAGAAATGACTAATCATTCCGCGAAAAATAATCAAAGAATATTTATGCTCCAAAAATAACGCGATCTATTTCCATGACGATGCAGACTTTTTAATATTCCAACAAGCTTATGTTGAAATTATATGTTCCAATAGTCGAACCAAAACTTTAAGAACGACTTCTAAACTAAAAGATAGACCCACTTATGCAGAATTCAAAGAAATTCCATTTTTAAAATGCTAACTCAGCAAATCTTGACCCTCTTTTATTTTGTTATAAACAATTCACCCCATCTAATTCCCTCGCGTAAAAATGCAAATCTTGACCCCTTTTTATATTATAAACAAATGACCCCATCTAACTCATACGCGCAGCTGCAGCGTCCAAAACAAGAAGATCACTTTACACCCTTTTCGTGGGAAATCATTATCCAAAACAAATCTTCGAAGTGACCAATCAGAATCGATCAGGCCACTTTAGCCAACTTCCAAAAATAACGCCACCCCCGAAAAATCTCCTATAAATAATCTTAGAACTTTAAGACATCAATTTAGTTCTTCTTTACACTCGATACGCGAACAGTTCAGTTCTTGATACGCGAACACTTCTGTTAGAGTTTAGTTCTCCTTTACATTTTTGATTCGCGATTCCTTTTTATATTTAACACACAAGCAGTTAGTTCAGCATTAAGTGCACGTTAATATAAGTATCCTTTGTAAAAGAACAACTCCGTTGAAATTAAATAAAGACAT
>JAEIGH010000184.1:0-146962 GCA_018903575.1 Drosophila saltans | reverse complement strand
TCGTTGAAGTGAAGAAGTTTACACACTTGTATCCGATAACGCCTTATATTAACATTGTGACCCGGTCCGTGTATTGTTTTACAATAAATCTGGCCTGTGTATAATCGAGTTTAACGTTTTAAATTTTTTTTTTAAATTTTTTCAACGCGTTTTAATTTTCTTCAACACTTGGGTAATAAGTCTGGGCTCTCTCAGATTAGAAGCTTCGCCCCGCTACAATCATTGGTTCTTCGAGCCGGATATCCTTTCACACACCCCAGCTTCGCATCGGTGGAGAATCTGATACGTAGAAACATTCTTACTGCCATTCCATTTATTCACCAAAACATACACATACATACATATGTACCAGTAGTGAAAAGTTTCCCGCTCTTTTCCATAGCGACTTTTCACTCTAATTTGTGTGGATATTCAATTATATCCTAGCATTTTTGCCCATTTCATCACATTTTGCCTTTGATTTTTTCCATTCGCGTACCAACATCACACACACATAAGTGCGTACATAAGTGAATACAAGTGAATATGTATGTATGTAGGTGTATCCATCCATATATAAATCAGTGTGCCGGCAGTTTCATATATCGGTATAATTCAACCTTGCGGCGTTTATTTTCCAAGATTTTCCGCACTAACTTTCCAAATTTCCAGCATTCGCACTTCACTTGCACTTTAATTTCTCCGGCAAACGCGTAAAAATTAATTAAAGAGCCAAAATTTTCAACGTAAACAAACCACCAATTGGCAGCACAGCTGATGCCCATTAGTGGTGGCCCTGACGATCACAAATCACGACTTCGATCACCGTCACGATAGTTGCAACTCCAGCAATAAATAAAAGAAAATAAACTTTCTCAAGTGAAAATAAATAAAATTCAGAATAAATAATAAAAATATCAAAGAAGCTAACTTCGGCTCTGTCGAAGTTTGTATACCCTTGCAGCAAGATAATTGGTATAAATGTTTAACAAAATCAAAAAAAAAAAAAAAAAAAGAAAAAAAACACATCTAAAAATTTTCTTCACCGAGCACCGATCTCTACATACTACGCCATCGTCCTTACTTAGCTTACGTAAGCTAATTCGACATTGCATCTCGCTCTTTCAATTTCGTTCTGTGTAAGAACACAACTAAAATATTTCTGTCTCTCTCAAACACCGCGTGATGCTTGAATTTTTACATAAGTATGAGTGAGCGTGAGCATTAAAATACATTTAATTTCTATCAAATATGATTATTGATTTGTAACCTTAATAATTATCCGATCTTGTTCAAACTTGGTGTAGGTGTATATGTATATTTTAAATGCAACAAGAAAAAAAAAATAACAAAAAAAAAAAAAACACATCTAAAAATTTTATATTCTTCACCGAGCATTGAACCATCAAATACCGAGCCCATCGTGGCACCGATCTCTACATACTACGCCATCGTCCTTACTTAGCTAACGTAAGCTAATTCGACATTGCATCTCGAATTAATTATCCGATTAAGTTCAAACTTGGTGTATAGTGTATGGATACAAATTAAATTTAAATGCAACAACCAAAAAACCATATTTTTATATATTTCTTTTTTGGTGCCGCGCGGATTCGAACTCGAGTCTCTTGAGTTGGTACGGCAGATTTCTTTCAAATTTTTTGTTGCTGGAGTAAATAGCTTATATGGATGATATGTTAATTATTAATTATCCGATTTGAGTCAAACTTGGTGGGTAGTGTTTTGGTAAAAATTAGATTTATATTCCAAAAGAAAAATAAAAAATTTTTAATTGGAACCCAATTATTCCGATATTGGATATATCATATAGTAATTCGATCCGACCGAAAGAAAGCTAACTACCAAGCTTTAACTACGTAGCTAAAAATTTAAGTGCGAAAAGCTGCGAACAAACAGAGAGACGGGCAGACGGACAGACGGACATTGTCTCAATCGACTCAGCTGTTGATGCTGATCAAGAATGTATGTACTTTATGGGGTCGGAAACGTATATTTCTATGCGTTACAAAACATCTGACCAATTTTATAATACCCTCTGCAAGGGTAAAAAAATAAAGCAAGCAAGTCGTCCTTGCCGACATTGAGTATACCCTGTACCAACTTGTTATTATATTAAATAGAGTCAAACACCCTCGAAAAAGCGATTAATTTCATAAAAAATTTTCTTTAACATGCCGCAAACAGCGAACGCATGCTATCTCGCTCACTCTTTCCAGCTAGTGTCGCCTTGGCAATTCAGTTCAAAATGCACATTCGTATATCTCCGATATTTATTGTCCGATTTCGACTAAAATTGTTCAGATGATGCATATTAGCCACATTATTAGGTGTGCCAAATAAAAATGTGATTCCTTAAAAACTGATCTAGTAATTAGTTTTTCTGAATTGCGGGGGCGGAAGTAGGCGTGGCAAAAATTTTAAACCTTCTTGATCTGCGTAGTCACTAGACAAATGATCGAACAACCTCAAAATCGCAATCAATTCAAAACAAAATTCCCCTTTAAATGCAGCAGCAGCGGACGCATGCTATCTCGCTCTTTCTTATCTGCCAATGCCGCCTTGGCATTTCAGTACAAAACGGATATAGCCATATCTCCGACGTTTATTGTCCGATTTCAACAAAATTTTTTCAGCTGGTCCAGTTTGAATATATAATTAGGTGTAACAAGTAAGATTATGATATCGTAAAGTATAAAGCAGCCCTAGTTATGGTTTTTATTTAATTGCGTGGGCGGAAGTGGGCGTGGATAAAATTCAAAACAAACTTGAACTGCCTAGGCATAAGACGGATGTTCACATCAAATTTGGTAGCTCTAGCTCCTATAGTCTCCGAGATCTAGGTGTTCATACGGACAGACGGACATGTCTCAATCTACTCGGCTGTTGATGCTGATCAAGAATATATATACCTTATTGGGTCGGAAACGCTTCCTTCTGCCTGTTACATACATTTTAGCGACTTTAATATACCCTTTTACCCTATGGGTACAGGGTATAAAAATTATTCCACTTCCGAATTAATAATTTCGGCATTTTCGTGTGTGTGTGACTAATAATTTACGTCAATAAAATTGAATTTGTTGACAAATTTCCACAAAAAGTTTGCGTCCTTTCCCGTTTCGTATTTCAAGCGAAATCTATTCGAAATATTCCGGATTTTTTATTTTTATAATTTTTCAAAATTTTAAATTTAATAAAACGCCGTGCAATATAAACACAGGGCATTCCAGCATCGGCCAAATCTTAGCGGCTATTTGATTTGCTTGCAGCGAATAAAATCATCTAAACAAATAAATCCGAAAAGCTGCAATCGAAATGCCGCTTAATGGTTTTGGACCGTTTACACTGGACCACATAAACTACAGTCACCACACAAATCACATTTTAAAATTATTTATTTTTATTTTATCATTGGGGATTTCATTTTCAAAATATATATTTTTATTTATTGTTATTTCACTTATCGATTTTCCGACGAATCCGTTCGGTTTTCAAATTCGATATCATACAGTCCACTACGGTCAAATTCGTTGACCAACACGATATCCTTCGTGACTCGTTCTAGTTCAATCCAGCTATGCCCACAGATCCTGCTAAAAGCAGCCACAAAACCGATCGTCTAGCAGTGCCTCGTCGATCCACGTCGCCATCAACTCCGCTATCTAATTCCAAAGTATCCCACAATACCGACACCGTCAAGCGTTCCTTCAACGCTCAATCATCACCAGGCATTTCCAGCACTACGCCCAAAGCACTCGCCCGAGTTATCAATCCAATATATATATATATATATATATTATATATTTATATATATAGGGATGTATGTATATAATTAAAAGAAAACACGTCTTGTTCTGGCAAGATACCCATAAAGAATACATGAATGTTTATTAAGAAAGAAAATGTATGTATCTATTTGATGTTCAGTTGTTTTGTGAGGGGCTCGTATAAGTGCATCTGTATGTGTGTATGTTGCTGTGACTGGAAGGTAACTCCCGCGCACTCCGACTCTAGCTCCCAATCATTTCCAAGCGTCACGGTTTCCGCTCCCACCTCCAAAATAATAACCCGATCTGAGTCCCAGCGACTGTCCGAACCATTTGATCGCCGCTTGTGACGGTCTGAGTGATTTCGAGGTCAACACAATGGGTTTCCTCGAGGGTGACGTGCCACTGTTTTCGATGAAAATGCACTTAGAGCAGACAAAGGTCCTGTGGAGCAGAGTCGAATCCGAGTACTTATCATGTACCAGAGCCCTTACGGCTGACGCAAGCGAAGAAAGCAAGACCAATTTGGTGACGGTGCTATCCAAATATGCATACGTATATATGGTGTACGTACGGTGCGGTAGCGACTCCAGTCGTCCACTACAACTCGTGCGTCCCAGAACGCCCCCGAATCTGAAAACCTTCCAGCAGCCGTTCACGAATTGCGAATTGCGAATTGCGCCGCCCTGAAAGATATCCAGACCACCATCCAAGGGTGCTTAACCACGCTCACGCGATCCGCTGTTAGCACGGAGAACTGGGACGTCTTGTTGGTGGCGCTTTGTACATCCAAACTGCCCAACGCCACCATCGTATTATGGGAACAATCCATCCCAAACAAGACTGACCTCTTATCCTGGTCCGACCTGAACAACTTTCTAATAGATCGATATCGCGTTCTAGAAATGTTGGAAGCTCCTGCCCTACAAGTAATCCCAGAAGCAAGAACGAGTGGCGGCAATTAAACATTTAAATTTATGTCTCAATTGTTTTGCATGTGGCCATCCTTTGCGAGAGTGTCCTAGTATCCATATTTGCCGCATATGCCAGAAGCGGTAACTATACGACATCAAGGTGCCGAATTCCATGCACGCGCCTTGATAGACACCGGATCTGAAGAAACATTCCTATCCAAGAGTATGTTCGATCTGGTGAGACGCCAGTTCCGTGTCACTGACGGGCACGCATTCGTCTTGCCCAACCTTCCTAGCGCGATTCCGTCCTGCCCGGTTCGCACAAAGATAAAGGAGAGCATTCCGCGTCTTCCTTTGGCAGATCTTTTCCCCCGCGTTTTAAGAAACCGCATCGAAAAAGGCATCTGCGGGTCCCTCCTTGCTCTGGAGATGATATTCGCGTGGCTTCTGTGCGGTCCCACAGTTGCCCCGACCACTGTGTCCACGCCTGTAGCTCAAATTTCCCCGTCTCCAAAAACCGCTCGTCCCAGCCTCGAAGTAAGCGATTTACGTCATCGAGAGAACTAATACCAGTGCAAGGTCTGCGGAGGAGTTCATGCGCTCCGCAAATGTCGGCAGTTTAGAGCACAAATACTGTGTTAACTGCCTCGCCCACGAGCACTCCACAGGATTGTGTGGAAGCAAATCGGGCTGTCGCCGGCGTGGTGAGAAACACCATACCCTCATCCATCCCATGGCTTCCGTAGCACGAAGATGTGCTCCCCCTCTTTCACCGAGGACTCTACCGCAACGGGGCTAGTCCAACTCCAAACGCGCCCACATAGCATACCTCTATCCTGAGGTCATCAAATCCAATTATGTGTCCAGTTCGGGCGGAACTCCTTGAGTTCGGTGCTCCAAAACGTTGCTGCTCGCCATCCTTACGAGTCCACTCGGGCTGTTGCAACTTGTTGCAAGGGGGGCGGTATGTTCACGCCAGAAAAAGGGTGACCAGCAGGGGAATGAAGAGGGCTATACAATCGCCCCCGAGATATTTCTTGGCCTCTTAGTTCTACACAAAAACCATTTGTATCCGATAACGCCTTATATTAATATTGTGACCCGGTCGTTGTATTGTTTTACAATAAATCTGGCCTGTGTTCAATCGATTTCAATTTACTTCAACACTTGGATAATAAGTCTGGGCTCTCGGATTAGAAGCTTCGCCCCGCTACAATCAAAAGCTAACTACCAAGTTTCAACAACGGACAGACGGACATGTCTCAATTGATCAAGAATCAATATATACTTTATGGGGTCGGAAATGTATATTTCTATGCGTTACAAACAGGACCAATTTTATAATACCCTAAGCAGCGGCTAGCAAAATGTCGCAGCTGAAATTTGCTCAAAATAATCTGTAAATCTAAGTTAATATTTTAGTATAAGTTTACTACTTTCACTGAATTTTTTTTTGATATTTATTCATTAAATTTTTGCCGCTGCTGTTGCTGCTGATGTTCGTCTGTAGCTTTTGCTCTTTTTGTTGATGCTGCTGCTGCTGATGTTGTGTTCCTTTTTTTTTTTTTCTTATTTATGAAAACACACACACAAGGAACATGTACTTGGCGAGGAAATGAATGCTAATTTTTACAGTGTCTTATCTTTTTGATACGCACCTTATATACAAAATACTGGGTGCATGAACACAATTATTAAAAATTTTGAAAACCGTCATTGTTCGTTCAACCTTAATTTAAATTGATTTGATTCCTTTTGGTTCAAAACCAAAAAATTTTTGTTGCCTATGTTTAACAGTTATTCTTGAAGAGGACAGCGGGAACAAAAAAAAAGCTTACTTAAAATTTTAACTTTGTTTATTTTTTTATTTTTGCCTATGGGGGCGACCACTATAAATTGGCTTTTAATAGGGTAATCATAGATACAATCGGTCCACTTCCCAAATCGGAACAAGGAAATGAATACGCAGTAACCTTAATCTGCGATCTAACAAAATACCTTGTAATAATACCAATAAAAGACCGATTACCATTCGGTTTTAAAATAGCGCCAAATTCGTTCCAGAGAATGATGACCTTCGCAAGTGCTTCTTTATATGGGTGACTTAATAGACATATGTATGTTGCTCCGAAAAGCGTATGCTCAATAATATAACTGATGTTTTTTAGAAATGTCGGCAGCCAAAGCTAAAGTTACATCCTGAAAAATGGTAATTTTTCATGCATGAAGTCACTTTTTTGGGACATAAGTGCACAGATAAAGGAACCTTGCCTGATGACACAAAATATGATGTCATTCAATATTATCCAGTGCCACATGATCCGGACAGCGCTAGAAGATTCATTGCATTTTGCAATTACTACCGAAGATTTATAAAAAATTTCGCTGATTATTCTCGTCACATAACAAGATTATATAAGAAAGATGTAAAAATCGTGTGGACAGTTCATTGTCAAAACGCATTCAAACATCTGAAATCTGCATTAATAAATCCCACTCTGTTACAGTACCCAGATTTTAGCAAGGAATTTTGCACAATCACAGATGCAAGTAACTTAAAATAAAAATGGACTCCAACTCCCAGTTGCATACGGATCTAGGTCTTTCACAAATGGTGAAAGTAATAAGAGTACAACAGAAAAAGAATTAGCGGCAATTCATTGGGCAATTAGGCATTTCAGACCATACATTTATGGTAGACACTTTACTGTCAAAACGGAACACAGGGCATTAACTTATTTGTTTTCAATGACAAATCCAATTTCCAAACCGACTAGAATGAGACTTGAATTAGAGGAGTATAATTTCACTGTAGAGTGTCTAAAGGGAAAAGATAATTTCGTAGCCCGTAGCGCTATCACTAATAACTATAAAAGATCTACAAAATGTACAAACAAACAATAAAATTCTGAAAGTCACTACTAGAAATCAAAGTAAACAGTTAAATTCCTGCACACGAAATGATAAAGATAATGATATAAAAGATTTGCGAAAGCAATCTCTTAATGCTTCTAAGCCCAATGTATATGAAGTAATTGTAAATAACGAAGTATGAAAAGTTTCGGATAACTGATTCTTTAAGCATATTCAATCATGGCAAAAAAGACATTTGCGATATGTATACCAATGGAATTTTTGACTTAGGTCAATTTTTCCAAAGGCTTGAAAAGGAAGCCGGTATATTTAATATCAGCCAAGTCAAAGTGGCACCGCGAAAAACGATCTTTGAAATCATTTCAATAGATTCTTTTAAATTAATGGGCAATAAAATATAACAATCTTTAAGATTAGCGCTACTCAAGCCGGTGACCCTATTTTCAAATAATGATAAAGATAAAGAAGCAATACTGTTTACGTTCCATGACGACTCTATACAAGGAGGTCACACTGGAATATCTAAAACTTTAGCCAAAATAAAAAGGCTTTAATACTGGAAGAATATGACACGAGATATATCTCAATATGACTTGGGACATGGAGGGACTTCCGCGGTCATACAGTCCTCTGGTTTTCCACTTCGAAAGAGAGGAGGAAGTACGTCATGACCTCGAGCCGGCACCCTATCCGACATTTGAGAACATTTCTCCACCCGGATATATATATATAGGAAAAGGTTTATCGTCCGGGAGCAAAGCCAGCAGCACCATGGCAACGGGACTTGCATAGTTTTGTCGCCGTTGCTATTGCGCAGTTGTATTATTTCGGCTTTCCTTTGCTCCTTTAAGTAAATACAAACGACGCGGACGCCCGCTGCTGGCGCCTACTGCCGACGTCCGTCGCCGGCGCTCACTACTGACGCCTAAACTGTAACGGCACTCGACCAATACACATATGTAGTGGTAATTATCACGCCATATTTGATGGGTCCATCATAGGCCGCATCAGGCAGGCGGCGTCTAGGCGGACAGCGTCTACCAAAGACAGCAGCAGAAGTTTCTATAAGAAAAATTTGGGCAAGCGGCGACTGCGCAGAAAATGTAAAGAACATTCGAAGCTGAGTGCACAGATGTATCAATTAAATAGTGACCACTGAGTGAAAGCCAGGATACCCACCTCAAACGATACCCACCAAAGGATATTTAAGGATAACCAAATCATATCAACCTAAAGAATACCAAAGGATAAATATATAGTATCAACAGCAAGGATCAACCACGTCAAAGAGCAATAGTTTTCAATCGTGGTTAAATATCCTGTTGAGTTGGCCACAGGGTCCTTACCTCAATTCCCGGCAACCAAAACCCAACCTATAGGTAACATAAAGTATAGAAGATAAAAGTGTGGTTAGGAAATAATTAAAACCGAGTTCTGATCAATAAAGTTTATAACGTGGAAAGAAAAGAAAAGATAAATACAATGAAATGGGTCTTAGGGCACTAATACCTTCCTCTATCCTTTCCCTACCTCCTCGTGTGTGTTTAAATATTTGTATGTGCGTACATAGTAGTTTACATATGTGTCAGTCTGTTCAATGTTGTCCGGGTTATACCCTAGCCATTGTTTAGACTCAATCGTTTGTATATTTGTCGTAGTTATCAAATCAGGATCCGGGTAATACCCTACCTGATTTGAAGTATTTTGTCGTAGTTTAGTTTATTTTTTTATATATCTCAGTATGTAAAAAAATGTTCAAAGTGTCCAAAATCAAAAATAACTAAACATACAAAAACTCCATTGACTATAATAGAAACTCCACAAATGGCTTTCGATAGGGTAATCGTGGATAGGATAGGTCCATTACCAAAGTCAGAACAAGGAAATGAATACGCAGTAACCTTAATCTAACAAAATACCTTGTAACAATTTCAATAAAAGACAAAAGTGCGAAAACTAGCAAAAGCTGTATTTGAAGATTTTATTCTGAAGTACGGTCCAATGAAGATGTTCATTACGGACATGGGTACAGAATACAAAAATTCAATAATTGAAGATTTATGCAAAAACCTGCATATTAAAAACTTAACATAAACCGCACGTCATCAGCAGACTGTGGGTACTGTGGAGCGAAGCCATCGAACGCTAAATGAGTGTATACGTTTATACATTTCAGTTGACAGAACTGACTGGGATGTAGGGCTAAAATACTTTGCAAAATACCTCTATGGCAGTATTGTCCTTATAATCTGGTAATTGCTAAAACATCAAATTTACCATAAGAATTTAATAGTATAGACACAATAAAGCCTCCTTATAATGTAGAAGATTACGCTAAATAATCTAAGTTTAGACTAGAACAGTTATATAAGAGAGCTAGGTTAATGTTAGAAGCAAATAAGGGAAAACAAAAAACTGAATATGATAGGAATGCCATAAATTTTGATTTAAATATCAAAGAAGCTAACTTCGGCTCTGCCGAAGTTTGTATACCCTTGCAGCTTCATTGTTTTATTATTTAATTTAAAAACTAAATTTTTAAAGTAATTGAAGAGAAAACTCAACTAAAAATTTTCCCGAATTCACCGAGAATCGAACCCACCAATCACCGAAACATCGTGCGACCGATCTTTACGTACTACGTCACCATCCTCACTTAACTCACTTAAGCTAGTTCGACATACATATATGTATGTATGTACATATAGCAAACGCATGGCATCTCGCTCTTTAAAATTCGTTCTGTTCTGTCATAACGCAAATGTTTCTGTCTTTCTCACACACCGCGTGGTGACCAATTTTTGCATATGTATGTGTGTGTGTGATTGCTTGGAATTTGTTTTTGTTTCTTTGCTGCCAGAGAAAACTGCTATTTTACTCGAGGTACCTCCACGTTTTAGTTAATAGCTCTGGTGATAATTATTCGATCCTACTCATTTTCACAATTTTCATACTTCATAGATTAAGGAACTTAACTTTTCATGTTTCAACTATGTAGCTTAAAAATTTATGGTCTAAAACTTGATAGAAACAGACAGACGGACAGACGGACATGTCTTAATCGACTCGGCTATTGATGCTGATCAAGAATATATATACTTTATGGGGTCGGAAATGTATATTTCTATGCGTTACAAACATCTGACCAATTTTATAATACCCTCTGCAAGGGTATAAAAATCGGAGACCAAGTTTTATAAAAAAATGAGATAGGTCATAAGCTAGATTTTAAATATGTAGGGCCTTACATAGCACTTTGGGAAAAAATACCATTTTTTTTTGGCATTAATTCCAAATTTTAATCTAGAGACAAAAAAAAAAAAAAAAAAATTGAAAATTTTTTTGTATTGTTCGTCAGACTTTAATTTAATTTCGGATTTTTTTATTTTTTCAATCTGAGCATGATTTGACCCCTATAATTTTTTTCCTTTACCAAGTGTCTAAGCAAACTCTAATCAATAAATAATTCTAAATATGAAGAGTTGCACTTGATATTTTTTGCGGTTACTAAGAATTTGACAGTTCTTTTAATTTTTTGTTATTTTTATATTATGTTTCTTAAATTAATATTACAACAAAAATATTTTAGTAACATGTTTTTTATTTATAACTAAAATTGGTCACATTCTTCTTCTAATTCAATATCTAATGCAATATCCTCGTCTTCTGTCCATTCGTCACTTGAATCACCTTCATGATTTTTCAAAATGAGATCAAGAGATTCAAATAGCGTAACGACTTCATTCGGAATATTCATTTTTATACCCTGTACCCATAGGGTAAAAGGGTATATTAAAGTCGCTAAAATGTATGTAACTGGCAGAAGGAAGCGTTTCCGACCCCATAAGGTATATTATTCTTGATCAGCATCAACAGCCGAGTCAATTGAGACACGTCCGTCTGTCCGTCCGTCCGTCCGTCCGTCCGTCCGTCCGTCTGTCCGTATGAACATCTATTTCTCGGAGACTATAAGAGCTAGAGCTACCAAATTTGGGGTGAACATCCGCCTTATGCCTAGGCAGTTCAAGTTTGTTTCAAATTTTAGCCACGCCCACATCCGCCATCGCAAATCAAAAAAGAAAATTTTAAAATGAATTTACCAGAGCTGTATTAAAGATATTGAATTCTTGTGGACATAATTATATAGTCAAACTGTACTAACTGACCAAATTTCGTTCAAATCGGACAATAAACATCGGAGATATAGCCATTTGCATTTTGTACTGAATTGCCAAGGCGGCATTGGCAAATAAGAAAGAGCGAGATGGCACGCGTTCGCTTCTGCTGCATGTTAAAGGGAACTTCGTTTTTAATTTATTACGATTAAATAGATAGTTTAAAGTTTTTGTCACGCCCACTTCCGCCCCCGCAATTTAGAAAAAAATAAACACTAGAGAAGTTTTGAAGGAACACATTCTTATTTGGCACATCTAATAATGTGGCCAAAATGCAACATCTGACCAAATTTAGTCGAAATCGGACAATAAATATAGGAGATATACAAATGTGCATTTTGTATTGAACCAACAAGTGCGGGATTAGCTGTGCCAGATGTGAGCGAGATAGCATGCATTTCAAGGCAGTTCAAGTTTGTTTCAAATTTTAGCCACGCCCACTTCCGCCCACGCAATTAAATAAAAACGATAACTAGGGCTGCTTTCACGATATCATAATCTCACTTGTTACACCTAATTATATACTCAAACTGGACCAGCTGAAAAAATTTTGTTGAAATCGGACAATAAACGTCGGAGATATGGCTATATCCGTTTTGTACTGAAATGCCAAGGCGGCATTGGCAGATAAGAAAGAGCGAAATAGCATGCGTTCGCTGCTTCTGCATTTAAAAGGGAATTTTGTTTTGAATTGAGAGACCCGAATTCGAGTCCGCGCGGCACCAAATAAGAAATATATAAAATTATTGTTTTTTTGTTGTTGCATTTAAATTTAATTTTTACCTATACACCCTACAACAAGTTTGAATCACAATGACAGCCTCAAATTTCAAGCTACATGGTTGAAACATAAAAAGTTAAGTTCCTTGATCTATCAAGTATGGAGAGTTTGAAAATTAGTCGGATCGGATAATTATCACCGGAGCTATTAACTAAAACGTGGAGGTACCTCAAGTAAAATAAGGAATTTTCTTTGGCAGCAAGGAAACAAAAACAAATTCCAAGAAATCTGCCGCACAAACACAAAAGACCCGTGTTCGAATCCGCGCGGCACCAAATAAGAAATATATAAAATTATTGTTTTTTTGTTGTTGCATTTAAATTTAATTTGTATCCATACACTATAAACCAAGTTTGAACTTAATCGGATAATTATTAAGGTTACAAATCAATAATCATATTTGATAGAAATTAAATGTATTTTAATGCTCACTCATACTCATGTAAAAATTCAACCACCACGCGGTGTTTGAGAGAGACAGAAATATTTTAGTTGTGTTCTTACACAGAACGAAATTGAAAGAGCGAGATGCAATGGGTTTGCTATATATGTCGAATTAGCTTACGTTAGCAAAGTAATGACGGTGGCGTAGTGTGTAGAGATCGGTGGCACGATGGGCTTCGGCATTTGATGGTTCAATGCTCGGTAAAGAAGTGAAAATTTTTAGATGTGTTTTTTTTTCTTTTTTTGTTTTTTCTTTTTGATTTTGTTAAACATTTATATCAATTATTTTGCTGCAAGGGTTTACAAACTTCGGCAGAGCCGAAGTTACCTTCTTTGATATTTTTAATATTTATTCTGAATTTTATTTATTTTCACTTGAGAAAGTTTATTTGCTTTTATTTATTGCTGGAGTTGCAACTATCGTGACGGTGATCGAAGACGTGATTTGTGATCGTCAGGGCCACCACTAATGGGCATCAGCACAGTACTATTTCAGCGCGGACGAAATAATAGAGGAGGTAGTTACTACACTCAAAGAGGTAGAGGCAATGGCCGAGGTAAATACAACTCCTATAGTAATAACAATTACTACAATGACAATAATAATTACAATAACAGAAGAAAAAATAGAGGAGGACGAGGTTACAGCCGAGGTAGTAATAATTCAAACCGAGGCAACAACCTGAACAGAAACGGCTATAATAATAGTAATATCAACAATGTCCGAATTACCCAACACTATAGCAACAGCCCAAAATACTTTTGTCCGATTCCTAAGTACCACAAATAAATGCCAAATAGTAGGCTTTAACAATATAAAATTTGAATCACTTTCGAACTACGATATAGTTCAAAATACCAAAGATATAAGAAATGAATCTGTAGTTCATAAATTGAAGAAAAATTATTATTATTATTATTATTAAAGTGTAGGATATATGTTGGTGTAAATGCATGCTTAAAATACAAACTATGAATTTCTCACAGTAAAGACCAATGCAGGCTTTGCTTAGAATAGAATTAACCCCTACATATTTTCATATATACTGTACTCACACTATATTTTTATACAACACAAAATTGTCCCCCACATTATGTTCACACACACAATCACATTTACACTATGAATAAGACCCCCAAATGTATATACATGTGACCCCCTAGATCCTAGAATCGTGTATATAAACTCGACCTTTTTCTTAATAAAATCAGTATTCAAGCAACTCTTGTCTATTCACTACTCTGCAATCAACGGGTGAGCATCGCTGTGTCTTTGGCCCCCATTTGCATGATCTCTCCGAAGTCCACCCAATTTCAAGTGTTGGTTGCGACAGCCCTATGTCACTAGTTTATGTTCTAGAGGCAAACATTTTTATAAATAATAAAATTATAAAATTCAATAACATTTTGGTGACCCCCGACTTTGGCGTTCCCAATTTAAACAAATAAAACATTTTGGTGTAACAGTCAAAGTGTGAGAATTTTGTCAACTCAGACTAATTTTCTCAATAACACGCATATAAGGAATTTTGGTCAACTTGTCGATCATTTCCTTTTTTAATACAACGCTTTGGAAAATATTGATATTCCTTAGCGAGGGCACGGTTTTGCAGGCTAGCAACAATCCGGGGTCCCGACATTTACGAAGCAATTGATTAACTTGGATATCATTGCATTTGTGCATATCATTTATGTCAACTTGGCGACGGTATTGCACACCATAACTAAAAACTACATCTGCTTGTGAGACAACTGACTGTGTCAGCACTTTGTCACCTAGTCAATTTGGCGACTAGAATCACAGCGGAAAAAAGTACATTTGAGTCAACTTGGCGACTATTAGTGTACAACAGGTCAACTTGGCGACCATAAAATCTTCTGTTTGTCGGACAACTGAAATTATCAGCACTTTGTCACCTAGCCAATTTGGGGACTAGAACGACAGCAGAGTATAATCGGATACTCCAAATTTGGATTTCTGCAACGTGGGACAAGGCGTACCCAATCAATTGAATCATCTGGAAAACACGGAGACCAAGCAGTCGAAGGATTCTACGATTCATTATATACATTTATATTAAATAAAATAAAAAAATTTTTTTTAAAACTTTATACTTGTTCAATTTAACTTTATTTACTAGTACTTTGATCACTAATCGGTGCGAGTCGGAGCGTACCTTGTCAATTGACTAAAAAATATACTTCCAAAGGATTAAAGTACATAAAGTAAAATGGATAAAATATACGAACAACAGTTTGAGCGAGGTGAAGAGATTCAAAATGTCATCAGAAATGTCAAAAAGGACTCTGCCTCAAGAAAGTCAAAAGTTCTCTATTATGATAATAAAATTGAGACGATTGAGGATCTTTGGGATGAATTTGACAAAGCCCACACTGATTTATTGGAATCGTTGGGATACGAGCCATCCGGTCACGATTACTTCAAAAAGGAATATTATTCAACATTAAAAGAATTAACAGAAGAAGTAATAAAGGATTGGAAACTACAAAGCGCAAAAATTGAAGAAAGCAAATTGGCCCATCAAAAAGATGAAGATCGCACTAACATTCAACCATTGATCAGAAGGCAAGGCGCTATGCTAGCAACACTTTCCAGGACATTAAAGCAAATAATTCCTGAAGAGAAAATGAACTACAAAACAGTTGTAGAAAACTTATGGCAGCAGATAGAACAACTGTACTATGAGATGTATAAACTTGCAGTAGATCCAGTCGAAGCTGGATACAATTTGGAAACATTCATAGTGGCAGAAAAGGCGATACTGAAATTTTGTGTCCCACATGCACATGATGTGACAACGTCGTCACTACAATTGCCAAAAATTTCAATTCCAAAATTTGATGGAAATTATTTGAAATGGCAACAATTTCATGACATTTTTAAGAAAATGGTTCATGAATCAAACATACCCGCTGTACAAAAGATGTGGTATTTAAAAGCAAATCTATCAGGGGATGCCGAAAGATTAATTAGGCACCTTGAATTAACAGAAGTCAATTATGACACTGCATGGAAAATGTTGCAAGAACGATTTAACAATAAACGGGTCTTGGTTACAGCAGTGTTCGAAAAATTATTTGATCATCCAAACATTGGAAACGACGCCCTGTCAATAAAGAATCTTCATGATAATATTCATGAATCATTGCAAGCCTTAAAGAATATAGGCATTGACACAGAAACTATTATAATTTTCCATATGACAAGAAAATTGGATAGACTTACCCACACTCTATATGAACAATCCCTTTCCGACACAAGGGAATTGCAGAAGACCAAAGAATTCCTTGCATTTTTGGAACAACGTTTCCTTGCCCTCGAGGCGATTGGTACCAAGCAGTCCAGGGAAAGGCAAAAAATATGTGCATCAGCGTCTGGCACAAACTCATCTTCATGTCCGTTCTGCAGTAAGTTAAATCACAAACTGTTTCAGTGTGATAAATTCAAAACTAAATCTGCAGCAGAACGGTTAAACTACTGGGTACAGAGACAGAGAATGTGTGTCAATTGTTTTAAAACCGACCACATGTCGAAGGCTTGTAGCTGTAAGGGATGTTTGAAATGCGATGGAAAACACAATACATTGTTACATTTGGGAAACAACGATTTGAAACCAAATGTAACAGCTACGGTCTCAGCTACGTCCACATATGGAAGCAATAAAAATTATACTCTACTAGCGACGGCTAGGGTAATTGTTAAAGGGACCAATGAGCGAGAAGGAGAATTTCGTGCGCTCTTAGACAGTGGCTCCCAAGTCAATCTAATCTCAGAGAGACTTGTAAAACAATTATCTTTAAAAATAGAAAAGGCATCGCTAAGAATTGAAGGAGTAGGAGGACAACCACAACTCAGCAGATCAAGAGTAAATGTACTTGTGAAATCAAAATACACCGATTTCAGTACAAGAGTGGAAGCCTTTGTTTTACCGCATTGTTGCAGATCAACCCACAGAAGCAATTACGCAAATGTTTGACCTGCCTAAAAACATACCTCTAGCGGATCCCAACTTTTACAAAACAAGTAAAATCGATTTATTACTAGGTGCAGATCACCATTTCTCAATATTATTACCGGGACAAATAAAACAAAATAGTTGTCCAGTTCTTCAAAATTCAGAATTTGGTTGGATCATAGCTGGGAAAATAAACATGGTTACATCTGCACCTGCCACTTGTATGGTGCCTTCCAAGTCTGATGAACTGTTGGAGCGGTTCTGGAAATTGGATACCCTGAAACCAGCAAGATCATACAAAAGTCCAGAGGAAGAACATTGCGAAAAGCAGTTCTTGAACAATTTACTAAAAACCGCAGATGGACTGCCATTTGCTGAAGACTCTTCATCCCTGGGGGAGTCTTGTGATGTGGCTGTTAGAAGATTAGAAGAACAGCTTAGACACATGAAGGAAGTGTTGCCCAAAAAATTAACAAGGCGGCATCATTGTGTACTCAAACCTGACATTACCACAACCAAATTAAGAGTGGTATTGGATGCCTCGTCAGGAAAATCTGTGAATATCTTGTATCCAGAACCAGGTGAAAAACTTGATGATCAACTTGATGACGACGACGCCGATGATTCCCAAGAAGACGGGCTTAAGGATGCTACAACAAGGCAAAGCCCAAAAAGACGAATCTTAGCATCGTTACCTATAACGTTATTAATGATGTTGCTATTGTTACCATTGGCATTGGCCCAATCAGTAAATGTGACCCAATTTGATGCCAAACCTGGCATTTACTATGAAAAAATTGGAACGTCCAGATTTGCTGTAGCTGACTGGAAAATCATTGCGTATTATAATTTAGATCCTTATTGGGACGATATGAACACATTTTCTTTCGGAATAAAAAAGATTGGGGAAATGTGTTCCCGATTAAAACCAAGTCAAGCCTGTTCTGCAATGTACAAACATTTCCAACATGTGGAAGAGGAACTGAGAATGGAAAACGATCTCTTGCACATAGGACGAAATCGTAGAGCACCATTTGATTTTATTGGCAACATCGCCAGGAGTCTATATGGAGTACTGGACTCGGAATATGCAAAAGAAATGTCCAATACTATTGAAAAGGTGAAAACAAATGAGGAATACTTGGTAACACTCTTAAAGAATCAAACATCTATACTTGATTCAACAATCAACATCTTCAAGCGTGATGAGGCGATTATTGAGAAGCGATTGAATTTGATGGAGCAGCAACTACTCGATATATCTCAAGCACATTCTGATTCTGTCAAGACTTTTCAATGGTATCTCACGATAACAACACAACTTTCGGTGATTGCTTCAAATTTGCAACGAGTACAATCAGAGATTGGCCATGTACTCACTGACGTTCATCATGACCAAATTAGCCCGTTGTTACTCTCGCCTAAACAACTTGAACAACACGTAAAAGAGTTAAAAAATCATCTTCCACCAGGACACATATTTCCTGCCACAGACGATGATGTTCTACAACTGTATAAAATGATGAAGGCAGAAGGGAGCATTGTAAAGAAGCGCGTAATATTCAAAGTAACGCTACCATTGCTCTCAGCACAAGTATTTGAGTTATACAATCTAGTTCCCATACCAGCAATCAGCAATAAAGGAATTATGACGATGGATATTCAAATTCCCATGATAGCGGTCAATAAGCACAGAGATCAGTTTCTTGGATTAACAGCAACTGAATTAAAACAATGCCATCCAGTCACAAATGAAGAATTCATTTGTCAAAATAAACAATCTGTGTTCTCAATCAATAGTTATTGTGAATTTCAGTTGTTCAACAACAAAACTTCAAATATGTGTCAAATCAAATACACAATCATGACTTTCGTCTGGTTCAATATGTACTACAAGAACCATTGGATTTTTGCTACAATGTCGCCAATGGAGTTATCTGCAGTCTGCGATGACAACAGTTCAAGCATCACCATAAGTCAAGGAGGATTATTAACACTTGATCCAAGTTGCACTTTGCGGAATCCATTAATACGTGTAACTGGACATCGTATTACAACCACCGGCACAATGAATATGTCATATGCCCGGTTTGGGAATTTCTCCACTATGATAATGAACTCAACTAATGAAACGGCTTCTACCAATGTTCAGCTAAGCTACAATAAACTTGAAAAACTCAGTAGTCAATTATGGCCCAGATTCAAAATAGAGTTACCATATGACCTAAAATCTAGTCAAGGGCCTATTCAACATTACAACATTGCTTCATACATAGCGCTAATAATATTCATAACATTAGTGCTGCTGTATGTTATCAAAAATCGGTGTATCAACGGAAGACAAGAAGCCAGGATTGCTATTGGCCTTCAACAGATGACCCCTCCCACAACTGGTACCCAGATGCCAACTGGTAGTCAACCGACTCAATCTACACATCGACCTGTTGGAAACTACGATATCAACATTTAAGTAATGTTGAACAGTCGTTCAACGGCCGGGAGTATGTTGGTGTAAATGCATGCTTAAAATACAAACTATGAAACACAGTAAAGACCAATGCAGGCTTTGCTTAGAATAGAATTAACCCCTACATATTTTCATATACACTGTACTCACACTATATTTTTATACAACACAAAATTGTCCCCCACATTATGTTCACACACACAATCACATTTACACTATGAATAAGACCCCCAAATGTATATACATGTGACCCCCTAGATCCTAGAATCGTGTATATAAACTCGACCTTTTTCTTAATAAAATCAGTATTCAAGCAACTCTTGTCTATTCACTACTCTGCAATCAAGCATTTGCATGATCTCTCCGAAGTCCACCCAATTTCAAGTGTTGGTTGCGACAGCCCTATGTCACTAGTTTAATAGCCCGCTCTTACTAGTCCCAAAGAAAACCCTTTCGGGATCTAAAGAAAAAAAATGGCTGTTCACGCCAGAAAGGGTAACCAGCAGGAGTTAACCAGTAAGAGAGAACGGTCACACTCCGATGACCATCAAGTTCTATGGAAAACTCCATCTTAGTTAGTTGGTTTTTTCTTCCCGGCAACTATATACGTCCCCCGATATTCTCGGCCTCTTAATTTCACAAAAAAACACTCTTTAATCGTTAACTGCCGTATCTGAAATTGTGCACCGGTCCGGTACTTTGTATGAATAAAACTGGCCTGTGTTAATAAAACGAGTTAACGCGCGTTGTTAATTTACTTGATCATCCATACCCTTTCCTGGTACTAGAAGTGGGCTCTATCCATTGGAACTCTTCTCCCCACCACAAACATTGGTCCTTCGAGCCGGATATCCTTCCGCTCGCCCCAGCATCGCATCGGTGGAGAATTCTGATAAGTAGAAACGTTTTTTATTACCATTTTTTCCAACACATATACATATACATACATACATACCTGCAGTGAAAAGTTTCCCGCTCTTTCCATAGCGACTTTTCATTCGACATTGTATGGATATTCAATTGTGCATGTGATCTCCTTTCATCTCTTTAGCTTATCCTAGCATTTTATGTACATTTCATCCTTTTTTATTTATAATTTTCTTCCGCCCGCGATCCGCGTATTCCTCTGCATACACACATACATACATACATAAGTGCATAGAAGTGAGTGCAAGTGCAATCTAAGAAATTAAAAATAAAGTGCTTTAATTTTTCGTACTCGGCTCAAGATCAATAACCAACTCACCGGTAAATAACTTGGCCATAATTCCGACCAGTGCTATGTCGCGTCAGAAACGAGAAATAAATTAATCAATTCGCGAGTTTTTAATTCAACATATATGCACATGCGCCCACACTAACATACATATACATATCCAAATACACATACATACATTTGTGTGGCGGCATTTGCATACACCGGTGTGATTAAAACTTTTCGGCACTGATTTTCTAGATTTTCCGCGCACTGATTTTCCGATTTCCACATTGCACTTCACTTGCACTTTCGTTGTTTGTTGAACGCGTAAAAAAAATTTAATAAGACTGATAAAACTCGCACTACAACTGTTGTCTTTTTGCCGGCCCAGCTGATTGTTTCTATTAGGAGCGCGATCACGACTTCGATCGCCGTCACGCTAGTTGTTCCTCTTACGATAAATAAAATATATATGAATTTTTAAGGCGAAAACAGTCCACAAAATTGGAAAAAAAAGTAAATATATAAAAAATCCAAGGAAAATTTTTCCGCGCCAAATTTTAATTTTGACTCCAGTGTGTACAAGTGTGACAAATAATTTCAGTCAAAGAAATTTTAATTTATTATTTTTTCTTTTGACAAAAATAAATTGTGCCCGGTCCCCTTGCGACTTGCAAAGCGAAATTTAGTCCAAAAATTCCGGTTTTCTATTTTTTCCTAATTTTCGAAATTTTTCAAAGTATCAAAAAAACAATTACGCGGTGTTTTTTTCAAGGGCGTATCAGACAGCGCAAAATTTCGCAAGCAATCCAAAAAGGCTGCCGTCGAAATAACGTTTAATGTTTTTAAACCGTTTCCACTGGTCAACATAAATCACACGTAACACAAATCGCATTTTTTTTCAAAAAAATTATTTATTTTCAATTTTTGTTTTTGTCTCATATTTCCTATTTTTTATTTATTAAAAAAAATATATATACATATTCCACCCTTCGATTGCCGACACATCCGTTCGGTCCCCATACAGTCCACTATCAAAGATTCGTTGATCAACACGAAATTCTTCGTGGCTCGTTTTTTAGCCCCATCCGACTATGCCCATCGACCCTGCCAAAAGCAGCAACAATTCCGATCGCCTCGTAGTGCCTCGTCGCTCTCCTTCGCCATCCACGACGCCACCTAATCCAAAGGTACCTCGTACGTTCGACACCGTCAAACGGAGTTCTTCCGGTTTCTCAAACCTTGAGCCCGCGCCAAGCGTTCTCGGCGCTACACCTAAAAGAGCTTCCGTAACCAGCCGCACTCCCTCGCCCGCGCTCTCTGATTCCAGCGCACTTCCAATTCCAAGTGTCACGGTGTCCGCTCCAGCGTCCAAAATAAGAACCCGTTCCGAGTCTCAACGACTATCCGACGCTACAGAAATGTCCATGAGTCACTTCATCGCCGCCTGTGACGGCCAATACAATGGGCTCCCTCGAGGAGGAAGTGCAAGTATATGCCATGAGAATGCACTTGGAACAGACGAAAGTTCTGTGGAACCGAATCGAAGCTGAGTACTTGTCATGTAAGAGAGCCCTCACGGCCGACGCGGGTGAGGAGAGCCGCACTAATGTGGTGACCGTGAAATCCAAGTACGAATACGCGTATATGGTGTACGTACGATGCTCCCGCGTCCCAAAACGCCCCAGAAATTCGCGAGCAGCACGTCCATGCTTGGCTATCGGGTACCTCCATATGAGGTGGACGTTTTCACGGGCGACTACAATCAGTGGCCCACTTTCCGAGACCTGTTCACGGCCATGTACGTGAATCCACGGTTGGCACCAGTTGAGAAGCTGTATCATCTGGTGTCCAAAACGCGTGGCGAGGCAAATGCAATCATTTCCAGCTCCCCATTGACCAACGACGGTTTTTACGCAGCTTGGGAGAAGCTGCAGGCTCGCTTCGAGAATAAGAGGCAGCTCGTTGCGAGCCAAACGAAGATACTCTTCAACCTCCCATCCGCTGTCCACGAAACTTGCGCGGCCCTGAAGGATCTCCAAACCACCATTCATGGATGTTTAACAACACTGACGCGTTCCGGAGTTAGCACGGAGAACTGGGACGTCTTGTTGGTGGCACTTTGCACTTCAAAACTGCCAAATGCCACCATCGCAGTATGGGAACAATCTAAGCCGAACAAGACAGACCTCTCATCCTGGTCCGACCTCAACAACTTCCTTGTAAAACGTTGGAAGGTCGAATGTCCACTCCTGCATTGCAAGTCATCCCTGCAGCCGTCCGCAAATCGGTGCCTCCAACGAAATTCCAGGCGTTGAACACCCAGGTCACTGTCAACCAGGTCTCCTGTAAAGTGTGCGGCAGAGAGAACCATCCAATCCGATTATGTCCGAAGTTCACAGATATGTCTGTCCCAAGCCGAATGGCTGCAATCAAGCAGCAAAAGTTATGCCTCAATTTGTTGTGTCAGCTGAGAGAGTGTCCGAGTGCTCACAACTGCCATATATGCACCATAAGCGGCACTACACTCTACTCCATCGCGTCGGCGCCGCAACAGTGGCGCCCCCAGTGGGCAGCCAACAACCACTTCCCCCCGGTCGAATCCACTGAACGGCCATCTTCAAGCCATAGTCTGCAAAATTTTCTGGTATCCTCACCCCGTAAGGGCTTGCTGGGGACTGCCATGGTGGTGCTATGTCATTCAGGCGCTGAATTCCACGCTCGAGCCCTGATAGACACCGGATCCCAAGGGACATTCCTATCCGAGAGGATGTTCAACTTGGTTCGACCACCATACCGAGTCATTGATGCTCAAATCAGTGGCATTTCCAACTGTGTGGGCGCCAGCGCCCAGAAATTATGCCAGCTAAAGATCGCTTCTCCTAGCGATCCCTCTAAACAAGTGGAAACGTCCGCATTCGTCCTCCCAAATTTGGCTGGAGCCCTACCGTCCTGTCCGTTTCCACAGGAGGTGGATGGAAATATTCCTGACCTGCCGTTGGCAGACCCTCAGTTCCATCAAAGTTCGTCAATTGATCTATTGATCGGCGTTGACCTTTTCCCGTACATTCTGGGCGAGCGAATAAAATAGGATATTTGCGGCTCCCTCGTCGGACTTAAAACCGTATTTGGCTGGGTTCTCTGCGGCCCCATGGACTCCGTCACTCCTGCGACAGATGTTTTCGCTGCCCAGGTTTCCATCACACCAACCAACGCCAACTTGGATAAACTCCTTACCAAGTTTTGGGAGGTAAAAGATCTTCCAGCAAAACTGGAAAAGGAAGCGGATAAAAGGTGCCAGCTGCATTTTCGGGAAACCACTAAGAGAAGAGCAGATGGCAAATATGAGGTATCTCTACCGTTCAAGGATCCTGAGAACATCGACCTGGGGCATTCAAGATCGATCGCCATGGCTCAGTTCCTCAGGAATGAAGCGCGGTTGGGAAAGAATCCTGAGCTCAAAGCCCGATATGGAAAGTGCTTCAGGAATATGTAATATTGGGGCATATGATCCGCGTGCCGATCGTGCTACCGACTCCAGGAATTTCTACCTGCCTCATCACGCGGTGTTCAAGCCCGACAGCACCACGACCAAAATCCGCGTCGTCTTCAATGCTTCTATTCCATCCACCAGAGGTGTCAGTTTGAACGGCGTCCTGCATACCGGTCCCACTCTGCAAGCAGACCTTACCGTACAGATCCTTAAATGGCGTTTTTTCCATTACGTCTTTAATTCCGACATCACCCAAATGTATCGGCAAATCTTTGTTTCCGCAGAACACACTCCTTTCCAGCGCATCCTCTATCGAGATCAAGACGGCCAGCTCCAAGATTACAAACTCCAAACCGTCACATTTGGAGTCAACAGTGCTCCGTTTTTGGCCATTCGAGTCCTACTTCAGTTAGCTCAGGATGTGGAACAAAGGTACCCCCGAGCGAGCGAAATTCTTCGTAGCTACATGTACGTGGATGATGTTTTTGCTGGGTCCCACACTAAGAAGGAGTCGCGTAAGGCGATACAAGAACTCCAAGGCGCCCTGACCTCCGCTGGTTTCCCTCTCCGGAAATGGACATCGAATGAAAAAGATGTATTGGCAGCCATCCCACGAGAGCATTTACTTAATGCCGACTTCCTTGAGCTAGAAGATGCAAGCACCGCCAAGACGCTGGGCGTCCGCTGGAAGGCTACGCAGGATCATTTCTTCTTCGTGACTGCTGACCCACCGTTGCAAGCGTCCATCACCAAGAGGGAGGTCCTATCCCACATCGCCAAGTTGTTCGATCTAGCAGGATGGTTGGCCCCCTTCGTAGTCCGTGCAAAAATATTCATGCAGCAGCTTTGGCTGACCGAGGAGGAAGTCTCTCCCCCCAACACTCATTCTCACCCAACAGGAGTTATTCGAGGCCGAAAAAAAGGCCTTAGTTCTAGCTACTCAACAACGTGAGTATCCGACAGAAATCCGATGTCTGTCAAAAGTTCAACCAGTTCCCTCATCGAGCTCGCTTGCATGCTTGTATCTGTTTCTCGACCAGCACGGCGTCCTGCGTGCCAGCGGTCGATTACGAGCCTCCGAATCTCTTAATTACGATGAACGTCATCCAATTCTACTCCCGTAAGGCGCTCATCTTACTCAGCTCATCATCCGATTCACGCACCATATTACGTTGCATGGAGGCAACCTACTAATGATCCGATTCTTGCGGGCTAAGTTCTGGATTCCGGAGATTAAAAATGCATCCTGCACATTTCAATCCACCCAGCGCACCGCACATGTGTGGCCTCTGGGAAGCGGGGGTGAAGAGTTTTAAGACTCTGTTTTACAAATCCACAGCCAGTGTGCGCTACACCTTCGAGGAGCTCTCTACCCTGCTGTGTGGGATACAGGCGTGCTTGAACTCGCGTCCCATTTCGCCCATGAGTGAAGATCCGGAGGATCTTTTGGCCTTGAGTCCTGGTCATTTCTTGGTGGGTGGGCCACTAGTGTCCATCGCAGAGCCAGTGTTCACGGAGGAGCCCATGTCCTTGATTAATCGCTGGCAGCGGCTGAAGGCTCTTCACCACCATTTCTGTCAGCGGGGGAAGGACGAGTACCTCAAGGAGCTGCATAAGCGAAACAAATGGAAGCTCCTCAGCCGAAATCTCCAAGTTGGCGACCTCGTAATCATTTATGAGGACAACTTACCGCCCACAGCGTGGCGGTTGGGGGGAGAAGAACTCGTCCATCCTGGCGCTGACGGCTTAGTACGAGTCGTTGATGTTCGCACTTCACGCGGTCCCATCAAAAGGCCGGTCGCAAAGCTCATTCTGCTTGTCGTCGACTCCGACCCCGCTTCCTCCCAGTAGCGAAGCGGTGGCGCCTTTTTTGTCGTCTTACTGTCCTTTTTCTCCTCCTAATATGATCGTTCGCTTCGTGTGCCACTTTAATTGTTTTCTGCCATGCTTAATCCTTGTTTTATGTTCTTTCTTCTCCTAGAATCCAGTTTGTTTTTCTCATAGCAAGTCATGGCTCCTAGAGGTCCTCGTTCCGACCGCTCCGAGGACCGCGAAGTCCATGCAACTCCGGCAGTGCAAGCGGTTCTTAAACCTGCGCGGAGAGAAGCGGCTCAGGGCAGTGCTAATAAACAAATATTGCCCCAATTGCCTAGCGCACGACGAACACTCGTCCGGGTCGTGTCGAATGATTAACGGATGTCGGCGCTGTGGAGAGGCGCATCACACCTTGCTGCACTCCACGGAGTACTCAAAACGGAAACGGGCACCTCAACAGGCACAACCAGATAACGCTCGGAGGGCGTCGTCCTCACCCACGCGAGCACGGAGCGTGTCCAAACCTGTTAAGGCGGACTCAAACGGCAGCGCATCCAACCCCAGGCGATCCCGGTCAGCCGGCGACCCATCTCGAGCTCTCACGCTGTTCTCGCAGCTCCAGCTAAAAGTGACGACGGTGATGCCGACCGCTGTAGTCAAAATCGGCAACGGCCGGAGGGAGTTTAAGACGCGAGTCCTTTTGGACGCCTGTACACCGACAAGCCGCATCAGCCCATCTTGCGCGGCAGCCCTTGGGTTGGCGGTCACGCATGTGGGCAGAGACAAGGCCTGACGGGCCACTTTCCGATCCCGGACCGACCCGGAATTCAAGAGGGAGGTGGTCCTCCAGGTCGAGCCCGGCCTTCGGTCAACTACTCCCATCCGGCAGGTCTCTGATGCCGTCCGCAAAAATTTTTCCACATTGGTGTTGGCGGACCACAATTTTCATCGTCCAGCGTCCATATTCGTCGTGTTTGGAGCTGACCTCTATCCTGGGGTCATCCAGCCCGGTTGTGTTCCGGGTCACAGTGGCACTCCCGCAGCTCAAAGCACCGTATTCGGATGGATCCTGTCCGGCTCCTGTGGCATCTAGGCGCTCCAGAACGCAGCCGCTCCCCATCCTTACCAGTCCACCCGCCAGAAAGGGTGACCAGCAGGAGTTATCCGGGGGGGAAAAAATCCAGTAAGAGAGAACGGTCACACTCCGATGACCAGCAAGTTCTATGGAAAACTTCATCTTAGTTAGTTGGTTTTTTCTTCCCGGCAACTATGTCCCCCGATATTCTCCGCCTCTTAATTTCACAAAAAAACACTCTTTAATCGTTAACTGCCGTATCTGAAATTGTGCACCGGTCCGGTACTTTGTATGAATAAAACTGGCCTGTGTTAATAAAACGAGTTAACGCGCGTTGTTAATTTACTTGATCATCCATACCCTTTTCTGGTACTGGAAGTGGGCTACCCATTGGAACTACTCGCCCCACCACAAACATTGTAATTGAACATTAGTAATTGACTATCGTCAAATAAACAAAAATTGCTGTCAGATAAGTTTCCGCTCCCCAGAATTGATGATATTCTTGATCAATTGGGAAGATTTTTCTTGCCTTTACTTAACGTCAGGTTTTCATCAAATTGAACTAGAGAAAATATCAAGAGATATAATGTCTTTTTGAACGAGCAATGTGTCATATCGTTTCAAGTGATTACCTTTCGGTCTGAAAATAGCACCTAATTCATTTCTGAGAATGATGACAATAGCATTCTCAGGGCTTGAGCCTAGCCAAGCTTTCCTCTATATGGATCATTTAAGCGTTATTGGTTGTTCTGAACAACATATGATTAAAAATTTAATCGATGTTTTTGAACTTTGCTGAAAAAACAATCTAAAACTGCATCCAGAAAAATGCTCATTTTTATAATCTGTACCCATAGGGTAAAAGGGTATATTAAAGTCGCTAAAATGTATGTAACAGGCAGAAGGAAGCGTTTCCGACCCCATAACGTATATATATTCTTGATCAGCATCAACAGCCGAGTCGATTGAGACATGTCCGTCTGTCCGTATGAACACCTAAATATCGAAGACTATAAGAGCTAGAGCTACCAAATTTGGTATGAACATCCGGCTAATGCCTAGGCAGTTCAAGTTTGTTTCAAATTTTAGGCACGCCCACTTTCGCCCCCGCAAATCAAAAAAAAAAAATTTTAAAATGAATTTACCAAAGCTGTATTAATATATCGATATCGAATTCTTATTTGGTGGATATAATTATATAGTCAAACTGTACTTACTGACCAAATTTCGTTCAAATCGGATAATAAACATCGGAGATATAGCCATTTGCATTTTGTACTGAATTGCCAAGGCGGCATTGGCAAATAAGAAAAGAGCGAGATAACATGCGTTGGCTGCTGCTGCATGTTAAAGGGAATTTCGTTTTTAATTGATTGCGATTTCGAGAGTATTTGAACTTTTGTTTAGTGCCTACGCAAACCAAGATAGTTTAAATTTTAGCCACGCCCACTTCCGCCCCCGCAATTTAGAAAAAACGAATTACTAGAGCAGTTTTGAAGGAATCACATTTTTATTTAGCATTTTAAATGCAACATCTGACCAAATTTAGTCGAAATCGGACAATCAATATAGGAGATATACGAATGTGCGTTTTGTACTAAACCAACAAGTGCGAGATTAGCTGTGCCAGGTGTGTGCGAGATAGCATGCAGTCGATAAAAATTTTGAATTAAATCAAAGGGGATCTCGAGGGTGTTCGACTTTATTTAATACAACTAGTTGGTACAGGGTATACTCAATGTCGGCTGGGACGACTTGCTTGCTTCATTTATGCATGAAGTGACATTCCTAGGTCACAAATGCACAGACAAAGGAATCTTGCCAGACGACAAAAATTTGACGTCATCAAGAATTATCCAGTCCCACATGATGCAGGTAGTGCTAGACGTTTCGTTGCATTTTGCAATTACTATAGACATTTCATACATAATTTCGCAGAATACTCCCGGCACATAACAAGATTATGTAAAAAGAATGTTCCATTCGAATGAACAGCAGAAAGCGAAAATGCATTCCAATATTTAAAAGACAAGCTCGTTCAACCCAATCTATTGCAGTACCCAGATTTTAGCAAAGAATTTTAACATAATCACAGATGCAAGCAAACAAGCATGTGGAGCAGTTTTAACTCAAAACTATAATGGACTCCAAATTCCTGTTGCATATGCATCAAGAGCATTCACCAAAGGTGAAAGCAACAAAAGTACTACAGAACAAGAGCTAGCAGCAATACATTGGGCAATAACATATTTTCGAATATATATATGGCAAACATTTCACAGTGCGAACAGACCATAGACCATTAACATATTTATTATCTATGGTCAACCCAAGTTAAAAAAATTAACACGCATGCGGCTAGAATTGGAAGAGTATGACTTTACAGTACAGTATTTGAGAGGTAAAGATAATTTTGTGGCAGACGCCCTATCGCGGAAAACTATATCCGAATTAAAAGTTATGAATACAAAAGTCCTGAAAGTCACTACCAGGCAACAAAGTAGACAGAAAAACTGCGCAGTTAATAAAGGAGTTTTGCTAAGGCAAAAACTTAAAAATGCTTCTAGGCCCAACGTATACGAAGTCATCAAGAATGACGAATCAAAATGTTCATTAAAACATTGAAAAAAAGTTATAGCAAGAATTGATGTTAGCGATTTGTACACCAATGGAATTCTCGACTTAGGTCAGTTCTTTCAAAGGCTTGAAATGCAAGCCGGTGTACTTGAAATCCCCAACTCAAAGTGGCACCGAGCGAAAAGATCTTTGAAATTATTTCAATAGATTCTTTTAAAAATATGGGCAATATTATATTGAAAACATTAAGAGTAGCGCTACTCCAGCCGGTGACCCTAATAAATAATGAAAATGAAAAAGAAAAAGAATCAATACTGTCTACATACCATTATGATCCAATTCAAGGAGGTCATACTGGCATTACCAGAAGTCTGACAAAAATCAAAAGGCACTACTATTGGAATAATATGGGACGCCATATCAAAGAGTACCTAAGTAGATGTCATAAATGCCAGGTGTCAAAAACCACTACATACACAAAAACCCCCATGATAATAACAGAAACTCCAGCAAAGGCTTTTGATAGAGTGATAGTGGACACAATAGGTCCGCTACCAAAATCAGATAATAAAAATGAGTATATTATCACATTGATATTCGATCTGACAAAATACTTAGCAGCCATTCCAATTGCATTAAAGAGTGCAAGTAATGTAGCTAAAGCTATATTCGAAAATTTTATACTACAGTACGGTCCAATGAAAACACTTATTACGGACATGAGAACTGAATATAAAAATCAGATTATAACAGATATATGCAAATAAATGAAGATTAAAAATCTAACATCTACAGCATACCACCACAAGACTTTAGGGACAATAGAACGAAGTCATAGAACTCAATGAATATAGTCGTTCATACATAACAGCAGATAAATCCGATTGGGATGTTTGGATACAATATTTCACTAGTTGTTACAACACAACACCCTCGGCAGTGCATGAAGACTACCAAATCAGTTTATAAATTTTGACAAAATTGATAAAATAGATTCTATACAATTTAGAAGACTACTCTAAAGAAATAAAATGTAGAATAGAAATAGCATATAAAAGAGCTAGAATAATGTTAGAAAACAATAAGTTGAAGAATAAGAAATATTACGATAAAAATACTGT
Source organism: Drosophila saltans (assembly GCA_018903575.1). NCBI lineage: Eukaryota > Metazoa > Arthropoda > Insecta > Diptera > Drosophilidae > Drosophila > Drosophila saltans. Next base: position 116,281 of record JAEIGH010000184.1, on the reverse strand, counting down.
TGCGGTGCGAATTAAGTACGCCCCGCGCCAACATAGTTAATTATAAGTACGCCCCTGACCCTTTATCCGAAAGTCCCGTTTTATAAATTGCTCTATTTGTGAATTAATTTGGCATACCTGTACATACTGATTTTTATTTTTGGAGGAGCTCATCGTCCGCCGGCGAGCCAACATTCTGAAATATTTTCTTGGCTCCAGAAATATATTCTTGGATCTGAAATATTTCTTGGCTCCAGAAATATTCGCACAGGAGAATATTTCTTTCGCATAATAATCGTGGTATAAGAGTACTTGCCTAGTGTCAAGTACCAAAGCGCCACGTGGAGTCTCTTCCAGAATTTTTTTCGTAAGAGCGATTGCGGCAGACGTGAACAACGAACCGACTTGCTGAGAGAGGAGGCGAAAGGGAGATAGAGAAACACGTGAATAATTTGCGGTTAATTCAACATAACCTCAATTGTTGCGTAACATAGACGCAGCAGCACAATTAAAGACCAAGATGGACAAGCAGTAGTGACCGATGCTAAGAGCCAAGAATATTTGGTGAGCTCTATAGCACCTCAGGCTGGAAGGATGTCTAACAACCAAGAGTCGGATGCTCAAACGACATCTACACCTTCAAGAAGCAACGCTCTGCCTTCGGTATCGCACAACGCGATTCTTGACGGAATGTTTGCTACTCGCATGGGAGATTGCACAACGATTGAACGGCCAATTGTGCCCGATCCTTCGGCATGGAGGAACAAGTTTGCCTTTCTTGGCAAATACGGCTAAATTCAGCAACGAATTTACAAAGCATGCCACGCCAAGTACAGGGCTCCGATTTGGAAATACGGATTGGAGAAAAAATACGCTATCAGCTGATCAGATAGCTGCGCGCCAGGTCCTGAGTAGAGATCTGTCGACATTTTCGGGCAAACCAGAAGAGTGGCTGCTGTTTATTAGCCGCTACGAGCAATCCACTGAAAGATGTGGAATGAGCAACGAGGAGAATTTAATTCGTCTTCAAAAGTGCTTTAAGGGAGCGGCTTTGGATGCCGTCCGTGGCAAATTGATGTGTCCTGCGACTGTTCCATACGCTGTTGGAACACTAAGGATGCTGTATGGCAGACCTGAAATTATTTACTCAAGTCTGCAACGGAAATTAAGAGATGAGCCACCAGCCCGATCGAATAATTTAGATTCGGTAATACAGTTGGCTCTGGCAGTGCAGAATTATTGTGCGACAAGGATTACTTGCACGACCCTGCATTGCAGGGCGATCTTGTGGAGAATTTGCATAGCGATCTGAAACTGGATTGGGGACGCCATCGTTTTGCTTTATCTGGATGTGTTGTCAACTTGTCGAACTTTGACAACTGGCTTTATACTTCACCCGCCAAGAGAAGCTACAAGGAAGACAAACGAAAGAGTATTTCTGCACAACGAGCTTCTCCAGTCAGCCAAGGATTGAGAATGGTTCATGTGTAAAATGTAGAGGAAATCACCTCCTGGCAGCCTGCCACCAATTTCGAGAGATGAGCAGTGGCCAAAGAAGGGATTTCGTAAAGCAGAGACTGCTTTGTTTTTGCTGTTTTGGGCAGCATATTGTACGCAACTGTAGAGCCAAAACGAATTGCGGAATTGAGGATTGCAAGTTAATGCATAATGCCTTGCTTCATCAAACATTTGAAGGCGTCAATAAGCAATCGACGATGCAGAGCACCGAGGATGTGAAGCAGAACCAGTCTGCAGTTTTGTTCCATGGGATCGAAACTAATAAAGATTTATTTCGGTATATTCCAGTCAAATTATATGGAAGAGAGCGAACTGTGTCCACTTACGCCCTCGTCGATGAAGGAGCCGCTTGCACGTTGATAGAAAGAGAACTGGCCGACGAGTTAGAACTGGATGGTCCTGCCCAAAACCTATGTTTAAAATGGACGGGCAATGTAACCAAAACTGAAACTTTATCAAAGAAGTCATTGTTGGAGTATCAGCAAGAGCTGTGGATGCAGCACGGTATAATCTCAAGGGCGCACCGATAACGGTAATATTCTACCCCCACCTAAACCATCTCGTGCAACGCCCATGTCCCACTAATGTCAATCGACTCAGACTGTTGCAACACCATCCAGAACTACTGGAATCAACATCCGGCGGAATGCCGATACAGCAGGTTTCACATACAGGGAATATTACACATAATCCACATATACATACATAATATTTTCCTGGTACTAACCAAAAGCCTCTGCGTAGGCAACATAGTATAAGAATATGAGAATATGCCGGTTCAGCAGATTCTCACATACTAACCCAGAGCCTCTGCGAAGGTTCCATATAAACAAACGAAATGAAATAAACTCACTTGATAATTTAGGCACAAGGGTATCAGACGTGACTTTTATTTAAAACTTGAACCACAATTGGATAAACATCATACTGGAAATCAAATTATAATTGGACAATCCCTATACTTCCAAGGGTCCCTACAATCAAGGACATAGCTGGCGCAGCTCGGTACTCGGTACTTGCAATAATTGTAACAATGTAAGGATACAAGTAAGTACCCAATGGCAGTGAAAAAAAAGTGGTGAAAATGAACAAAAATCATTTAGTGAAAAAAAAAGAAAATAAAGAAAAAGGAAAATATATTAACAAATTGAAAATGAAAACAAGAATCATTTTAGTGTCAGAAAAAAAAATAATAAAGAAAAAATATTAACAAATACAAATGAAAGAATTAATACCAAATGCTAATAATATACATATATATCTATTGACAAGTAAAATCACAACAATTTCAAATCTTGATAAATAAAATGTGCAACAACAAATCACTTATGTATGAGTCACGGCCATCAAACGCTGATCACCGTCGGCACATACAAGAACAATATATATGAATGTTTAAAAAAAAAAGAAAAAGAATAATAAAGATGAATAATTTGTGCAATACAAAAATGGTTTATGTACTCAATGCGGCGTCAATCGCTGATCACTGCTAGTGAGTACATAAGCTATATATATATAAAAATTTTTTTAATAAATGTAAAAAAATATAAATATATAATGAAGGTGTTGTGCAATATGAAAATTATTTATGTATTGGAACGCGGCGTCAATCGCTGATCACCGCTAGTACATTGTAACGATCATTTTTCGTCCTGTTGTTCGGCAGAGCCGGATTTCAGGTGTCGAGGTTCGGCACAACAAATTTAGTCTTTTATATATTGCTAGGAATAGCTCCTAGTCTTTCCTATATTGCTAGGAATACTCCTAGTCTTATATATAGTTCGAGGAATAGCTCCTAGTCTTTGACTATGTGCTAGGAATAACTCCTAGTCTTTAATTCTGCTGCTAGGAATATCTCCTAGTCTTTAATTCTGCTTGATGTTACCCTTCGTTTGACCGTCGAGTTTCCGCAAGGACTCAATTCCACTAATTTCGCAAAATATTGTTCTTCTCTGGTGTTCTTTACTTGATGTTCAACTTCACTTATAGACTTCACTTTTTGATTCTTCACTTGGTTTTCATAACTTTCATTCACGCACTACTTATCCCTCTGGTCTCAGCCGTGCGTATTTATAGGCATCTTGACCCAATCAGGACGCGTGGTGAACTCCTGACCCGTTACGGGTACTTTTCCATCAGTTTTTCCTTAACTTCCTCGTTGTCCGGCCGGTCCAACTTGTCTGTCTCGGCTTAGCTGAAAAATGCTGAAATCGGATTTGGAGACATACACTTCTTGTTGGTGGTCTGTGTTTTCCTCCGACGTTGCCTGCGTTTTTAATTCGCTTATGTGGGCCGTTTTTGTCTTTCCGCTCGCCATATGTACCAATTTACATATTACAGGTGATGTAAATCCTTTTATCTTATATGGCCCTCCATATCGCGGCGCTAATTTGGCCGCAAATCCTTCCGCTGCATTTGACAGGTAGTGTTCCTTTGCCCATACAATGTCTCCGATTCGTGGCCTCCATTCACGTCTTATCAGGTTGTAGTGCCTTGCCTGGTCTTGTGCCGCCTTTTCCAGATTTCTACGTACTAGCGTACCTATCTCTTTCATACGCTTTTCCATATCTTGAAGTTTGTGGTCTGGCTTGCCTGTTCCTGTCGTTAGCGTGTCATATACTGCTCCAGGCAATCTCAGCTCTCTTCCCTGAGTTATTGTCATTGCCGTATATCCAGTTGCATCTGACACGCTGGAGTTCACGGCCAACATTAGTTCAGGCCACAATTCGTCCCATCTGCGCTGGTTCCCTTCTGCGAATTGGGCGATCATCGTTTTGACCGTTCGTTTGGCTCTTTCGGTATGATTATCTTGTGGCGTATAGGGTGCTGTTAGTTTATGATTGCTTCCCCAATCTTGTAGCATTTGCTTGAAGATTTTGCTCATAAATTGTACGGCATTTTCCGTTATTACTACTTTTGGGTCACCGAATTACCATAGTTGGATATTGGTAATGGGCCGACAAAATCTGCACAAACGGTTGCCCATGGTTCCTCAGGTATCTGGGTTAGCACACATCCAGCTGCCTGTTGTTGACTTGATTTATACTTTTGGCAACTTTCGCATTTATTCACGTATGTTCGAATGTCCCTTTGCATTCCCGGCCAGTAGTATCTTGCCGCTACTCGCGCAATTGTTTTCCTTGAGCCTGTATGTCCTGCCGTCGGAGTGTTGTGATTCTCGTTTATTACCTGCTGTCTTAGCGTTTTTGGAACGCACAGTTTCCATGCTCCTACGTCATCGTTGCCCGCTCTGTGAGGTATGTTTCGATACAATTGCCCGTTCTCGGATAAGTAGTCTGTAAACTCTTTTTATACATTTCACTTATCCATTCACATCCATTGTTCGCTTCGTCGGCATGTCTCCAATGGCTGCCTTGACAGTGCATCTGCCACAATGTTTAATTTGCCTCTGCGGTACGTTATTTCGAAATCGTATTGCTGTAACTCCAATGCCCACCTTGCGATCCGCCCGGTAGGACTTTCAATACTATTCAGCCATTTTAATGCCATGTGATCTGTTATCACTTTGAAATGGTAACCCTCCAAGTATGGTTTTAGTTTTCTGACTGCCCATACTATTGCCAAGCATTCTTTTTCCGTGGCTGAATAGTTCTGTTCTGCCTGATTTAGAGTCGTACTGGCATAGGATATGACCCGTTCTCCTTCCTCCGTGTTCTGGGTCAGAATTGCCCCTACTCCGTAATTGCTTGCATCGGTTTGGAGTATGAACATCTTTGAGAAATCTGGGCAAGTTAATACTGGATCGGCTACTAGTTTTTCTTTCACCATATCGAATGCCTCCTGGTGTTTCTCTTCCCATATCCATTTCGTTTTCTTCTTTAACAGGGAGTCAACGGTTGCACCAGTGTTGCGAATCCCGGAACGAATCTTCTGTACCATGATGCCACGCCTAGGTACTGCCGTAGCTCTTTCATGTTCTTCGGAGGTTTAAATTCGGCTATAGCAGCTACCTTATCTGGATCTGTTCCAATTCCCAGTTCTGTTACTCGATGACCTAGGAATCGTAGTTCCTTTCGAAAGAATTGGCATTTCTCTGGATTTATCCGCAGGTTTGCTTGTTTCAGTCTCCTGAACACTTCCCTCAGGTGTGCCTTGTGTTCCTCTATGGTTCGACTTACGATTATTATATCGTCTTGGTAAGCAAATGCGTGCGGTCCTATCACCATATCCTGGTTAGCACACATCCAGCTACCTGTTGTTGGCTTGATTTGTACTTTTGGCAACTTTCGTATTTATTTACTTATGCCCGAATGTCCCTTTGCATTCCCGGCTAATAACACCTTGCCGCCACTCGCGCAATCGTTTTCCTTGTGCCTGTATGTCCTGTCTTCGGAGTGTTATGGTTCTCATTCATCACCTGCTGTATTAACGTTTTTGGTACGCACAAATTCCACGCTACTGCGTCTTCGTTGCCCGCTCTGTAAGGTATGTTTCGAACCAACTGCCCCCGTTTTCAAATAAGTAGTCTGTAAATTTTTGCGGATTGCTTTTGATTTTTTTATACATTTCACTTATCCGTTCAAATCCATTGTTCGCTAGCCTCAATCGTATTCTGTTCTCTTCCAAACGTCGGCACGTCTACAATGACTGTCTTGACAGTGCATCTGCCACAATGTTTAGTTTGCCTCTGCGATATAATATTTCGATGTCGTATTGCTGCAATTCCAATGCCCATCTTGCGATCCGCCGTGTAGGACTTTCAATACTGTTCAGCCACTTTAACGCCATGTGATCCGGTAATGGTAGCCTTCCAAGTATGGTTTTAGTTTTCAGACTGCCCATACTATTGCCAAGCATTCTTTTTCTGTCGCTGAATAGTTCTGGAATACGATATGACTCTTTCTCTTTCATCAGTATTTTGAGTCAGAATTGCCCCTAAACCGTAATTGCTTGCATCAGTTTGGAGTATGAACGTTTTCGTGAAATCCGGGCAAGTCAATACTGGGTCGGCGACTAGTTTTTCTTTCACCATATCGAATGCCTCCTGGTGTTTCTCTTCCCATAATCCATTTGGTTTTCTTGCACCAGTGTTGCGAATCCTGGAACGAATCTTCTGTATCATGACGCCACGCCTAGGTTTTGTCGTAGCTCTTTTGTGTTCTTCGGAGGTTTAAATTCGGCTATAGCAGCTACCTTATCTGGATCTGTTCCAATTCCCAGTTCTGTTACTCGATGACCTAGGAATCGTAGTTCCTTTCGAAAGAATTGGCATTTCTCTGGATTTATCCGCAGGTTTGCTTGTTTCAGTCTCCTGAACACTTCCCTCAGGTGTGCCTTGTGTTCCTCTATGGTTCGACTTACGATTATTATATCGTCTTGGTAAGCAAATGCGTGCGGTCCTATCACCATATCCTGGTCCTATCACCATATCCAAGGCCCTCTGAAACGTTGCTGAGGCTGAGTGTAATCCAAATGGCATTACCTTCCATTGGTATAGTCCTTTGCCGGGTACAGTAAACGCCTTCATTTTCCTGCTGTTTGCTTCCAACGGGATTTGACAGTAGCCATCCTTCAAATCTAGACTGCTGATATACCTCACCTCTCGCAACTGATCCAATATGTAGTCTATTCTTGGCATTGGGTACGCATCCTTGATTGACTTCGCATTTATTTGTCTGAAGTCAACGCACAGCCTCCACTTCCCCGTTTGCTTCTTCTTCACCATTACTATTGGTGAGCTGTACGGGCTGTTTGACCGCTCGATGTATCCCATTGCCATTAACTCATCGATCTTTTCATTTATGATGCCTTGCATCTTCGGGTTCTTCGGGTAATATCTTTGTTTTATCGATTTATCACCGCACATTGTAATTGTGTGCATGCCTACGTTTGACGTTCCTGATATTTTTGCCAATTCTGCCAGATCTTGATTCATAAAATTTCCCACTTCCGTTTCTGGTGCATCTGTTACTATAGCTGTTGATATTCTTTCTGTCAGCTTACCGTTCAATCTGGGATATTTATCGCGTGGCCTGCACACTTGATTGTGGCTCCCATCCCTTTTATAAAATTCCAGCCCAACACTATAGCGTCGATTCCACCTGGGAGAACGAGGAAGGACATTTTAATTCTCTCGTTTCGAAACTGTACGTTTGCGATCCATTGCCATGTTATTTCTTTGGTCGCGCCGTCTGCTAGTCGTACTTGTTTTCTCGTTTGGGTGAGGAATGCCTGTTTTCCTAATTTCTCCATTAGGCCTTGGCTAACAAAGCTGCTGGTGGCACCTGAGTCCACCGTTGCCTGCATTGTCATTACCTCGATGATAATCTCCGCTGATAGTTGGCTCTCTTCTTCTAATAGTTTTCCTATTAGTTTCTGGGAGCTGCCGGCACCGGTCCCTGCTCGCCCCTTGTAGGCTGGAACCGGTTTGCGTTTCCCGCCGCCATACAGCAGTTCATTGATCGTCTTCCGATCCTTCCACATACCCAACAAAATAGTATTTTCCTGTTGTTACATTCCCTGGCCCAGTGTCCAACGCCGCCACATCGCCTGCATGCCTGTGATGGGTTTTGAATCCATCCTTGGGCGTCATTGTTCTTCTCTGCGCTGGCACCGGTGGTTCATCGTCCAGACATCGCCTGCACATTGTGTCTCGTCTGTCCTGCGCTATTGGCCGTCTTGAGATGTGCATCGGAATATTGGACCGATCTTTTTGAGCCTCTCGGTGGAACTTACGCCTTTCTTGTTCCAACATTTCAAACTCATCAGTCAGCTGCGTTAAGACATATAGTGTTCGTATGTGGTGTGGGCTTATAAAAACTCTAAGGTCCGGTGTGCAGTTTTCTAATATTATTTCTAGCTGCTCATTTTCCGGGCATTTCAATGTTCGCATCATTGTTTTCATTTCGACCATGAAATCCTTAAATGCTTCGTTCCACATTTGTTTTCTAGCCTTTACTTGGTCTGCTAGTTTATTAAAGTAACCCCTCGGTAGGAAATACTTCTTAAATGCCACTGTGAATTCCTCCTATGATGACCAATGCCTGTTGTTCGCGACATACCACTTGAGAGCTTTGTCTTTCAGTAGTTCTGGCATGGCTCTCGGTAGCAAATTTATGTCTAGCCCGTACATGTCGGCTGACCATTCGACTTGCTCGAGGAACTCTAATGGTTTTGAACCACCGTCGAACCTGAATGTCCACTCTCTTACTTGCTTGGCTACCTTCGGGTACTCACTTGTCGAGATGGATGTTTTGCCTCTATGGTCTTCTGTGTCCCTTTTGTGCATTTTTGGGTCTTCGTATAATGTTGTTTGTTGTTGCCAGTTGTAACGATCCTTTTTCGTCCTGTTGTTCGGCAGAGCCGGATTTCAGGTGTCGAGGTTCGGCACAACAAATTTATATGTGCGCTGGTGAAATAATAAGATTTTATTGTTGAAATTTTGTGGACCCTCTAATGCACCGACACTTCCCCATCTGGGCGGTGTTAGTGTTGGAACTGCCAATTTCGCTAAGTCCACCGCCGGTGTAGCTTTTGCTGCTTTTGCAAACTTTCCTACCATTCTTGCCATATTGGGTCTTCCTCGTGTGCTTCGACCCAGTCTCCAAATTGTTTCCGCATTTCCTCAACTGTTCCGGTTATTGAAATTCCACACGTGCCGCCTGCTTTTACCAAGTCCTCCTTCTTCATGTAGTATATCCATGATTTTGTCATTTTGTACTACTCTCAGTTCGCACTTTTGCCGCAACAGGGGGAAAAAAAATATATATATTTTGTATTGTTTTCTTTGTAACAAAAGGATATTTCGCAGCAAAATTATATTTTGCACTGTTTCAGTTTTGCAGAAATAATTGATGATTCTGTTACCAATTATTCGAGCTGTTTTGCATATCACGATGTATATTAAAATTTTTAAATATTCTTTTGATTTGTTATTTATATTTTTTTCCAACTTCGACTTTCTTATCCTTTTCACCAGTTAAGCACGTTGGGAGCCAGTTGTAACGATCCTTTTTCGTCCTGTTGTTCGGCAGAGCCGGATTTCAGGTGTCGAGGTTCGGCACAACAAATTTATATGTGCGCTGGTGAAATAATAAGATTTTGTTGTTGAAATTTTGAGTATGCAAATCGGTGGTTTTATTTATAATTTGGATTATGTTGACTAATTATTCATAAATATTATCGTGTGGCTTTTTGGATGGCGGTGGCAAAGTTTGCTGCCAGTGGTTACTGTTGATGATGCATGTCCAATATTTGGGAAATTTTGATGATCAAACGAGAATAACTCTAGCAGATAATTTGATTCTGTTGCCAGGAATACTCCTGGTCTTGCCTTTCTATCCTAACCACTGCTAATCTCCTAAAATTTGCTAGGAATAACTCCTAGTCTTCCCCCACTGTGCCAGGAATACTCCTGGTCTTGCCTATTCTGTGCTTGGAATACTCCTAGTCGATCCTGCCTGTGCCAGGACTACTTCTGGTCTTCCTATCTGTGCTAGGAATACTCCTAGTCTTTTATATATTGCTAGGAATAGCTCCTAGTCTTTCCTATATTGCTAGGAATACTCCTAGTCTTATATATAGTGCTAGGAATAGCTCCTAGTCTTTGACTATGTGCTTAGGAATAACTTCTAGTCTTTATTTTACCGCTAGGAATATCTCCTAGTCTTTAATTCTGCTGCTAGGAATATCTCCTAGTCTTTAATTCTGCTGCTAGGAATATCTCCTAGTCTTTAATTCTGCTTGATGTTACCCTTCGTTTGACCGTCGAGTTTCCGCAAGGACTCAATTCCACTAATTTCGCAAAATATTGTTCTTCTCTGGTGTTCTTTACTTGATGTTCAACTTCACTTATAGACTTCACTTTTTGATTCTTCACTTGGTACATTGCTTTTCATAACTTTCATTCACGCACAACTTATCCCTCTGGTCTCAGCCTCTCTGATTGACCCAATCAGAACGCGTGGTGAACTCCTGACCCGTTACGGGTACTTTTCCATCAGTTTTCGCTTTATCTTGAAAACTTTCCATCGCTCGATTCCTTTTGATCGGCTTTCTCTGCCGTTCATCCAGCATAGCTTTCTTGTTGCTATGCATGGTGAAATTCATGCGTCGCCTGTTGGTCTGCTGAACTCCCAGCCTCGGTTGCCAACGGCGTCTCCTTTTCGGCTCTCTCCTGGTCTCGCGCTGGCCCCGCGATTTCCGACACCGCCACCACTTTTATCCACCATGCATCTCTCTTTTTATACCCTTGCAGAGGGTATTATAAAATTGGTCAGATGTTTGTAACGCATAGAAATATACATTTCCGATCCCATAAATTATATATATTCTTGATCAGCATCAATAGCCGAGTCGATTAAGACATGTCCGTCTGTCCGTCTGTCCGTCTGTCCGTCTGTCTGTTTCTATCAAGTTTTAGACCATAAATTTTTAAGCTACATAGTTGAAACATGAAAAGTTAAGTTCCTTAATCTATGAAGTATGAAAAGTGTGAAAATGAGTAGGATCGGATAAGTATCACCAGAGCTATTAACTAAAACGTGGAGGTACCTCGAGTAAAATAGCAGTTTTCTCTGGCAGCAAAGAAACAAAAACAAATTCCAAGCAATCACACACACACATACATATGCAAAAATTGGTCACCACGCGGTGTGTGAGAGAGACAGAAACATTTGCGTTGTGACAGAACAGAACGAATTTTAAAGAGCGAGATGCCATGCGTTTGCTATATGTACATACATACATATATGTATGTCGAACTAGCTTAAGTGAGTTAAGTGAGAATGGTGACGTAGTACGTAAAGATCGGTCGCACGATGGTTTGGTGATTGGTGGGTTCGATTCTCCGTGAATTCGGGAAAATTTTTAGTTGAGTTTTCTCTTCAATTACTTTCAAAATTTAGTTTTTAAATTAAATAATAAAACAATGAAGCTGCAAGGGTATACAAACTTCGGCAGAGCCGAAGTTAGCTTCTTTGATATTTTTGTACTTAAGATTAAATAACAATTTTTCCTAATACAATATAATAAACTAAATATACATGAGTAACTAAATGAGATATATGGCTATATTGAATAAATATAAGAAAATATAAACAAATATAAAATAATAATACATACTGAAAATATAAATGTAAAATATGTCGGAGTATTCTCAATTACTCCGGTTGAGGTTGAATTATTATTGTCCATTTCTAGCGCAGCGAGTTCCGGACACCTTGGCTTTCTGTTGCAGACTGATTACGCAGTCTCAACTGCCTAAGCATTACACCGGACCACACTCGATGACAGTCGGGCTGTCATCCCGCTGAAATACACAGTCAGATATTCACTAATACTACAACACCTGCATGACTAAGCAAACTTCTAGGACTCAACAGTCAACGTCAAATTAACATAACAATACTCACTACAAGACTTACATGACCGAAGTCACTGTAACTGTACTTAATGTTACCAGCCTAATATTACAAGAATGACGTATGAGACTGAAGTAGAGAGGAACAACGGAGTACGGTACGAAAAGGTATGCCAGACAGTGCAATACCCTAATTTATCTCCGACAAATATATATAAATAAACGATAATGTCTCCAAATTAGCATTAATTCACCCCTTTTTGTTGTAAACATATAAATTTAATTTGATTTTATTCAAATTATACCGCCCTTAACAATTTCTCTTCGTTTTAGTTGTTGCAGCCACTTTCCAGTGGCTGTCAAACCATCCATCAATTTGCCGCTGATACACCCCCACATGTTAAGCGGCGCTCTCACGTCCATCACAGCTCACCCATACACGCATAGCAACTCTCTCTCGGCCGTTACTCTCCCGCTCACGAGCCGATCATATACTCTGAGCGCAGTTCTTGGTTTCGTTTTTCGGCAATGCTTATGCATTGCCGCCCTCCCGCTTTAGCCTACAAGCTATTCCGAAAGCTGCTCTCTGAGCGTGGCTTTCGGTTGGTTGCGTATGTGTGTGTGTGTATGTTTAATATTTCGGCAATGCTTATGCATTGCCGCACTCCCGCTCTAGCCCACGAGCTGTTCATAATTCTCATGCGTGAGAATTTTCGTTTCTTTTGTTTTTCTTGTTTTCGGTAATGCTTATGCATTCCGCCCGCCCGCATCAGCCTACAACCTAACTGCTGGTGTATTCCACTGACGTCATCGCAACAAAGTCCGATGACATTTCTATTCCGCCGTTGCATTATTTGTTTACGATCATATGTTCGATGTTTGTTTACGAGCATATGATCGTTTGGTTTGGTTCTCACGCATTCTCAGCTCGTTCTCTCTTGTTTTATTTGGTCTTCATATGTTCTTGTATGTCTGCATGCGTATATGTATATTTGTGTACATGAACATTTTTTGTTTCTCACGTATGTTGCTAGCGCTCAGCTTATGTTGCCAATGCTTGTGATGTTGCTTATCTTTTAATGTTGCTAAGCTCTCGCCATGTTGCTAATACATGACATGTTGCTAACATACGTTTGCACATATTGGCTGGGCGAGCAACATTATGTATATCATGTACACTTATATTTCGATAAAATGTGAGGGAGTGATTTACAAATAATATAGCTTATGTGTTTCATGTATTTGTGTGGTAATATGTATTATTAAGCATATATTATGTATTTCATGTATTTGTGTGGTAAGATGTATTTATATCTTTCCTCACAACATACATAAAAATATATATATAAAAAAAAAAAGGGAAAAGAGAAGAAAAAAGAAATTAATAAAGAAATGTGCAATATGAAAATTATTTATGCATTGGAACACGGCGTCAATCGCTGATCACCGTTAGTATATACATAAATATATATATATATATATATATGTATAACACAAAAAAAAAAAAAAAAAAAATGAAATTCACAAAGATATTTGCAACACGAAAATCATTTACATATCTACTCAAACGCGGACATCAATCGCTGATCACCGCTGAACAAGAATGATAATATATATAAAAAAAAAAAAATAATTTTTTTTTACACACAAATAAGAAAAAATATTTTACATAAATAAATGGCACATGCATATGCATATATATATGAAAAAAAAGTAAAACGAAGTGAATTGTGAGTGCACAACAACAAATTTTTTTTTTTCTGTTCTAGTAAAATGAAGTTGCTGAAATATAGAAAACATAAATTAAATTGATTCTTGTCTCCATTCTCAAAAAAAAAAAAAAAAAAAAAAAATATATAAAGGAAATATATACATACATACATATATCATACAATGTCACAAATGTAACCACTGCCATAGGGTATATACACATACATTTGCAGACATCAGCAATTTTAAAAAAAACAAAGCCAACTAAGCAGGCAAACGAGAGAAGAGTAAATAGGAAAACAGCAACACGTGATACGATAAAAAGCTCCAAAGAAAAATACAACAACACTTAAATACTACACTATAAGAAAAAAAACCTTAAGAATAACTCAATCACACACACTTACATTAAATATACTAGTTAATAAGAACAAAAAAAAAGAAGAAATTTTACACAATAAACATATATCGTAACACATATAACACTGTACTCATAAAGGAGAAAAAAAAAGGAAAAAAAAGAAATAAGAAATTTTTCTGTAAAAGTTCGGGCCCACAGATGAAAAAGAATAGTTTAGTAAATAAAACCAGGTCCCGACTAGGCCTTAGGAGTAGTGTCAGTTTACCAGAAATTAGGGAAGAAGAACCCAATAGAGCAGAAGCCATGTCGGACTCAGGCAACGCCTCGAACCAGTCAGGAAATGTCACTAATAGTCTAGGGACAATGACGGACACAGCTAGCACATCCCTAAACACGTCCATTAACATGACTCTCAATCCAACTGACAGCAACTACCTAACATTGACGGTACTCCAGGTACACTGGACAGATTTATCACCAGTGTAGAAGAGATCATAATGCTCATTAGGGGCACGGACCAGACGCCATATGGACAGTTGTTACTAAGAACAAAACGAAACAAGATCACGGGCAGGGCCGACCAAGCACTAAACAATCTAGCAACCAAGCTGGAATGGGACAACATCAAGAACAATTTAAAATGCTTATACGCATGCAAAAAATCCGAACCAATGATCTTACGAGAACTGCAGAGACTACCCGACGACTTACCAATAGGTAAACTTTTCTTCGAAATCACAAAACTAAGAAATCAATTACTTAATATGTCCCCTAATCATGACTATCAGGCTGACATAGCCTCGAAAAAAGCATTATACGACGACGTCTGTCTGCATGCTTTCCTATCCGGACTTCGCGAACCTCTGTTAACAATTATTAGGGCAAGGAACCCAGGATCTATAGAAGAAGCGTTCCAATTGTGCCAGGCCGAGAAAAGTTTTCACTATCAAGGACAGAACAGGGGACAATACTTGAACAACAACATCAATAGACAACCACCACATAATAGAAATCGTTTCCGTAATAATAATAGACCCGGCAATACCAGACATTACTACTCCTCAAACTCATACAACTCGAACCCATTTAGACAATCACGCTTCCCAAACCAAAGTGACCGCCCAAATCAAAGTCGTAGCTCTATACAGAACTACCAAAACTCCCAAAACTATAATTCTCCACCAAACGGGAATAACAACAGAAATCGCGATCCTCGAGAAACATACCAAAACAGACAATACCATAACAATACCGAACAAACACAACAGACAAATTTTCACAATATTAATGAAGACGAAAATTTTCAAAGACAAGCCTCGACAAACCCGTCGGATATATAAGTAGGCATACTCGTGGTCCAACACTCCCTTATGTAGTTTTGAATATTTCCAATCAAAAACAAAAATTGAAATTCATGATCGACACGGGATCTACCTTTTCATTTATGGACCCGAAATTTGCTAACAAAGAAATGACACTAAACCTGACAAAGGAAATAATAATTACGACTGTCCTACAAAGTTACTCTATAGACAAAAAAATCACATTGCCTCTCCCATCAGAATTTAACGAACCCGGTGTACCAGACCTCCTCCTTTTTAAGTTTCATCCATATTTCGATGGGCTCCTAGGTATGGACTTTCTTTCAACCTTCAAGGTTAATATAAATATGGGAGAATTCAAACTCCAAACAAAGCACACTTCTCTTGACATTCTAACCGAAGTCAACTACGCATCGGACATCTTCTATATACACCCCAATACGAAAGCTCGAGTTAAACTCCCTGTTAGTCTCACTAAAGGGGACTTCCTTTGCAATACAACATCTATCGACACAAATCTTTTCATATCCGGTGGGCTCTACACAGCCGACGAAGGAAAAAGTTTCCTCGAAATTACAAACGACACGGACATAGAACAAACGCTTTGCTTAGATCAGCCAGTACAAGTAATGCCATATGACGAAAAAGCATTCGACCAAATTCGTAGTATAACGCTACAAACTGAACCTCCTTTCGGAGGCGAACAGCAAGACAACAAATTGCAAACATCGCATTTAAATAAAGAAGAAAAAGAGGGGTTATTAAAGCTTTGCAAAGAATTTCACAACCTATTCTATGAGGACTCGTTGCCACTTACCTTCACAAACGAGGTAAAGCACCAGATTTCCACATTAGACAACATACCAATACATGTAAAGACCTACAGATACCCTTACATTCATAAGGAGGAAGTTTGGATGCAAATCGCCCATATGCTAGACAACAACATAATACAAAATAGGCACTCACCCTGGGGTGCCCCCGTTTGGGTAGTCCCCAAGAAATCCGATTCCACAAACGAGAAAAAGTGGAGATTAGTTATTCACTATAGAAAACTTAACGACAAGACAATCGCGGACAGATACCCCATACCTAATATTAACGATATACTCGATAGCATAGGAAAAGCAAAATATTTCTCCACAATAGATCTGGCAAGTGGATTTCACCAGATTGAAATGCATCCAGATGATATGGCCAAAACGTCTTTTTCTGTCGAGAATGGGCATTATGAATTTTTGCGGATGCCTTTTGGGCTAAAAAACGCAACGGCTACATTCTACATTGACGGAAATATATAGGGTAATTTTCAACAAAAGAAAGGAATTAAAGTTACCACAAGAACATGACGAAATCCTCGATGAAGCAATTATTACTTATAATAATGCTATCCATTCGAGCACCAATCACACACCCTTTGAATTATTCAGCGGAAGAACACAATTTTCGACCAAACTGTGAAATTCAATAACGAACAAGACTACCTAACAAAACTTAACGAATTCCGTTCTCATATTTACCCTGCGGTCAAACTAAATATGGAAACCTCGACGCGTAGTAGAACGGAAAAACTAAATGAAAAGAGAACCATACCACCTGACATACCTACAGGCAACATAATCTTCAGAAAAGAAAATAGACGAAATTAACTAACTCCCCGATTTAGCAAACACAAAGCGTTAATTGACAACGGCATTACTGTAATAACAGCAAAAAGACAGAAGCTACACAAACAAAAAATAAGAAAAGCAACTAAAGTAGCAACCGACACATAAACACACTGCTTACCTCTAAAATTTTTCTTTATTAACCGCTACCTACACTAAATTCTTACAGGCTGACACTAAGTTACGGACAACGACTTATATTTGACATTTTGAACAAGGACCAACCCTTAATAAAGATCAACCTGGGACCAGCTAGAGTAGTGGAATCATTTAGAACCATAAATTATGTAATCCAATTGAATGATTACGAAGAGCCAGCGAGAGAAATCCTGGAAACAATAGAAAAATTGCCAAATGAGAAACAATTTTATGATAAAAAAGCAACACTAAACGAAAAAATGGGACAGGTTCTTGAAAAATTAAATGTTTTATTTCCCAACAATAACAGAACTAAGAGGGGACTTATCAATGGACTAGGAAACATAGTTAAAATCGTCTTGGGTAACATGGATGCAGACGATGAGGCAAGAATAGATAAAGATTTGTCGAAACTTAAAAAGGAGTCAAAGCTTAACATACAATTTCAAGAAGAATCTAGGATCAGGTTTAAACATATAGCAGACCATATAAATGGAGAACAAGATAAGATTAGCAATTTCATAAAAACATACCAAAATACTATCTTTAAAGAAATAAATTCGGAACAGTATAGGGTACAGATGCTCCAACACTACAATCGAATCAGCTACAACATAGATATTTTATATAATCATTTAAGTAACATTGCAGAGAGCCTACTTTTTACAAAACTAAAAATAATTCCGAAATATATTTTCAACTCTAATGAAATATCAATTATCAAAGAAATTCTAAAAAAACAAAACATTGAAACAAAATTTGAACACGAAATATACAATATTCTCTCACTAGATTCAATAACAAAAAATAACACGTTAATATTTAAGATAAAAATTCCAATACTATCGCATGAAAATTACCAGATGTATCAATTAATACCCTTACCAAATAACAAAACAAAATTTTTAATACTTCCTAAATATGTAATAAAAAACGCAATTATATACTAATTGGAATCACAATATTAATTACTGCTCTGACATGGATCCACAATCGGAGGTCGGTCGTTTTTACGCCCACTACCCTAAGTCCCACTGTCACTCCTATCCAGCACTCGGTTCCTGTACCTTCGTTGTGGCCGTCGTTCCATCTTAAGGGGGGAGGAGTTACCGATAACGGTAATATTCTACCCCCACCTAAACCACCTCGTGCAACGCCCATGTCCCACTAATGTCAATCGACTCAGACTGTTGCAACACCATCCAGAACTACTGGAATCAACATCCGGCGGAATGCCGATACAGCAGGTTTCACATACAGGGAATATTACACATAATCCACATATACATACATAATATTTTCCTGGTACTAACCAAAAGCCTCTGCGTAGGCAACATAGTATAAGAATATGAGAATAGGCCGGTTCAGAAGATTCTCACATACTAACACAGAGCCTCTGCGAAGGTTCCATATAACCAAACGAAATGAAATAAACTCACTTGATAATTTAAACACAAGGGAATCAGACGTGTGTTGACTTTTATTTAAAACTTGAACCACAATTGGATAAACATCATACTGGAAATCAAATTATAATTGGACAATCCCTATACTTCCAAGGGTCCCTACAATCAAGGACATAACTCGCGCACAATGGAACAATTGGACTTGCCCACCCAATCAGTCAGCTGTGACTTGATCAATTCAAGAAATCATTTAAGAGGACTACCGATTACGCTGTATCACAATGTAAAAGCACGTTTAATTATTGGATTAGACAATGTCAAAGCGACCGTACCATTGAAAGTGCGAGAATCTGAGAAGGATGACATAGTAGCCGTGCGTTGCAGATTAGGATGGTACTTGAAGGCGAATATGGCAAAGAATGATCAGCTGAGGGATTTTATGCTGAACATCATGCGAACCTATGAAGAAAAGGGCTACATTCGGAAGCTGACAACAAACGAGGTGGGAAGCAGTAAAAACTCATGGTTTCTTCCTATATTTACAGTCACGAACCCAAGCAAGAACAAAACGCGGTTAGTTTGGGATGCGGCTGCTAAGGTGAACGGCATGTCGCTGAATGATGTCTTGCTCAAGGGTCCAGATGTACTAGCTTCGCTGCGGTTCCCAAAGTGGCGCGAGAAAAGGTTCTAGGCATGTGGTGGTTGCCTGGCTCAGACTTGATCACATACGTGGCCAAGCCGGAACTACTCGAAAGGGCTTGCGAGGGTGAGCCCACGAAGAGAAGAGTGTTAAGTGTGGTTATGTCAATTTTTGAGCCACTTCTTAGATTTTTCACCGTCCGTGCTATTTTGCAGAACGTTTGGCGATCTGGAGCCAAGTGGGACGAGACGCTCTTGAAGGAGGATGAAGCAGACTGGGGGCTTTGGTTACGCTTGCCGCCTCGAATAAATGAAATAAGAATTCCCAGATGTATGCGATTGGTAAGTTGTGCCAAAAGGGTGCAACTCCATACATTTGTAGACGCCAGCACAAGCGCGCATGTAGCACTTGTATTTCTTCGAGCAGAACTAGACGGTGAAGTGTGCTGTTCACTGGTGGGCTCAAAGACGAGGGTGGCGCCTCTAAAGCCCGTCTCAGTACCCAGAATGGAATTAATGGCCACTGTACTAGGTTTACGACTGGCTAGGTTTATCGAATCGGAGCTATCGATACCTATTGAGCAGAAAATTTTCTGGACAGACTCGAAGGATGTTATGTACTGGATTCAATCAGATGTACGCAAATATAACCAATTCGTGGCTTTTCGAGTCGGCGAAATTTTAGAAAACCCAAAATGTGGCAGACGACGCACAGTGGGGCCTCATTTCGCTTATCAAAAATCATTTCTTCTAAAGTAGTAAAGCGATTTTCAAAATTTAAAAAAAGCAGTTGATAGCTAATTGTTCAAGCTACAAATGGAGTTATTACCGAGGTGCCACGTGTTCGGGTTGTTTAGATATTCAAGGTCAAAGTTGAAAAATATTTCTAGGCATATTTCAGGCATAATTCACTTAAAAAACGCTTTTTTGATGACAAATGAACTTTATTATTCTAATTTGATAAAATAAATAAGATTTTTTAATGTTTTGTTTTAATTTTTTACTGAAATTGCGAAAAAAAAAAAATTATGATTTTTTTTAGGTTAATTTTAAAAATTTTATATTGGTGGCTCATTTTCAGCAAAATAATCTTCAACATTATCTTTTATATCTAACAAACTTATCATTTCGGAACTATAATTGGTTTCTTCTATGTTTTTCCGTGTTCGTACTTGTCTTATTGAGGCAATAAGTGGATCCGATGAGGCTGCCAGCATGTTGAAAAGGTCTTCATTTTGTCTAATCCGAGATATATTGAATGTATTAGTATTTCTAAACTTTTTATAGTCCTTGTTCTTACATTCCTGTGCTTCTTCAGACAGCTCTCCAATTGGTAAGCACTGATACTCGAATAAATCCTTTCCATGAGCCATGTACTGTGGGGGTAAGCTTCTTGTGAGGGTACAATTCAGTCAAAAGTTCAGCTGTTTTCGATGCATATTCGGCAAATTTAGTACCATTTATTATTTCCTTGCAATTTAGAACATTAAGGATAACAGCCAACCTTTTAATGATCTCATGATTAACACCCTATCACTATTAAGCTTTCTCCAACATTCCCGAGCTTACATTTCCTTGTAACAGATGAACACTCTTCAATATTCTTAGGTGGCCTTCCTCTTCCTTGGCTAGTAGATGGGTAAACTTCTTCCTCTCTTGAATCCTCTATTGAATCCAATGATGTAGACTGCTCAAGCCAGTTTTCGTAGATCCCAATAAATTCAGAGTTTTTCTTTGAGACCCACTCCATTTTCGTTTCACTTTAATGTAGGTGTTTTTAAGTTTCGTCACAATCTCCTTGCTAACGTCTTCGGGTACAAGGCCCATCACTTTAAGCAATTCTGATTTTGATTTTGATTTTTAACGGCCCGAAAAACTTCAAAAATCTTAGAATTCTTCAAATCCATTTTTCCACTTTAAATTATAATTGAATTATATTCAAAAATACTATTCAACAAAAAAGCTGTTTCCTCTTATGAAGTCAAGAACAAACTGTCTCGAACAAGTGCAATAGTTTGCAATTTATACCATTTTTTCTTAAATCATTATGTAAAAAAACATTTATATTTACCATTTTTTCTTAAATCATTAGGTAAAAAACATTTTTGCATCATTGCAAACTATTGCACTTGTTTGTAATAACCTTTTTTGATTAATTAGGTAACAACAAAATTGGTTTCCAAATTGAAACAGGTAATCGGGGAAATCCAAAAAATTAACAAACAATGTAGGTAGACCCGATTTTTTATGACCTAAAATATTATTTACCTATTTTCTAAGACCTTCTAAACATGTAAAAATCGTCAGGTAGTATTTCGGACGCGATTTTACACACACACTGCTGACAAATTTGCATGCGCTCTTCTTCTTCCTTGTACCTGAAACGCGTTTTTAACGCGAGGTTGCATTAGTTTTTTGGATTTTTGACAAATTTGCGCAAAAAAGCGCAAGACTACACTATATAGGTCTGATAGGTGAATATTCCCTCTATCACGTGTATATAATTATATCGTGAATCTCTGTTGTTTTTCCTTCACTAAAGTTTAAAAAATGCGAAAATTTAGTGTATTTTTGAAACCAATTCACTGAGTATTTCAAATTACATTAAATTTTTTACAACAAATAGCTAAAAAATGATCTACTTTTCGAATAAAGTAAAAATATTCAAGATCAGTTGTTTAATTCGGCCAATATACAGTTTCAAAGTTGCAAGTTTTTTTTTAAAATTCTAAATTTTTTTCTTACATGGAAAATGTCTCCACTTTGAGACGATGTAGCACCCACAACTCTTATCGGATGTCAATAATATTTTGGATCCATAACATTTGAAGTATTATCTGTCGATTTCACTTTTCATTTTTGCCAAACGCGATGGTGAAAAAAATGATTTTCGGTCAGCTATTCGGGCAGAGGCCCCACTGTGCGACGGCACAAAATGGTCGAAAACGCCAGAAATGACCAACAAAATACGGTGGTTGTTGGCCCAGGATTTTTATACAAAGACGAGATGGATTGGCCAAAAGACGAAAGAATCGTAATCCGCAACAACGTTGAGGTGCTGCTTCATGAAGAGCAGCAGAGCTGGATTTCCTGTCTTGCATGCATAGCTCCCAATCCTGAACGAGTAAGCATTCTGGAGAAGCCCCGGGCTGTACAGGGGCGAGTCTTGGATTTCTAACGCATCATATGTAAGAAATCATACGGAGTACAGCTCAGTAGTATTTTGAGCCTGACACGCGACGTGGAAATGGATACCATATTTCTACGCGTCTGTCAGGAGGAGGAGTTTCATGAAGAAATCAGGTGCCTAAGCCAAGGATGTGCTCTGACAAACCGCAAAAGTAGACTGTTCAAATGCTCCCCGTATCTGGATGCATCTGGAGTGCTACGAATTAAGGGGCGAATTGACCAAATGGAATAAAGAGACCCATGGAATAAAGAGACCCATAATCCTACCCAAATCTCATCGGATGACCTCTTTAATAGTGGAGTTCTACCATAGGAGATATCATCATTTACACAACGAGATTGGCGTAAACGAAGTACGGCAATGATATTGGATCGACGGCATGCGCGCGTTAGTGAGAAAATTCGCAAAAGCTTGCCCAGCGTGCCGCATACGAGTGGCTCGACCGGATCCACCTATTATGGGCGACTTACCTAGAGAGAGACTGTCGCCTTATATATCACCTTTTACATACACTGGAGTGGATTGCTTTGGTCCAATCGACATTGTAGTGGGTCGCAGGCATGAGAAGAGGTGGGGTGTTATTCACCTGCCTCACGACACGAGGTGTACACCTGGAAATTGCTGCGTCTCTATCAACGGACTCCTTTCTATGTGTGATGAAAGCATTTGTGGCTAGAAGAGGGGTACCACGCCGTATGCTGTCGGACAATGGTACCAATTTTCGAGGAGCTAACCGAGTTTTAAAAGAGTATATTGAGCGAATATCCACATCTGCCGTGAAAAAGCTATTCCCAACGTTGGAATTCAAATTTAATACTCCCAGTGCACCACATATGGAAGGCATATGTTAACGATTGGTACGTTCAACTAAATCTATACTTTCAGAAATTTTACATGAGACCGGTGTACGAGATGTGGAGCAGATTCTCAACTCACGCCCACTGACGTATGTGCCTTTAGACAGTGCTGAGCCAGTAGCATGCGTGGGGATGGCTCCATAGAGCAAACTGGACGTCAACTGGCGAAATCATATCAGATTGCAAGTCAGCTGCCAGATCGTTTTTGGAAAAGATGGTTGCGGGAGTATCTACCTACGATAACGAGTAATCATCGTGGATGACACAGTCAAGCGGAGCTCATGGCCAAAAGGAAGAGTCGTCGAAGTTCATCATGGAAGTGACGGTCAGGTGCGAAGCGCTGTTGTACGCACAGTCGGCGGACCTGTCACAAGAGCAGCAGTGAAGCTGGCCAAATTGGACTTAAAAGGGTAACCCACGAAACAAGAATGTTAGTGAGTTACGGGGTGGGGAATTAAGTACGCCCCGCGCCAACATAGTTAAGAACGCCCCTGACCCTTTATCCGAAAGTCCCGTTTTATGAAATTGCTCTCATTGCGTCTGCCTTTTCGGCTCAACTGCAGTCGCTGCGACGGCGCAAGTTGAGAGTTAATTTGGCAAGCAGAAAGGGCAGACGTGAGTGAAAAGAAACACAAATGTAACAACAAATACTTTAGATTTTGATTTAAAAAATGGAGATAAAGTCTTGTTAAGAAAAGAAATAGGTCATAAACTAGATGCTAAATATGCAGGACCTTATAAGATAGTGAGTATAGAAGAAAATGAAGAAAGCAAGTCGTCCCTGCCGACATTGTGTATACCCTGTACCAACTAGTTATTATATTAAATGAAGTCAAACACCCTCGAAATAGCGATTAATTTCATAAATAATTTTCTTTAACATGCCGCAACATTGAACGCATGCTATCTCGCTCACTCTTGCCAGCCAATGTCGCCCTAAACGCTTCAGTACAAAACGCATTAACGTATATCTCCAATATTTATTGTCCGATTTCGACTAAATTGAGTCAGATGATGCACTTTGGCCATAATATTAGGTGTGCCAAATAAGAATGTGATTCCTTAAAACTGCTCTTATAAATAGTTTTTTCTGAATTGCGGGGGCGGAAGTGGGCGTGGCAAAAATTTTAAACTTTCTTGATCTGCGTAGTCACTAGACAAATGATCGAACAACCTCAAAATCGCAATCAATTCAAAACAAAGTTCCCTTTTACATGCAGCAGCAGCGAGCGCATGCTATCTCGCTCTTTCTTATCTGCCAATGCCGCCTTGGCATTTCAGTACAAAACGGATATAGGCATATCTTCGATGTTTATTGTCCGATTTCGACAAAATTTGGTCAGTTGGTCCTGTTTGGGTATATAATTAGGTTTACCAAGTAAGAATACGATATCTTGAAGCAGAAAATTATAAAATATATATTTTCATTATAATTAAGTAAATTTTACCATACTTAATTATAATGAAAATTATAAAATATATATTTTATTATTTTATTATAAAAAAAACAAAAAAAAAAACAAACAATACAAAAAAAAAAACATTACTTTTAATTAAATAACTACGTATAAATACTACGTTATTTTTAAACAATACAAAAAAAAAAAAATTACTTTTAATTAAATAACTACGTATAAATACTACGTTATTTTTAAAAAGAGGGAGATGTAGTATGTTCAGTAATTTAATAATAATACCAGACGCAAAGTAGAGTATTCTACATTTAAAAGCGTCATATGCTCAACACCTGATAGTGTATAGTACATGATCTCATAGTGACACTTTGTCGCTAAGCATAAACAAGTCAAGCGCAAAAGATAAACAAATGTAATGCGATCGGCCACTTATGTGTGGCTGACCACCAGCGTGGGATCTCCCTCGTCAGCATATTCTTTAAGCCTTATGCGTCTATCAAATAAATATGCCATATGCATATACATATATACATGAATGAATATATATACATACTACGCTCTCTCGTTCTTCTTATATACTATTGATATACTTAAAAATCTTTAGGCTAAGCTCGAAAACATTTTTTCAAATAAAATTCATACGGTTTTCTACCGTCAACCAGAACACTACGGATTATCATTATAAAGATTTTGAATATTACCAAATTTTCATTAATTCTCAACCCCCGATAAGGACAGGTCGAAATTTTATCCTCTATTACTCTCATGCCAAAAGAGTTTTTGCCGTTGGAGTCAGTTGCAAAACCAAGCACAAGCTCGAGTGCACAACGTGGTGCAGTTGCAGGTCGCCAGATTAAGTCATTCGAATATTCTGATTTTAATGGTGAAACAAGTGAGGAGGATTACAAACCGGAACGCTTAACTAAACATGACAAAATGAAACGAGTATGAATTATCTTATTCTGAAAATGCTAAAATTAAACGTTTTAATCAACCACCACCCATTGTCACTGAAGAGAGGACATTTTTGACCAGCGGAAGATGTCTACCAATTAAATACTTACATCCATTTGGGGTATTTATAACAATGACACTTTTTTTTCCACTAACATAAGTTTCATGCACATTTATTATTCAGAAATATTGATATGATACAAGAATCTATTTACTTGATAAACTTATAATTTAAAACTTATCTCTAGATAAGTTTTACAAGTTTATCAAATGAAGTCACATTTCTCTTATTTTCACTAAACTTTGAAAAAGTTGTCTATTTACCCGGGTTATTCATATTATTCCCAGTGTATAGCTTAAAACTTGAAATTATTCTTAACATGTAATTGAAAGTTTGTAGACTCCCTTTGAAGTAAGAGGAATTACCGCTGCATACAAGTCAGCTAGGAGCACAGCGCCGCACACTTCTAGCCGGGGCAGAGAGAGAATTGCCAGTCGAAGTCAGGACTGGTTTCCTCCCACCTCGGAATGCGAATCTGACCGAGGCCTGGGTAACCCTAGAGGAAATCGTGCCATTCTGAAGAGAGATGGCGTTAGAGCGTCATCCTAGCCAAGCTCGGTCAGCCAAAGCTGCTGCGTGAATATTTTTGCCCGGACTACGAAGGGGGCCAATCATTCTGCTGGATGGAACAACTTGGCGATGTGGGATAGGACCTCCCTCTGATGATCCTTCGTAGCTTTCCAGCGGATGCCCAGCGTCTTGACGGTGCTTGCATCCTGTAGCTCAAGGAAGTCAGCATTAAGTAAATGCTCTCGTGGGATGGCTGCCAATACATCTTTTTCGTTCGATGTCTATTTCCGGAGAGGGAAACCAGCGGAAGTCGAGGCGCCTTGGAGTTCTTGAATCGCCTTATGCGACTCCTTCTTAGTGTGGGACCCAGCAAGAACATCATCCACGTACATGTAGCTACGAAGAATTTCGCTCGCTCGGGGGTACCTTTGTTCCACATCCTGAGCTAACTGAAGTAGGACTCGAATGGCCAAAAACGGAGCACTGTTGACTCCAAATGTGACGGTTTGGAGTTCGTAATCTTGGAGCTGGCCGTCTTGATCTCGATAGAGGATGCGCTGGAAAGGAGTGTGTTCTGCGGAAACAAAGATTTGCCGATACATTTGGGTGATGTCGGAATTAAAGACGTAATGGAAAAAACGCCATTTAAGGATCTGTACGGTCATAAGTTAGAGCCGAAGTATTTAGGTCCATATACAGTAGAAGAAATAGAAAATAAAGATAACATTAAAATAAAGGATAGTAAGAATAAAAAACAGGTAGTACATAAAGATAGGTTAAAAATTTTCAATTCCTAATTAGTTAATACATCAACAAAAAAAAAAAAAAAAAAAAAAAAGAACTCGTACGAAAAAAAAAAAAAAATTTTTAATATAATATATATATTTTTTAATCAAACATTTTATGAAAATTTTTCTAATATATATTATTAAATTTAAAAAAAAAAAAAAAAGAAATTTAAAAAAAAATATATAAAATAATTAATAAGTTAAATATAATCAATTTTTAAAATAACTCCATAGAATTGCGTTATTTTTCTAAAGGAGGGGGATGTAGCATGTTCTATAATAACAAATGAACACTGTACTCAGTGTAGAATATTAATAATATTACAAACATATTGTAACACTTTGCTATAATATATGTATATACAATATTCAAGTGCTATGCCTCTCAAGAAACTTGACCACCCATGAGAGCATAAGTACTGGACATTGTTGAGTCGACATATATTGCATGTGCGACCACTTTGTCACAATGTCACATGATACATCCTCACTCTTGCATATATCCATATATGCATATTTAGCTTACGTTAGCATTTATGACATAAGCAGACCGCTCCTCTGCCGGCGTCACTGGCAGCGCAGCTACGCGGTCTTAGCAGTAATGAACCATGGTTTAGATTTTAAGAATGATTATAAAAAGACAACTAAAAGCGAATGCACAGAGCATGCATTACTAAGATTTTTAAATAAAAGAAGATAAATCAAAGATATACAAAAACTCTTATTATTGATGAACTGGACATTTTCTCAAATATAATACAAATGGCAGAGACACTAGCAGAATTGTCATCGGACCACTCGCCAGTAATTTTCTCTATATAAACATATCCTCAAGTAACAGAGCACCCACTCGGAGTAACAAATTATAAAACAAACTGGCTGAGATTTGAAAATACATAAGCATGGGTGCTTGAGTTGAATCCCAAACTGGACGATGAAGATGAGATCGAGTTTTGCACCTCGGCTCTAGAGTCGACGCTTATCGAAGCATCAGAAATTTCCACCCCATGTATCGGATACACCCGGGAAAAACACAGGATATACAACCGGCTAATTGAACTACGTGTAACAAATGAAAGACGACTCAGGCGAAAATGGCAAATGTCTCGATCCCCGGCAGCAAAAATTCGCCTAAAGGCAGCTTCCCGAACCTTAGCAAAAGCGCTTCAAGAAGAAGCAAGGGCACAGCCCTACCAGCACCAAATATCCGCTGTGGAAAGCTCACCCAACTATGACTGCTCCAAACGAGATTATTTCTCCTTTAAGAGGTTCGACTGGTAAATGGGCCCGATCAGACGAATAAAGAGCACTCGCCTTTGCAGCTCACCTAAAAACGGTATTTCAACTCATTTCAGCAAGTCAACCGTGTCACCTCAGAGATCAGGCAAAAAGAATATTGCACAGCTATTTTTCTTGATATCGCCCAAGCCTTCGACCGAGTCTGGCTGGATGGCCTAATATACAAAATATAAGCGACGCTCCCACAATACACACACAGGCTAATGGAATCATATCTATCCGACAGAAAATTCGCCGTACGATGTAATAGCTTCACCTCTGATGACATCGTATCAAAGGCAGGAGTACCTCAAGGCAGCGTGATAGGTCCAACTCTGTATCTTCTGTATACAGCGGACATACCAACAAGCCCTACACTTACCACATCTACTTTCGCCGCTCCAGTCTTATAAAGTTAAATAAGAGATCCAACAAAATAAATAAAACGTATAAAAGAAAAAAGTAAGGACAGCGAGAATGAAGATAATGAAGAAAATGGTGAAGTAATTAAAGACAGTAGAGTGCATCAATAAGGGTGGAAAAAGAGTGAAATTGGTCATAAATTATAATGTAAGCACAAGCTCAAAACAAAAATTATTGTAAAAAAAAACTTTGTAAGGAAGTTTTCCGGCTGGGGTACATATCTCAGTCTCCCCAGGGTCTTCCATTATAGAAAATTTATAATAGAATGCCGAGACCAGAGATTTGATCGAGCTACAGTGAAGGTTAATACTGCATATCTATGCTATCGCTAGGAATACACTACAGGAAGTATAAGAGATAGAAAGAGACAGAAACTTAGAACAAATACATGGAGACATACGGTTCGGTTAGGGTACAACCCGGACACCGAACTACAATTAAGCTACTAAAATATAAGGTCACAAAAGGGGAACATATAGCTAAGTCGGTTAAGGTACAACCTGGACACCGACTTAACATAACATAACACCTGGACGTCCCAAGACTTACGTTGCGATCGACTAGGGTACAACCCGGACATCGATCGCAACACAAATCTTGGTCGCATGCCAATGGGTCCCAGCCGCCGTCACAGTCAACAAGGGTACAACCCGGATGTGACTGCGTGGCGACCTAGTACCCCTGGCACTCTACAATCAACACTACACTCTCCCTGGCATTGGGTAGGGTACAACCCGGATGCCAATGCCAAAGGAGAACATGCACTACGGTGACACACACACACAAAGGAGTGGGATGAGGGAAAGGATAGGAAAAGGGGTTAGTCCCAATCTAGTTGCACCCCAATAATTGTGACATCTTTGCTTTAACACTTTACAAACTTTATTGTAGTTTTATTCAAATCATATTTTGGCTAGATGCCACCTAACCACACTCTAAATTGATATCTATATGTATGGGATAAAAAGGGAGGTGTAGCTACTGGACCACATGGCCGACTCACCCGCTATACTGTTTCACACACTTCACAAGTATCTTCTATTATCATCAGCAGCGTCGCTTTTTCCTTGCGGATTTTTGGTTGCACTCTTTGTTTGTGTCTTGTCTTTAATTGTCTTTTTAGGATAAGGGCCGACGGTGGGTCCTTGCACTTTATTGATCACACCTTTCACTTCTTTCACTTTTACTCTCCTGACTGTTGCCTTTGAGGGTGGTTTTCGTTATGATTTCTTGTTCTCTCATTACGCAGTCGCTGACCGCTCTTTTTCGGGCTTTCGACTTTTCCTCTGCCCAGGCTCTGCCCTCTGCCAGACGCGGCCTGGCATGGACCAATCAAAAGCTGCCACGCCGACAAATATTTGTCACGTAGACACTTTTGGGTCCCGTTGGGCGAAGCAAGGCATAACAAAACTGCGCAAAAGCAGCGGCGTCGATTTTGGTGGAAGTCCCGTTATGCTCGCTTATGTGTCTGGGTCGATGTATGCGAATGTGTGAGTGCGTGGATTTAGAGGTGAGCAAGATGTGCGCTAGAGCTGCTCTGTTGGGAACTAGTTCTCAAAAGTGTATGCTAGCTAACTCTTACCAACTTACTAAGACACTGCATTGTGACGAAGGGCTTTAGAAAAGTACTTCGTCACACCCCCCCTTTACTTTGGTGAAGTTAACAAGAGGATCAATGAAGGCCTGGGCACATGGTATACTCTGGCGGGTGCTACTTCGACATGGCTAACTATTATTCTACAAGTGTGGATAACATGGGCGAGAGACTTATATCTACGTGTACAATGTGAACTTAAATGTAATAATGAGTGGGAGTTCTACAAAATCTTGCCTGCGGATGAATGGGGCAGACTTGCCGTGACTTTGAGACCCCCCCCCCTACGGGGGACAGGGACGTTGGGAAGGCACACCTTCCATCAAGTGGCCCCTGCGAATAGATTCGTCTCTGTTGGGCTGACTCCGGCGGTCTTCTGTGTTTAGTTGCTGACGCCCATGGGCTGGCTCAACGCGATCGTAGATTTAACTTGCTCTTCCTCTTGGCTGCTGGGTTCGTCTGGTTGTATAGACTTCAGGTCGTCTATGTTTGCCGTGCGTCTGCGTCTGCTGTTGGTTTCTTGTAGCCGGACGATGTTTCTGGAAATAAACTTGATTACTTTGTAAGGCCCGTCGAACTTTGGGGCCAATTTAGCTGCGAAGCCCTCGGAGGCCTTGGACAGGTGGTGTTGCTTCAGGAGGACCAGCTCTCCAATCGCTGGTCGCCAGTCTCTGCGTCGCAAGTTGTAGTGACGTCCTTGCTCCATTGCAGCTCGTTGCATGTTCTCTTGGGCCATGGTAAAAACGTCTGCCATGCGTCGTGTTCGTACTTCCGGGGACCAGGGTGTGGTGCCAAGTCCTGGTGTAACCTCGTCGTACAGTGCTCCAGGGATGCGGGGTTCCTTGCCCAGCACGAGGAACGCTGGTGTAAATGCTGTCGAATCGCATACGCTTGAATTTATTGCCAATGTAAATTCGGGTAGAAAGTGATCCCAGTTACTCTGCTTTTCGCCCAGGTATTGAGCTATCATGGTCTTCACGGTGCGATTGGCTCTCTCGGTAGGATTTTGACGTGGTGTGTACGGTGCGGTGTACTGAATTTCTACTCCAGCTCGTTGACAAAGTTCTTTGAAGGTGCGACTGGTGAACTGTGTTCCATTGTCGCAGACCAAAGTGCGTGGTGCTCCAAAGTGTCCGATAATTCGCTCCCCGAAATGCGTGTTCTAATGAAGCAGCGGTGGCTTTGCGCAGAGGTACAAGCTCCACCCATCTGCTGTATGCATCTAAGAAAACCAATAGAACAGTGTTACCTTGCTTTGATCTGGGGAGAGGTCCAACAAAATCTGCACACACTGTGTTGAATGGCTCTGACACTTGACGAGTGAACATTTTCCCAGCTGGCTTCATTTGGTTCACTTTATATTTTTGGCATTGAAGACAGTTGCGCACGTGTCGCTTTACGTCGCGGAAAAACCCAGGCCAGTAGTATTTCTGGGAAACTCTGAGTACTGTCTTGCGGATTCCTAGATGACCTGCGGTGGGCTCGTCGTGACACTCGCCTAGTACTCGTTGGCGCGCTTCCTTCGGCACACATAGCTTCCATGGTATGGATTCATCTTCGTCGGGGTGATGAATTCTCCTTCGGTATAGTTGCCCACCTTCGTAGTGAAAATCGGGGAACTGCTCTGGTTGTGCTTCTACTTGTAGCTTTATTTTATTCCACCATGGACATTCCGGCAGAGTATCCTGAATTGAATTTAGTACTTCCAATGGTTGTCGAGACAGGGCGTCGGCCACGACGTTTAACTTTCCTCGGCGGTATTGTATGTCGAATTCATACTGTTGTAGTTCGAGTGCCCATCTCGCTATACGACCTGTGGGATTATCTATTGAGTTGAGCCACTTCAAGGCCTGATGATCCGTGATGACTTCGAATTTATATCCTTCCAGATAACAGCGTAGTTTGCGAATTGCCCAGACTATAGCGAGACACTCCTTCTCGGTGGCTGAGTAATTCTCTTCAGGAGCAAGGAGGCGTCTGCTGGCGTAGGCGATGACCCGTTCTGTTTCTTCTTGATACTGGGTTAACACTGCGCCCAAACCATAGTCGCTGGCATCTGTCTGCAAGTAGAATTTAGAGTTAAAATCGGGGCAGGCCAAAATCGGGGCTGATGTCAATCGTAATTTCAATTCGTCGAAGGCTTTTTGTTGTTCTGCATCCCATTTCCATTTAATGTTTTTCTTCAGCAAAGCGGTGATAGGCTGTATGATACTAGAAAACTCTGGAACAAATCTGCGATACCAAGACGCGATGCCCAAACATCGTCGAAGTTGGCGTACATTGGTCGGTGGAGCTAATTCCCGAACGGCTGCTATTTTCTCAGGGTCAGTATGGATGCCGTGCTCACTGACCATATGTCCTAAGAATTGTATTTTGCGTCTAAAGAATCGGCACTTGGCTTTGTTGATCCGTAACTTGGCTTCTCTGAGGAGTTGAAAAACTTCTTGCAGGTGAGTTATATGTTCTTCCAATGTCCTTCCGATGACGATGATGTCGTCTAGATACGCGAAGGCAAATGGATCCATCTCGGGTCCAATCACGCTATGTACTAATAACCACTTTTAAGATCCAGTGTAGAGATAAACTGAGCGTTGCGAAGTTTTTCCAGAATATGATTGATCCTTGGTGGGGGGTATGCATCTCGTATAGACTGCGCGTTGAGTTGCCTGAAATCGATACACATACGCGTCTCTCCTGTTTTCTTTCCAACTAGCACGATTGGTGCGCTATGTGGGCTCTTTGATGGTTCGATGCGGTCTTCGGCTAGTAACTGGTCCACGGTGTCATGGATGATCTTCTGTTGGGCCGGGTTGCGAGGGTAATAACGTTGCTTGATTGGTTTGTCATCCTTCATAGTGATGACGTGGTCTGCGATGTGGGTGACACCTTGTAATGTGTCGAACTTTGGTAATTCCTGTGATAGGAACTCGTTGATGATTTTATTCACCCTCGCGTCTTCGGAGTATTTTGGCTCTGGGGATATCATGGTGCTTTCCATCCTTGTCGTGGGCCTGGCTGCTATTAAGTTGAGTTTGTCTATTCTGACGGGTGATTTTTCGATGACTGGTTGACGAAATGGGTTATTAATGACGGCTTTATCTGAAACAGGAAGTAGGACCGTGTTTCGGATCCGTTTTTCATCCGGCAACACTTCCCTTGGAGAGCTTGGGGATTCATTGATGATTGACTGAGTCTGGTTGTTGCTGGTTAAGGTGCTCGATGGTTGTGAGGCGGCGCTGCAACTGGCGAATGATCCAAGCAGGGCGTTTTGCATAGGCTCTAACTGTAGATAGCTTTCCCCGCACTGGATTATGGTCCGAGTGCCGCGCAGGAAATCAGTGCCTAAGATCAATTGATCCATAATACCTGGTAATACCAGCAATGGTATTTTTACTTGTGTCGTCCCTAGGCATATCTCGGCTTCGATAGCCTGGGTGATTTCTTTTCTAGATCCATCGGCTAAGTTGATAGGGGTGTGTATTTGTTTCCAGTTCCCATTGGTACCGAGCTGCTGAGCCAGTGAACTGTGTATGAAGCTCCTAGTGGCTCCAGTGTCGAGGGTGGCACTCACTTCCAATCCGTTGACCTGGACTAAGGCGATGAGGCGACCCTTGTCGAATCGGAGTCTACTTACATTTGGGGCTGGCTCGGCGCTTTCTTCGTTCGATCCCCTGACGAACGTAGGCGCGCGGCGTTTCCCGACCGGCGACAACAGTCGATGGTTCGTATATCGCGTTTTCCGCATTCCCAACAGAACAGTATCCTTGGATTGTTGCATTGCTTTGCGAAGTGGTCTGGTTTGCCGCAGTTACGGCAAGCACGGTGAGTATCTACTGGGGCCTCCGATACTTGGTAGAAGTGTGAGTGACTGGTTGATTTTTCAGTAGAGGGTAAAGCTGGCTTATGGGTGCTTCTGTTATTAACGGTGTTAACTTTACGTCCACTGGTAAATTGTTGCCCATGGCTATCTGACATGTCCGAGGTGTTTGCCTGACCGGAAAACGATGAGTCGAATCTCTTAGAACTTTGACCACGCAGGGTCTCGAAATTCACTATTAACTGGGTTAACTTCTGCAGGTTATGAAAATCCATACGGCGGGTGTGCAATTGGTAGTCCGGCAATAAATTGTCATATATACGCTGTAACTCCTGTTCTTCTGTATAATGAGCTCTTCTCATCATTAAACGTAGTTCTATCAAGTATGCCTTGAATGGTTCACCAGGGCGCTGTCTTCGCGTACGGATGGCATCTTCCAGTTGTTCAAAGTATCTGGGCGGCAGAAAGAAATCTAAAAATTCTCTTCTAAAAATTAGCCCATGAGGCGTCTAGCAGACCGCTAGTTTGCCACCATCCTTCGGCTCGTCCCGAAAATAAGATGGGCATCATATTAGGGAGCCATTCGGTGCTGATGCGATATGTACTAGCCCTTGCTTCAAGTGTTTCCAAGAAATATAATGGATCTGCGGTCCCATCAAAATGAAGACCCCATTTGGACACTTTCTCTATGAGATTAGTGTAACTGGTATTCTGAGCCTGTGGTTGTAGATCTGTTGTAGCCATGCTGCTAGTGAACGCTGGTATCTGTAATAATTTTCCATCGGTATCTTGGTTAAGAGATGCGTGTCTCTCCGTTGAGTACTCCTTGTCAGTATGTCGGGCGGGTGACACAGGACGTGAACGTGGTTTAACTTCTAGACCTTTATCGAGGCTGGCTGCTTGTCCGTATTGTGATTCTAGTTCTGCTAGCCGGGAGAGTACATCTGGTTTATGGTCTTCCCTGGATGCGAAGCTAGAGAACCGGCTTCTCATTTCCTCAACTGAACCGCCAGGGGTCAGTCCGAACTCGGCGAAGAAGCTTTCAAGCTCGGCTTTACGACGATATGTTATCCATTTGACTCCCATGTTACTAATTTTTTTTTTTTTTTTTGTAGAAAAGCGTTGCAAATAAACACTAGCTGAAAGTGAAGGATTAATTCAAAGGGCAATAAATCAAATTCGGGACAACAAAAATAATTGTATTATCACTGAACGAGGTATTATTGCACGCTGCTGCCCCGTAGTCGATATACTTTTTAATTGTTAGTTGGAAGGTTGCAGATCAGTTATTATTATGTGCTGAATATCCTTGTATTATCCTGGTTGGCCGAGTAGGCTGTGCGATGGTCAACACTTCTAGTATTTAAACATTGCTTAGTTCGATCCTTGCTATGCTCAATCGTCGTTGGTTATCTTTACTGGTGAACGTCGGGTTTGTTATGCTTGGGTATAGTTGAATATCCTTGCCAGTGAACGTTGGTTGTAATTATCTTTGCTGTATATCCTTGCTGTATATTCTCGGTGAACGTTGGTTTTTAATTATCCTTGCTGTATATCCTTGCTGATGTTTTTATAATTATCCTTGGTTATCGTTGAATATCCTTGCTGATGAACGTTGGTTTAATTATTCTTACTATAGATCCTTGCTGGTGAACGTTGGTTTAATTATCCTTGGTTATATCTTTGCTGGTAAACGTTGGTTTGATTATCCTTGCTGGTAAATATTGGTTTGATTATCCTTGCTGGTATCCTTGAATATCCTTTGTAAAGGATCGCGGTTGACTCTCTGTTGTTAACTTGTTGAAGGTTCGCGGATGACTTTTGTTGTTAATTCGTTGAAGGTTCGCGGTGGACTGTCTTGTTGTTAACTCGTTGAAGGTTCGCGGTGGACTCCCTTGTTGTTAACTCGTTGAAGGTTCGCGGTGGACTCCCTTCTATGATGCTGTTGCTCGCCTTTTATCTACCTCCAAATCAGATGCAAGAAACTTGTGCCGTTACTCGATGTTTGTATTCTTTCATTCTTCGTCTCAGCCGATGCATTCTGGTCTTGACGCCAAGCTCGTCGACCAATGAGAACCCGCAAGCAAACCTCTCCCTTTCTCTCCCAGGCGATAGAACTACCGTTGCAGTTGCTACTGTTGCTTTGTCTAACTTCTTTATACCTTTTTTTTTCTGTGCTTGCGTTGTTTTGCTGTGGCTGTACCTGAACGGAGTCATGGAAAATTTCCATCGATGTTTCTGGCTCCTGAGCGTTTATTAACGGTGCTTCTTTTTTTTTTTCTTCTATGCCTATGCTGCTTGCTGTGACTGTACTTGAACGGCGTCATGGAAAATTTCCATCGTTGTTTCTTGCTTCTGATTGTTTCTTAACTGTGCTTTCTGTCGCTGATTCTACGGTTACACATGCCTTAACTCTGCCAGGTCTCTGGACTATGTTATTGGCTATGCGAATGGTTCTATCGCTGACTAACTAGTGATAATTTTCTGTCGCTGATTCTGCGTGTACTCTACCGTAACTCTGCTGCATTATTTAGCTATGTTGGTGGTTATGTACGCCGTTCTATCGCTGACTCAAAATATAGATTTTCTGTCGCTGATTCCACTGTCTACTCTATCGTGATTCTGCTGGGTATATTAGCTCTATCGGTGATTATGTCGACGTCCTATCGCTGACTAAACAAACTGCTGCGTTGCTTTGCTAGATTTCGCTTGGGGTAACGGGAAACATATGGGGATATGTGCAAATATGGGAACACAGGGATACATGTATGTGGGCCAACATATATGGTGAACACAAAATGATAGATATACACATATATATAAAAAAAAATCTTTTTATATAAATAAAATTTTACACTTTCCAATGCGGGTATACAAGCATTCCTGTGGCATATGAAACTCCCGCGATATGGGTTATGGTGGTTCTTTACGCCACGCAGATGACAGGCTCGTGAAACAATTATATATGCATGCATATATATATATGCAAAAAAAAATAAAAATTTAAATTTCACCTTGCTACATTACAAAAAAAATATCTAGTGTATTAAATGATTTTTTTTTTTTTTATTTTTCTCTCCTTTTGTAATGCAACAAAATTAGGCAAAATTTTCCCAAAATATATATATGATGTTCTCTTCAAATCTCGGGTCCCTGCTCGGGCGCCATCTGTAAGGAAGTTTTCCGGCTGGGGTACATATCTCAGTCTCCCCAGGGTCTTCCATTATAGAAAATTTATAATAGAATGCCGAGACCAGAGATTTGATCGAGCTACAGTGAAGGTTAATACTGCATATCTATGCTATCGCTAGGAATGCACTACAGGAAGTATAAGAGATAGAAAGAGACAGAAACTTAGAACAAATACATGGAGACATACGGTTCGGTTAGGGTACAACCCGGACACCGAACTACAATTAAGCTACTAAAATATAAGGTCACAAAAGGGGAACATATAGCTAAGTCGGTTAAGGTACAACCTGGACACCGACTTAACATAACATAACACCTGGACGTCCCAAGACTTACGTTGCGATCGACTAGGGTACAACCCGGACATCGATCGCAACACAAATCTTGGTCGCATGCCAATGGGTCCCAGCCGCCGTCACAGTCAACAAGGGTACAACCCGGACGTTGACTGCGTGGCGACCTAGTACCCCTGGCACACTACAATCAACACTACACTCTCCCTGGCATTGGGTAGGGTACAACCCGGATGCCAATGCCAAAGGAGAACATGCACTACGGTGACACACACACACAAAGGAGTGGGATGAGGGAAAGGATAGGAAAAGGGGTTAGTCCCAATCTAGTTGCACCCCAATAATTGTGACATCTTTGCTTTAACACTTTACAAACTTTATTGTAGTTTTATTCAAATCATATTTTGGCTAGATGCCACCTAACCACACTCTAAATTGATATCTATATGTATGGGATAAAAAGGGAGGTGTAGCTACTGGACCACATGGCCGACTCACCCGCTATACTGTTTCACACACTTCACAAGTATCTTCTATTATGATCAGCAGCGTCGCTTTTTCCTTGCGGATTTTTGGTTGCACTCTTTGTTTGTGTCTTGTCTTTAATTGTCTTTTTTAGGATAAGGGCCGACGGTGGGTCCTTGCACTTTATTGATCACACCTTTCACTTCTTTCACTTTTACTCTCCTGACTGTTGCCTTTGAGGGTGGTTTTCGTTATGATTTCTTGTTCTCTCATTACGCAGTCGCTGACCGCTCTTTTTCGGGCTTTCGACTTTTCCTCTGCCCAGGCTCTGCCCTCTGCCAGACGCGGCCTGGCATGGACCAATCAAAAGCTGCCACGCCGACAAATATTTGTCACGTAGACACTTTTGGGTCCCGTTGGGCGAAGCAAGGCATAACAAAACTGCGCAAAAGCAGCGGCGTCGATTTTGGTGGAAGTCCCGTTATGCTCGCTTATGTGTCTGGGTCGATGTATGCGAATGTGTGAGTGCGTGGATTTAGAGGTGAGCAAGATGTGCGCTAGAGCTGCTCTGTTGGGAACTAGTTCTCAAAAGTGTATGCTAGCTAACTCTTACCAACTTACTAAGACACTGCATTGTGACGAAGGGCTTTAGAAAAGTACTTCGTCACAACTTAAATTTTTATAAGTTGGTTAAGACTAAGAATAATATGTTGTATGTGAAGATCGAGTATGTTAATTGTCTAAGCTAAGAGAATATTATTGGTAAAATTTATTCAAAAGAGAATTGGAAAATTAAATTAAGGTTTATTTAAGATTGGAAATTTATTTTTGGAAATATTCTGAAGTTCAAAATGTGTTTATTATGACACGAGGACGTGTATTTGTCAGGATGGTATCCTTTGGTACCGTATCTTATATATTTTTCCATTTGAGGACTTTAATGCCCATCTCTATTGTTTTCTCATAATATTGGTATGGTAACATTAGATACAGTTACGGGGAACTATGTCATGTAAGTGTGCCAGTGATTAATAAATGTGATAAAATTTGCACTACAAACAATTGTCTAATTGTCGCACGTTGGGGCCTCTGCCCGGATAGCTGACCAAAAATTATTTTTTTCAACATTGTGTTGGACAAAAGTGAATAATGAAATCGACAGATAATACTTTAGAAGTTATGGATACAAAACATTTTTGAAATCCGATAGGAATTGTGGGTGCTAGATCATCTCAAAGTGGAGACATTTTTCATGTATTAAAAAAATGTATAATTTTTACAAAGTTCCTCAACTTTGTAACTCAATATTGGCCGAATAAAGCAACTGAG
Organism: Drosophila saltans; assembly: GCA_018903575.1. Taxonomy (NCBI): domain Eukaryota; kingdom Metazoa; phylum Arthropoda; class Insecta; order Diptera; family Drosophilidae; genus Drosophila; species Drosophila saltans. The sequence goes on along the minus strand of JAEIGH010000184.1, from coordinate 77,054 downwards.
GTTGAATATTTTTACTTAAATCGAAAAGTGGAACAATTTTTAGTTATTTGTTGGAAAAAATTTAATGAAGTTTGAAATACTCAGTAAATTGGAGACGTTTCAAAAATACACTAAATTTTCGCATTTTTTAAACTTTGGTGGAGTAGAATCAACTGAGATACACCTAGATACACTATGAAACCACATATATGTGATAGAGGGAACATTCACTTATCAGACCTATATTCCCTTTATCAACTCCAACCAACAAAAAATAATCGCAACCCCCCGCAAAAAACGCGTTCCAGGCACAAGGAAGAAGAAAAGCGCATGCAAATTTGGCAAACTTTTATTTGATATTTACATATTTGTAATGTAACAAAATCATTAGAAAGCATATAAAACAAGCCAAACCTACATTAAATGTTAATGGTTTGAGAAAAAAATGTAATTCGACCAAAAAAAATTGTTGATCCGATTGTTCCTAAGGGAACTATAGCATATAGTCAACCGATTTGACTGAAACTTAGCACAGACATTTCTATACGTACTAAACTTCCAAATAGCAAATTTCGGAACAATCGCTTTTTAAACGCTCTTGTTATTGCTCTTAAACTATATTTCTGACCGATCGTTCCTAAGAGAGCTATATGATATACTCAACCGATTCTGATGAAACTTGGTGAATATATTAGAAAGTATACTAAACTAATAGAATAAAAGTAGTATTCGATTGAAAAACAACAAAGTTATAGAAGCTTTACTCTGTTCTTGACCGATCGTTCCTATAGGAGCTATATGCTATAGGTATCCGATCAGAATAATTTCGAGATATACAATGACTGCAGCAAAAATACGCCTATGTGCAAAATTTCATCTTAGTAGCATTAAGGGTTTCGGACCCTTGCGAGGGTATATATTGTTTTGCGGTTTCAATAAAAAATTAAAACATAACATAAAAAAATCTGATTTAGTCATTAAAATTAAAATAATAAAGTTCACTTGGGATCAAAAAAGCGCTTAAGTGAATTTTATGGGTAAAATATTCCTAGAAATATTTTTCAACTTTGACCTTGAATATCGAAGGAACCCGAGCACGTAGCACCTTCGATCAGTCAATTTGAAGCTTAAGGATTTACCTATCAAATGCTTTTTAAATTTTGAAAATCGCTTTACTACTTTAGACGATATGATTTTTGACAAGCGAAATGAGCGATGGCCCCACTGTGCGTCGGCACAGCTGATTGTTTTATTAGTGCTGGCCCGTGCCGAGCAGGATCACTACTTCGATCGCCGTCAAGATAGTTGTTTCTTCCGCAATAAATAAAATAAAAATAATTTTTTAAGGTGGGAAAAATCCAAAAATTTAAAATAAACATAAAAAAAATTTTCAACAAAAGCTTTTCCCGCGCCAACTATTAATTTTGGCCCCAGTGCGTACAAGTGTGACAAATAATTTCTGTCAAAGAAAATTTGATTCAAGGACATCGATGTCCTTCGTGACTCGTTTTAGCCGGATCCGATTATGCCCACCGATCCTGCTAAGAGCAGTCACAATTCCGATCGCACATTGCCATATACGCCGCCACCTAATCCAAAGGTACCTCGTACGTTTGACACAACGGTGCCTTTCCAGTTCGTCAAACGTTGAGTCCGGGTCAAGCTTCTCCAGCGCTACACCCAAAAGGGCTTCCGCAACCAGTTGCACTCCCTCGCCGGTGCTTTCTAATTCCAAGTGTCACAGGGTCTGCTCCCGCGACCAAAATAAGTACACGTTCCGAGTCTCTATCTAGAGATAAGTTTTAAATTATAAGTTTATCAAATGAAGTCACATTTCTCTTATTTTCACTAAACTTTGAAAAAGTTGTCTATTTACCCGGGTTATTCATATTATTCCCAGTGTATAGCTTAAAACTTGAAATTATTCTTAACATGTAATTGAAAGTTTGTAGACTCCTTTGAAGTAAGAGGAATTACCGCTGCATACAAGTCAGCTAGGAGCACAGCGCCGCACACTTCTAGCCGGGGCAGAGAGAGAATTGCCAGTCGAAGTCAGGACTGGTTTCCTCCCACCTCGGAATGCGAATCTGACCGAGGCCTGGGTAACCCTAGAGGAAATCGTGCCATTCTGAAGAGAGATGGCGTTAGAGCGTCATCCTAGCCAAGCTCGGTCAGCCAAAGCTGCTGCGTGAATATTTTTGCCCGGACTACGAAGGGGGCCAATCATTCTGCTGGATGGAACAACTTGGCGATGTGGGATAGGACCTCCCTCTGATGATCCTTCGTAGCTTTCCAGCGGATGCCCAGCGTCTTGACGGTGCTTGCATCCTGTAGCTCAAGGAAGTCAGCATTAAGTAAATGCTCTCGTGGGATGGCTGCCAATACATCTTTTTCGTTCGATGTCCATTTCCGGAGAGGGAAACCAGCGGAAGTCGAGGCGCCTTGGAGTTCTTGAATCGCCTTATGCGACTCCTTCTTAGTGTGGGACCCAGCAAGAACGTCATCCACGTACAGCATTAGAGACGTAACGGAAAAAACGCCATTTTATGATTTGTACCGTAAGGTCTGCTTGCAGAGTGGGACCGGTATGCAGGACGTCGTTCAAACTGACACCTCTGGTGGATGGACAAGACGCATTGAAGATGACGCGGATTTTGGTCGTGGTGCTGTCGGGCTTGAACACCGCGTGATGAGGCAGGTAGAAATTCCTGGAGTCGGTAGCAGGAGGCACGCGGATCATATGCCCCAATGTTACATATTCCTGGAGAACTTCTACATATTGGGCTTTCAGTTCAGGATTCTTTCCCAACCACGCTTCATTCTTGAGGAACTGAGCCATGGCGATCGATCTTGAATGCCCCAGGTCGATGTTCTCTGCATCCTTGAAAGGTAGAGATACCTCATATTTGCCATCTGCTTTACTCTTCGTGGTTTCCCGAAAATGCTGCTCGCACTTTTTGTCTGCTTCCTGTTTTGCTGAAAGATCTTTCACCTCCCAAAACTTGTTAAGGAGTTTATCCAAGTTGGCGTTGGTTGGTGTTATGGAAACCTGGGCAGCGAAAACATTTGTCGCAGGAGTGACGGAGTCCATGGGGCCGCAGAGAACCCAGCCAAATATGGTTTCAAGTCCGACGTGGGAGCCGCAAATATGCTTTTTGATTCGCTCGCTCAGAATGTACGGGAAAAGGTCAACGCCGATCAATAGATCAATCGAGGAACTTTGATGGAACTGCGGATCTGCCAGCGGCAGGTCAGGAATATTTCCATCCACCTTCTGTGGAAACGGACAGGGGGGTAGGGCTCCAGCTAAATTTGGGAGGACGAATGCGGACGTTTCCACTTGTTTAGAGGGATCGCTAGGAGAAGCGATCTTTAGCTGGCATAATTTCTGGGTGCTGGCGCCCACACAGTTGGAAATGCCACTGATTTGAGCATCAATGACTCGGTATGGTGGTCGAACCAAGTTAAACATCCTCTCGGATAGGATCAGGGCTCGAGCGTGGAATTCAGCGCCTAAATGACGTAGCAATACCATGGTAGTCCCCAGCAAACCCTTACGGGGTGAGGATACCAAAAAATTATGCAGACTGTGGCTTGAAGTTGGCCGTTCAATGGATTCGACCGGTGGGTTAGTGGTTGTTGGCTGCCCACTGGGGGCGCCACTGTAGAAGCGCTGACGAGAAGGAGTAGCGTGTAGTGCCGCTCCTTGCATATATGGCAGTTGTGAGAACTCGGACACTCTCTCAGCTGACACAACAAATTGAGGCATAACTTTTGCTGCTTGATTGCAGCCATTCGGCTTGGGACAGACATATCTGTGAACTTCGGACATAATCGGATTGGATGGTTCTCTCTGCCGCACACTTTACAGGAGACCTGGTTGACAGTGACCTGGGTGTTCAACGCCTGGAATTTCGTTGGAGGCACCGATTTGCGGACGGCTGCAGGGATGACTTGCAATGCAGGAGTGGACTTTCGACCTTCCAACGTTTCTAGGACGCGATAGCGATCCACAAGGAAGTTGTTTAGGTCGGACCAGGATGAGAGGTCTGTCTTGTTCGGGATAGATTGTTCCCATACTGCGATGGTGGCATTTGGCAGTTTGGAGGTGCAAAGTGCCACCAACAAGGCGTCCCAGTTCTCCGTGCTAACACCGGAACGCGTCATTGTTGTTAAACAGCCCTGAATGGTGGTTTGGAGATCCTTCAGGGCCGCGCAAGTCTCGTGGACAGAGGATGGGAGGTTGAAGAGTATCTTCGTTTGGCTCGCAACGAGCTGCCTCTTATTCTCGAAGCAAGCCTGCAGGTTCTCCCAAGCTGCGTAAAAACCGTCGTTGGTCAATGGGGAGCTGGAAATGTTCGCCTTTGCCTCGCCGCGCGTTTTGGACACCAGATGATACAGCTCCTCAACTGGTGCCAACCGTGGATTCACGTACATGGCCGTGAACAGGTCTCGGAAAGTGGGCCACTGATTGTAGTCGCCCGTGAAAACGTCCACCTCATATGGAGGTAGCCGATAGCCAGCATGGACGTGCTGCTCGCGAATTTCTGGGGCGTTTTGAGACGCGGGAGCTATGGGGGCGACTGCAGTCGCTCTATGCGTTCTCCTTATCTGGAACCGCATCGTACGTACACCATGTACGCGTTTTCGTACTTGGATTTCACGGTCACCACATTGGTGCGGCTCTCCTCACCCGCGTCGGCCGTGAGGGCTCTCGTACATGACAAGTACTCAGCTTCGATTCGGTTCCACAGAACTTTCGTCTGTTCCAAGTGTATTCTCATGGCATATACTTGCACTTCCTCCTCTGGAAGGAAGGAGGAAGTGACCTGGGTGTTCAACGTCTGGAATTTGGTTGGAGGCAACAATTTGCGGACGGCTGCAGGGATGACAGACCGCCGGAATGCCCTGTTATTAAAATTACACGGTATTTTATGTTTTGGAAAAATTCGAAAATCATGAAAAAAACTAAAAAACCCGAATTTTTTGGAATCGAAATTCGGAAATTATTCACACTTGTACGCACTGAGGCCAAAATTAATAATTGGCGCGAAAGAATTTTTTTGGATCTTTTATATATTTATTTTTAAATTTTGTGGATTCTTTTCACCTTAAAAATTCCATATATATTTTATTTATCGTGGGAGGAACAACTATCGTGACGGCGATCGAAGTCGTGATCGTGCCCGTCACGCGGCAGCACTAATAGAAACAATCAGCTGGGCCGGCAATAAGGCAATAGTTGTAGTGCCAATTTTTATCACTTTTATTAATTTTTTTATACGCGCTTAACAAACAACTAAAGTGCAAGTGAAGTGCAATGTGGAAATCGGAAAATCAGTGCGCGGAAAATCTAGAAAATCAGTGCCGAAAAGTTTTAATTACACAGGTGTATGCAAATGCCGCACACAAAAATGTATGTATGTCTATTTGGATATATGTATGTTAGTGTGGGCGGATATGTATGTTAGTGTGGGCGCATATGCATAATTAATTTTTTTCTCGTTTTTGAAGCGACGGAGCACTGGTCGGAATTATGGCAAAGTTATTTACCGGTGAGTTGGTTATTGATCTTGAGCCGAGTACGAAAAATTAAAGCACTTTAATTTTAATTTCTTAGATTGCACTTGCACTCACTTCTATGCTCATATGTATGTATGTGTGTATGCAGAGAAATATGCGGTTCGCGAATGAAAGAAAAATTATAAATAAATATCAAAGAAGCTAACTTCGGCTCTGCCGAAGTTTGTATACCCTTGCAGCAAAATAATTTGTATAAATGTTTAACAAAATCAAAAAAAAAACTAAAAAGAAGAAAAAACACATCTAAAAATTTTCACTTCTTCACCGAGCATTGAACCACCAAAAACCAAGCGCATCCTGCCATCGATCTCTACATACTACGCCACCGTCCTTACTTAGCTGGCGTAAGCTAATTCGACATATATGCAAACCCATTGCATCTCGCTCTTTCTGTGTAAGAACACAATTAAAATATTTCTATCTCTCTCACACACCGCGTGGTGCTTGAATTTTTGCATATGTATGTGTGTGCGTGAGCATTAAAATGCATTTAATTTCTATCAAATATGATTATTGATTTGTAACCTTAATAATTATCCGATCTTGTTCAAACTTGGTGTAGGGTGAATGGGTAAAAAAATTTTATTTTAATTTAAATGCAACAACAAATAAACAATAATTTTATATATTTCTTATTTGGTGCCGCGCGAACTCGAATTCGGGTCTTTTGTGTTTGTACGGCAGATTTCTTAGAATTTGTTGTTGTTTCTTTGCTGCCAAAGAAAATTTCTTATTTTACTCGAGGTACCTCCACGTTTTAGTTAATAGCTCCAGTGATAATTATCCGATCCGACTAATTTTCACAGTTTTCATACTTGATAGATCAAGGAACTTAACTTTTTCTGTTTCAACCATGTAGCTTGAAATTTGAGGCTGTCATTGTGATTCAAACTTGTTGTAGGGTGTATAGGTAAAAATTGAATTTAAATGCAACAAGAAAAAAACAATAATTTTATATATTTCTTATTTGGTGCCGCGCGGACTCGAATTCGGGTCTTTTGTGTTTGTACGGCAGATTTCTTAGAATTTGTTGTTGTTTCTTTGCTGCCAAAGAAAATTTCTTATTTTACTCGAGGTACCTCCACGTTTTAGTTAATAGCTCCAGTGATAATTATCCGATCCGACTAATTTTCACAGTTTTCATACTTGATAGATCAAGGAACTTAACTTTTTCTGTTTCAACCATGTAGCTTAAAATTTGAGGCTGTAATCGCGATTCAAACAGACAGACGGTCAGACGGACATGTCTCAATCGACTCGGCTATTTATGCTGATTAAGAATATATATACTTTATGAGGTCGGAAACGTATATTTCTATGCGTTACAAACATCTGACCAATTTTATTATACCCTCTGCAAGGGTACAAAAAAGGATAAAATGTAAAATGCTAGGATAAGCTGAAGAGATGAAAAGAGATCACATGCACAATGGAATATCCATACAATGTCGAATGAAAAGTCGCTATGGAAAAAGAGGGAAACTTTTCACTGCAGTTATGTATGTATGTATGTATATGTATTGAAACAAATGGTAATAAAAACGTTTCTACTTATCAGAATTCTCCACCTTCATGCGATGCTGGCGCGAGCGGAAAGATATCCGACTCGAAGAAGCAATGATTGTGGTGGGGCGAAGATTTCCAATTGGGTAGAGCCCAATTCTTACTACCAGTAGTTTACTCGATTTAAAACACAGGTCAGCTTTATTTATATAAGGTTGTCAAAAAAGTCTTGCGGTATTTTCACAAGCTTGTCTTTGCAAGCGCGTAGTTCTTGTTGTATTTGTCGCATCGGTTCACGCTAGACCGTGTTGGAAAGCTCTTTTCACGTGCTAACACTGCTGTTTTATTAATTGTTGTTGGTTTTAAGTCGTTCGTGAGTTATAGCGTCGCAAACATGGAGCAAAATAAAGAGAAAATACGGCATATTTTACAGTACTACTACGATAAAGGCAAAAATGCATCACTTGCTGCTAAAAAAATTTGTGCAGTTTATGGACCCAATACAGTTTCCATTTCCACCGCACAACGATGGTTTCAACGTTTTCGTTCTGGTGTAGAGGTGATCGAAGATGCGCCACGGTCCGGGAGGCCTGTCGTCGATAATTGCGATAAAATCGCTGAAATGATCGAAAGAGACCGGCATAGCAGCAGCCGTAGCATCGGCCAAGAGCTGGGCATGAGTCACCAAACCGTTATAAACCATTTGAAGAAGCTTGGATTCACAAAGAAGCTCGGGTGCCACACGACTTGACGGAAAAAAACATTTTTGCCCGTATGGCTGCATGCGAATCGCTTCTAAATCGCAACAAAATCGACCCGTTTTTGAAGCGGATAGTGACTGGCGATGAAAAATGGGTCACTTACGACAACGTGAAGCGCAAACGGTCGTAGTCGAAAAGCGGTGAAGCTGCCCAGACGGTGGCCAAGCCTGGATTGACGGCCAGGAAGGTTCTTCTGTGTGTTTGGTGGGATTGGCAGGGAATCATCTACTATGAGCTGCTCTCCTATGGCCAAACGCTCAATTCGGACCTGTACTGCCAACAACTGGACCTCTTGAATGCAGCACTCATGCAGAAGAGGCCATCTTTGCTAAACAGAGGCCGAATTGTCTTCCACCAGGACAACGCCAGGCCACACACATCTTTGGTGACGCGTCAGAAGCTCCGGGAGCTCGGATGGGAGGTTCTTTTACATCCACCGTATAGTCCGGATCTCGCACCAAGTGATTACCACCTATTTCTGTCCATGGCGAACGAGCTTGGTAGTCGGAAGTTGTCCACAAGAGAGTCCTGTGAAAATTGGCTCTCCGAGTTTTTTGACAACAGGGAAGCGAGCTTCTATAAGAGACGCATTATGAAGTTGGCATCTCGTTGGGAACTCGTCATCCAACAAAACGGCGCATATTTGACTTAAATCGCATTATTATAACCAATTTTATGAACAATTGAAAATTCAATAAAAATACCGCAAGACTTTTTTGACAACCTTATACAAAAGTAAAGGACCGGTGCACTATTTCATATACGGCGTTAACGAATAGAAGTAGTTTGTAAAACTAAGAGGCCAAGAAGATATCGGGATACGATAGTAGTTGCCGGGGATGAAAAAACCAACTTGCCAAGATGGAGTTTTTCATAGAACAAGCCCGTCATGGACGGAGTGCGACCGTTCTGCCTTAGCGGATTTTTCCCCCCCGGACAACTCCTGCTGGTCACCCTTTCTGGCGTGAACAGAAATAACAGCTGATTTTAAATGTGCAATTATTTAATGCAGCATGAAGGGTTATGGTCGATAAAATATAAAGGTTATGCTCGGTATGAAAAGTTCGAAAATTCACGCCAATTCTCACTGCTTCCTTGTCTAGCTCTTGAGCACTTCCTAGTGATGTACGCGCATCCGCATATGGGGATGATGGGGGATGATGTAGGTAGGCACGTTCACTCGTTTCGTTTTAACCTCCATAGATTACAGGCGTTTGTCTAAAACTTAGCATTCCATACTAGGTGCCAATCCTAAAAAAAATTGCATGTATATACTGCCCAACGATGCCAACATGTCTATAAATATTTAACATTAATTATTGGCACCTCAAGAGAATTTGAGTGACATCCACTAGAATGCCACAAAAGAAAATGAACGTGGTGCCTTTAACATCCTAAACAAGAAAAATTGTTTTTCTTAGATGCCGTAAACTATTTTTAATTAATTTTTCTTTTTACTCACAATTTCAAATAATTGGTTCTCACACTTCAATTTTTATTTAACACTTTTTAAACTTTTTTCTTTCTTATATATAAACGTGTTAATATATGTATGTGCAAATATATATAATTTTATATTTTTGTTTAACGTTGATTAAAAAAATGTCTTTATTTAATTTAAACGGAGTTGTTCTTTTACAAAGGATACTTATATTAACGTCCACTTAATGCTGAACTAACTGCTTGTGTGTTAAATATAAAAAGGAATCGCGAATCAAAAATGTAAAGGAGAACTAAACTCTAATAGAAGTGATCGCTTATCAAGAACTGAACTGTTCGCGTAAGGAAGAACTGAACTGTTCGCGTATCGAGTGTAAAGAAGAACTAAACTGATGTCTTTTTTTTTTTTTTTTTTTATCGTTTTATTTGTTTGTTGGATCTTTTATATAGGCTTATAAGACTAACAACAATTTTCTAGGTTTATCTTAATCTAACACATAACCTAACATCTGAAAGATGCTACATTGATCTATGGCCCTGATTAATTACTAGAGGGTTGGGAGGTCGTTTCGTTGAAGACGAGTACTTTCACGTACTCGGGTTAATGATTTGGCCAGGGTATTTGGGTGTGCCTGCATTTTAACGGTGTACTTAAGCTGTTGTACCTTTATTTCGTGTAGGTCTTTCTGTACATTTTCATTTCGGATATACCAAGGTGCTTCCGAGGTGGTTCTGAGAACCTTGGATTGAGCCCTTAGTATGGTTTCGATGTTGCTCTTGCTTGCGTTTCCCCATAGTGCAGAGCCATATGTCCAGATGGGTTTTAATACAGAGTTGTAGAGGAGAACTTTGAATTCCAGACATAGGGGAGATCGTGCGTTGATAAGCCAATGTAGACCGATTGCTTTGAGCTTTAGTTGCTTTTTCTCGGCTTCGATATGCTTACGCCAAGTTAATCTTCTGTCGAGGTGAACTCCAAGATATACAACATCGTCGGATTGAGGCACTGGCACATTGTTAAGCGTCAATGATGGGCAGTTTCTTTTATTGAGGGTAAACGTAACGTGTTTGCATTTCTGTTCATTTACACGGATGCGCCAATCTGCTAGCCACTTTTCTACCTCCTTTAGGTGGGTTGCCAGTTGCTCAGCAGCTTTGATCGGACATTTGGAGCGGCTGAGGATAGCCGTGTCATCGGCGAAAGTAGATGTGATGAGTGTAGGGCTTGTTGGTATGTCCGCTGTGTACAAAAGATACAGAGTTGGGCCCAGCACGCTGCCTTGAGGTACACCTGCTTTTGATTCGAAGTCATCAGAGGTGAAGCTATTACATCGTACAGCGAATTTTCTGTTGGACAGATAAGATTCCATTAGCCTGTGTGTATATTGTGGGAGCGTCGCTTTTATTTTATATATTAGGCCGTCAATCCAGACTCGGTCAAAGGCTTGGGCGACATCGAGAAAAATTGCTGTGCAATATTCTTTTTGCTCGAATGCTGTGCGGATCTCTGAGGTGATACGGTTGACTTGTTCAATTGTGCCATGCTTTTCACGGAAGCCAAACTGATGATGAGGGATTATATTTTGGTTAACCAAGATTGTATTTATACGGAGTTGTAGGACTTTTTCAAAAAGTTTTGAAAGACTTGGCAATAAACTAATGGGTCTGTATGATGATGGCTGTGTTTTGTCCTTTCCGGGTTTTGGGATCATTATGATTACTGATTTTTTTTCAACTTATGGGAAAATTACCACTTTTTACTATCGCGTTGAAAAGTTTGCAGATGTAACGCACGGCACAGATCGGGAGTTCTCGGATCATTTTCGGGGTTATTTTGTCATGGCCGGGCGACTTTCTTGGGTTTAGATAGTTTTTAATAATTGCAGAAATTTCCTCCGCTTGGAATTTCGGTTGCTCACTTTCCATTGAGGTGCGCAAGATGGGGAGCTGAAAAGAGTTTGTTGACGGATTTGGCAGAAAGACCGTTTTTAGATGAGCTGCAAAGATGAGTGCTCTTTCTTCGTCTAAACGGGCCCATTTTCCAGTTGGGCATCGTATAGGTGAAATTATCTCGGCTGGAGCAGTTATGGTTGGATGTGCTTTCCACAGCGGATATTTGGTGCTGGTAGGGGTGAGCTTCTCGATGTACAGCCGCTGTGTCCTTGCTTCTTCCTGCCTAAGCGCCTTTGCTAGAGTTCGCGAAGCTGCCTTTAGGCGTTGTTTTGCTGCCGGAGATCGAGACATTTGCAGTTGGGGTTCTGGCCAAATACGGATTGACTTGGGGCCGCGCTAGTTTGAATGGTAGCGGGATCTACTGTTTGAGTGGGCTGTGCATTTCCATTGCGTAGCACGCTTGCAAAAGTTACTCCAGGAGTAGTTGATATTGGGGTCGCTGATGACCTTACAGCTCTTGAGAAGAATATTCCCGGTGTTGTTTGAGAGGGAATTAGTGTCGAGCCCTGGATACGAGCCGTTGATTTCTTCGCGTTGAGGTGGGCCTTGAGTTCCTTATAAACGGGGCATCCTCTGTAGTTCGCTGTGTGATTACCACCACAATTGCCGCACTTCCTTGTATTTGTATTTGATTTGTCATCGGTGCAGACACAATCTTTTTGAGTTTGTCCACAGCCAACGCAAACTGGGCGAAGGTTGCAGAAGGACTTTGTGTGCCCAAACTCCTGGCAATTAGTGCATTGTACCGGGTGTGTCCTCTTATGCGGCTCTTCGACAGTAATTCTGCGATGTAGCAGAAGTTGAAGATTGTAAATAGGGTGCACTGTGTTGGGTTTAAGTTTTTATCACATGTGGGCTGTAACTCCACTTTGAAAAGAGGTTGCGGCACTTTATTTCTGTTCAGTATGTTTGAGACAGACTTTACCTCAAAGCCCTTCTCTTCCAATGCTTCAACTATTTCCTGAGTCGGAACCGTTGGTTCAATGCCTTTGATCACCGTTTGAAGGCCTTTGGCACTCTTTAGTTGGAATGTGTAGAAATTCACACTTTCCTTTCTAAAGTACTTTTCAATAGTACGATAGAATTCTTCACTTTTGGCTTGAACTTTGGTCTCTTTAATGGTTACCCCTATTGGGTGGTGTCACAAAAGTTGTTTTGACCAACTAGCGCTACCAATTTCGGCACCAAAGAAGTGCAGTTGGCACCACGGATATAGAATGGTGGTGGCTTGGCTACAGAGGGTTTAATTTGGGAATCTCCTTCTTGAGATTCCGGCTGATTTGCCAATATTTGGAATCTATTGCTTTCCAATGCTTTTTGATCAACAATGTTGTTTTTCGACATCTTGGGAGTGTTGCCCCTTTTTGTCTGAGGGCTAAGCTTTCGCTTGTTTATATTAATGTATCTGTCCATACGAGTCTGAACAGGTGACTTTGGATTCATCGTCACTGGATGGGCAGATTTTGTTGAGGTAGTCTGCTGGACGGTGATCGAAGGTATTGCAGACGTTGCTGCTGTTAGAGTTGTTGTTGGAGCAGTAGCTGCAATTGTTGTTGCTGTGAGCGCGCTTACGGCGGTCGGGGAACCCGATAACCCAATTAACACTTCAGGTGTCAGCGAATTTGACGGTGAAGCGCATTGGGCGCTCCAAGACAAATTGTTGTTGGTGGTTGGTGTAAGCAATTTGCTCGTACTTGCACTTTTGGATTCAGCGCTCGTTGTAGTTGTGGTAGTTGGAGATACTACTGAGAAATACGCATTGTTGCGTTGCACAGAGAGCCGACGCTCGTTTTGTTGGTGAAGAATTTGTTCTTGTAGTTTCTGCTGGCGAGAGTCTAGTGAAGAAGGGCCCGAGTTAATCTCTTGACGCGTTGGCATTACTAGTAAATTTAGTTATTTACTAAGTATTGCTATTTGTAGATACAAATAACAATATAATTGTAGTTGGGCGTGTCTGTGGCGACTGAGAGCCCTGTCACTTTGTTGTTTTAGCGTTGTTTTATTGCGCTGACACCGAAGAACTCGCGGAGTGCAATAAAAAGTACGTCCGATCGCGGTGACAGTAAATTGTCAACTGATGTCTTAAAGTTTTAAGATTATTTATAGGAGGTTTTTCGGGGGTGGCGTGATTTTTGGGAGTTGGCTAAAGTAGCCTGATCGATTCTGATTGGTAACTTCGAAGATTTGTTTTGGATAATGATTTCCCACGAAAAGGGTGTAAAGTGATCTTCTTGTTTTGGACGCTGCAGCTGCGCATATGAGTTAGATGGGGTCAATTGTTTATAATATAAAAAGGCGTCAAGATTTGCTTAGCTTGCATTTTTACGCGTGGGAATTGGATGGGGTGAATTGTTTATAACAAAATAAAAGAGGGTCAAGATTTGCTGAGTTAGCATTTTAAAGATGGGGTGAATTGTTTATAATAAAGTAATAAGAGAGGTCTTATATGGGGAGGCGGATATATTACTCCCCCAACCTTTAAAAAAGTAGCCTGTCCTCAGGCGGGAAATGGAAGGTATAATGACGGAATTGTTTGCATATTTTCAATAAGAATTTCTTGTGAGATTATTTCTTCTTGTGGGATGGGATTATCTAGTGCTGATTCAACTGATTTAATTTGTCTTATAACTATTTTTTTTGTCATTGATTTAAACTTATAGATAAGATATATAATAAGACTTATTAAAGTCATGATAAATGTAGTTGTTGTTATTATATTAAATATTTTGTTATACTTAGTTTTTTCGTAAATGATTTGTTTCGTTTGTCAGTAAGAAATAGGTTCCAATTTTGTTACATTATTTGTTATATAGATATTTTGTGTGTAATCTGAAAATGAGTTTACTATTGATATTTCGTTTAACTTAATGGTACAATCGTATATCTTAATTATACTATTTCCTTCTACAAATATTTTATTTTGATTACAGTATTGTTTTAAATTTGTTTTCGGTAGATTCCAGGTAACAATGTTGGGCTCTATATAACTAATTTGATTTGTTTTAAAAGTTTTACTATATTTGCATTCTGCTGGTATTTGTGTTATAATTCTATTTATACATTCATTTATTTCTTGTTTTCTAGTAGATTTTATGTATGTTTTATTGTTTTGCATATAATAAGTTTCTTGAGCATTTTCTGTTAAAGTATTATTGTTATCGTCTGGGTAGGGGATAATTTTGAAAAGTGGGGTTTTGGATATTAGTCTAGGTATGAGCGAGATTATTAGTATTTCGTTCGTATCTGATTTCAACCAAGTAGATGTTTTTATGTTTAGAATTTTTTCAGTATTTATATCGACTATGTATTGATGATTCAAAAGTTTTGGGTTAAATATTCCGAGTCTTGTCAACTGCATGCCTAATTCTATGTCCTCTATGTATTCTGTGAAATGCTCTAAGTTAAATACAAGGATATTTATTTTTTTGTCTGTATCTTGACTAATGGTGAGGTTGTTTAATATTTTAATGTTTTTGTTGACTGCGTCTATAATGTGGTTAAGTTCGTCGTTTTGGGCATGTTGTTAAACTGTTAATTTTGTCTTCTAGCTCTTCTTCGTCGTTCTGGTCTAAAGTACCAAATAGATATTTATTTACTGTACCTACATAGTTAATAAGTCCTCTTTTGTTTCTCTTTATTATTCTGATGCCATTCATTTCACGGTTTAATTTCTCAGTTAGGTATTGGATATGCATTAAATTTTTATATGGTTCTGTTTGCTCTAACAAGTTGTTGTAGGTAATTAGTACTTTGGTTACATTTACGGTTAGATAATGAAATTCGTAATCTGAAAATGAGTTTACTATTGATATTTCGTTTAACTTGTGACGAAGTGCCAATTTGGCACTACGGCACAACTACGAGTCTAGTTTGTTATTCTAAGCCATTAGAAAATAATATACTCATTATTCCCAACCCTAAATAATCTGACTTGTTTCTTAATTAATCGTCTCCGCTCTGGGTACATTACTATTTTTCTATATACTCATTGCCATGTACATATGTGTATATACATATGTACATAAGTTTCTCTTTAGGTACGCCTTTATGTATAACATTAATTGCGCAGCAGCATTAAGCCGGCCACATATGTACGCTCACCCGGTGCTATACACATACACACACATACACATGCAAGCCCAACGGGACTTTCTATTGTTTTGGTTGCAACGGGACCAAAAAAATGCGTACGTGACGCCGACGCGTGTCGCGACAGAATCGGTTGTCATGGTAACAGTGATTGGACGAGCGCGTGTCGCAGCCGGCAGAGGGCAGAGCCTGGGCAGAGGAAGACCGAAAGTTCGAGAAAACGGTCAGCGACTGCGCAACAGGAAGACAATAAATCATTAGGAAAACTACCCTTAAGTGAGACAGTTGCGAGTGCTCCAAGTAATGCAAACCAGTTCCGGTGTAACCAAGGAAAAATAAGAAGGACCCACAGCCGGTCCTCACAAGCAAAAAAAAAAAAAACAAGTCACAAGTGAAGCAAGTGCAAATATAAACCAAAGGAATAAAACAGGATAATCGTATAAGGCTTTATAGACTTATTAAGTGTGTGTGCGCCAGGATAGCGGGTGAGTCGGCCATGCGGCCCAATAGTTGTCCCTCCCTTTTTGTCCAATAAAAAATAGATAATATTCTAGAGTGTGGTTAGGTGGTGTTGGCAAAATAATAATATTGAATAAATATGCAACGAAGTTTATAACGATGTGAAGCCCGCATGTCACAATTATTGGTTGAAACTAATTAAGATTAACACTCTCTCCTATCCTTTCCCAGATCCTAAAGCCTTTATGTGTATGTCACCATAGTATGTGTTTCTCCTCTGGCATTGGCATCCGGGTTGCACCCTACCCAATGCCAAGGAGAGTGTAGTGTTTATTTGTAGTGTGCCTGGGTACTGGGTCACCACACAGCCAACGTCCGGGTTGCACCCTTGTTGACTGTGATGGCGGCTGGTATCCATAGGCATGCGACCAGGATTTATGTTGTGATCTTGTCTTGGGATGTCCGTATTAGTGCTGTAGTGTTGTATTAAGTCGGTGTCCATGTTGTACCTTAACCGACTTATCTTCATGTTTCCCTTTTGTTAGCTTATAGTTGTAGTGGTATAATTGTAAGTCGGTGTCCGGGTTATACCCTAACTGACTTATACAGGTCTGCCTGTATATGTGTTACACTTTCTGTCTACTTCTATCCCTTCTCTTTCCTGTAGTCGTTCACCTACGATCTCATAAACATACAACATTGACATCACGGTAGCTCCAGCAAATCTCTGGTCTCGGCATTCCATTATAAATAATCCGTAATGGAAGACCCTGGGGAGACTGAGATTTGTACCCCAGCCGGAAAACTTCCTTACAGATGGCGCCCGAGCAGGGACCCGAGATTTGAAAGGGAATATTGCATATATATTTTTTGTTGGAAATTTTCGCCTAATTCTGTTGCATTGCAACTAAAGTGTAAAATTTTCTTTATATAAAAAAGATTTTTTTTTATATATATATGTATATATCTATTATTTTGTGTTCACCTTATATGTTGACCCACATACATTTATCCCTGTATTCCCATATTTGCCCATATCCCCGCTTGTTTCCTTTATCCCAAGTGAAAATCCAGCAAAGCAGCATAGCAGTTTGTTAGTCAGCGATAGGACTGTCAACATAATCACCGATAGAGCTAATATACCCAGCAGAATCATGATAGAGTAGACAGTGGAATCAGCGACAGAAAATCTCTACTTCTAGAGTCAACGATAGAACGGCGTACATAACCATCAACATAGCTAAATAGTGCAGTAGAGTTACGGTAGAGTAC
The DNA here is from genome assembly GCA_018903575.1 of Drosophila saltans. Taxonomy (NCBI): domain Eukaryota; kingdom Metazoa; phylum Arthropoda; class Insecta; order Diptera; family Drosophilidae; genus Drosophila; species Drosophila saltans. Next base: position 60,015 of record JAEIGH010000184.1, on the reverse strand, counting down.
ACGTAGAATCAGCGACAGAAAATGGTAATTACTTAGTCCGCGATAGAACTATTCGCATAGCCAATGACATAGCCCAGGTACCCGGCAGAGTTACGGCGGACGCAGCAGTAGAATCAGCGACAGAAAGCACCGTTAAGAAACACTCAGGAAAGAGGAACACGGATGGAAATTTTCCATGACGCCGTCCAAGTACAGTCACAGTAAGCAGTATAGGCATAGAAGAAAAAAAAAACGCTCAAAAGCAAGAAACATCGATGGAAATTTTCCATGACGCCGTTCAGGTACATTCTCAGCAAAACAGCGCAGGCATAAAAGTAAAAAAAAAAGTAAAGAAGTTAGACATAGCAACTGCAATGGTAGTTCTGTCGCCTGTGAGAGAAAGGGAGAGGTTGCTTTTGGGTTCTCATGGGTCGACGCGCTTGGCGTCAAGACCAGAGTGCACCCACTGAGATGAATAATGGAAGAATACAAACAATGAATAACGGAACAAGTTTCTTTAATCTGATTTTGAAGTAGATAAAAGGCGACCAACAGCATCAGAGAAGAGAGTCAACCGCGAATCTTCAACGAGTTATCAACGAGAGTCAACCGCGAACCTTCAACGAGTTAACAACAAGAGTCAGCCTCGAACTTTTAACGAGTCAACAACAAAAAGTCAACCGCGAACCTTCACCGAGTTAACAACAGAGAGTCAGCCGCGAGCCTGCAACGATAACCAAGGATAATTAAAACCAACGTTCTCCAACAAGGATATTCAAGGATAACACAAGGATAATCAAACCAAACCAGCAAGGATAATAAACCAACGTTCACCAGCAAGGATCTTCAACGATAACCAAGGATAATTATAACAACGTTCATCAGCAAGGATATACGGCAAGGATACTTAAAACCAGCATTCACCAGCAAGGATATTCAGCTGTAACCAAGCATAATTAAACCAACGTTTACCAGCAAGGATAACCAGATACGGTTAAGCATAGCAAGAATCGAACTAAGCCAGATTCAGATATCAGAAGTGGTGATCATCGCACAGACTACTCAGTTAATACAAGGATATTCCGCACATAATAATAACTCAGCTGCAACATCCCAACCAACAATCATAAAGGATATCGACTACGGTGCAGCAGCATGCAATAATACATCGTCCAGTGATAATACAATTATTTTTATTTTCCCGAATTTGATTTATTGCCCTTTGAATTAATTCTTCACTTTCAACTAGTGTTTATTTTCAACGTTTTTCTACAAAGAACATTAGTAACATGGGAGTCAAATGGATAACATATCGTCGAAAAGCCGAGCTCGAAAGCTTCTTCGCCGAATTCGGACTGACCCCTGGCGGTTCAGTCGAGGAGATGAGAAGCCGATTCTCTAGCTTCGCATCCAGGGAAGACCATAAACCAGATGTACTCTCCCGGCTAGCAGAACTAGAATCACAATACGGACAAGCAGCCAGCCTCGATAAAGGTCTCGAAGTTAAACCACGTTCACGTCCAGTGTCACCTGCCCGACATACTGACAAGGAGTATTCGATGGAGAGACACGCATCTCTTAACCAAGACACAGATGGAAAATTATTACAGATACCAGCGTTGACTCACAGCATGGCTACATCAGATCTACACCCACAAAGAGCCCCCGAGAATACCATATACCATATACTATATATACCATTATACTTCTTGGAAACACTTGAAGCAAGGGCTAGTACTTATCGCATCAGCACCGAATGGCTGCCTAATATGATGCCCATTTTATTTTCGGGACGAGCCGAAGGATGGTGGCAAACCAGCGGTCTGCTAGACGCCTCGTGGGCCAACTTTAGAAGAGAATTTCTAGATTTCTTTCTGCCGCCCAGATACTTTGAAAAACTGGAAGATGCCATCCGCACGAGAAGACAGCGCCCTGGCGAACCATTTAAGACATACTTGATAGAACTACGCCTCATGATGAGACGAGCTCATTATACGGAAGAACAGGAATTACAGCGCATATATGACAATTTATTGCCTGACTACCAATTGCACACCCGACGTATGGATTTTCATAACTTGCATAAGCTGACCCAGTTAATAGTGAATTTCGAGACCCTGCGTGGTCAAAGTTCTAAGAGATTCGACGCATCTTTTTCCGGTCAGGCAGACACTTCGGGCACATCAGACAGCCATGGGCAACAATTTACCAGTGGACGTAAAGTTAACACCGTTAATAATCGAAGCGCCAACAAACCAGCTTTGCCCTCTACGGTAAAATCAGCCAGCTACTCACATTTCTACCAAGTATCGGAGGCACCACTGGATACTTACCGTGCTTGCCGGAACTGCGGCAAACCGGACCATTTCGCAAAACAATGCAATGCAACAATCCAAGGATATTATTCTGTTGGGATATGTAAGTAGACTCCAATTCGACAAGGGTCGCCTCATCGCCTTAGTCCAGGTCAACGGATGTGAAGTGAGCGCCACCCTTGACACTGGAGCCACTAGGAGCTTCATACACAGTTCACTGGCTCAGCAGATCGGCACTCATGGGAACTGGAAACAAATACACACCCCTATCAACTTAGCCGATGGATCTAGAAAGGAAATCACCCAGGCTATCGAGGCTGAGATATGTCTGGGAATGACACAAATAAAAATACCATTGCTGGTATTGCCAGGTATTATGGACCAATTGATCTTAGGCACTGATATCCTACGTGGCACTCGGACCATAATCCAGTGCGGGGAAAGCTATCTACAGTTAGAGCCTATGCAAAACGCCCTGCTTGGATCATTCGTCAGTTGCAGCGCTGCCTCACAACCGCCGAGTACCTTAACCAGCAACAACCAGACTCAGTCAATGATCAATGAATCCCCAAGCTCCCCAGTGCAAGTGTTGCCGGATGAAAAACGGATCCGAAACACGGCCTTACCTCCAGTTTCAGATAAAGCCGTCATTAATAACCCATTTCGTCAACCAGTCATCGAAAAATCACCCGTCAGAATAGACAAACTCAACTTAATAGCAGCCAGGCCCACGACAAGGATGGAAAGCACCATGATATCCCCAGAGCCAAAATACTCCGAAGACGCGAGGGTGAATAAAATCATCAACGAGTTCCTATCACAGGAATTACCAAAGTTCGACACATTACAAGGTGTCACCCACATCGCAGACCACGTCATCACTATGAAGGATGACAAACCAATCAAGCAACGTTATTACCCTCGCAACCCGGCCCAACAGAAGATCATCCATGACACCATGGACCAGTTATTAGCCGAAGACCGCATCGAACCATCAAAGAGCCCACATAGCGCACCAATCGTGCTAGTTGGAAAGAAAACAGGAGAGACGCGTATGTGTATCGATTTCAGGCAACTCAACGCGCAGTCTATACGAGATGCATACCCCCTACCAAGGATCAATCATATTCTGGAAAAACTTCGCAACGCTCAGTTTATCTCTACACTGGATCTTAAAAATGGTTATTGGCAAATACCACTGGCCAAAGCAAGACGGGAATGCACAGCGTTCACAGTCCCAGGTCGTGGCCTGTTCCAATGGAAGGAAATGCCTTTCGGGGTACATTCCGCAGCAGCAACGTTCCAACGCGCCTTGGATAGTGTGATAGGACCTGAGATGGATCCATTTGCCTTTGCGTATCTAGACGATATTATCGTCATCGAAAGGACATTGGAAGAACACATAACTCACCTGCAAGAAGTTTTTCGACGCCTCAGAGAAGCCAAGTTACGGATGAATAAAGCCAAGTGTAGATTCTTTAGACGCAAAATACAATTCTTAGGACATGTGGTCAGCGAGCACGGTATCCATACCGACCCTGAGAAAGTAGCAGCTGTTCTCGGGAATTAGCTCCGCCGACCAATGTACGCCAACTTCGGCGATGTTTGGGCATCGCGTCTTGGTATCGCAGATTTGTGCCAGAGTTTTCTAGTATCATACAGCCTATCACCGCTTTGTTGAAGAAAAACACTAAATGGAAATGGGATGCAGAACAACAACAAGCCTTGGACGAATTGAAATTACGATTGACATCCGCCCCTATCTTGGCCTGCCCCGATTTTAACTCCAAATTCTACTTGCAGACAGATGCCAGTGATTATGGTTTGGGCGCAGTATTAACCCAGTATCAAGAAGGAACAGAACGGGTCATCGCCTACGCCAGCAGACGCCTCCTTGCACCTGAAGAGAATTACTCAGCCACCGAGAAGGAGTGTCTCGCTATAGTTTGGGCAATTCGCAAGCTACGCTGTTATCTGGAGGGATATAAATTCGAAGTCATCACGGATCATCAGGCCTTGAAGTGGCTCAATTCGATAGATAATCCCACAGGTCGTATAGCAAGATGGGCACTCGAACTTCAACAACATGAATTTGACATACAATACCGCAGAGGAAAGTTAAATGTCGTGGCCGACGCCTTGTCTCGACAACCATTGGAAGTGCTAAATGCAATTCAGGATACTCTACCGGAGTGTTCATGGTGGAATAAAATAAAGCTACAAGTAGAAGCACAACCAGAGCAGTTCCCTGATTTTCACTTCGAAGGTGGGTAACCATTCTATTGGTTTTCTTAGATGCATACAGCAGATGGGTGGAGCTTGTACCTCTGCGTAAAGCCACCGCTGCTTCATTAGAACACGCATTTCGGGAGCGAATTATCGGACACTTTAGAGCACCTGAAGTCTACACAACAAGACGACCCAAGCATCCAAGAGGAAGAGCAAATTAAATCTATGATCGAGTTGACGCAGCCCATTGTCGTTAGAGACGAAGCACAGAAGACCGCCGGAGTTACCCTACCCCGCTGGGGGGTCTCCAAGTCACGGCAAGTCTGACCATGCATCCACACGCAAAATACTCATTCGTATTATTACATTTAAGTTCACATTGTATCATAATCATAAGCATCTAATTCATGTACACCACACACGTTAGCTTGTTAGGCCCTCAACAACCCAATATAGGGCGCATAGTCTCAAGTCAGAGTATCCAACACTTTTCTTTTCCTCAGTCTTACGATGGCACGCCAACTCAGCGTCAAATAAATAGTTGGTGTCATCGAAGACGTGGTGGCAACCTGGGAAGCTGAGTTCGCTAGGACATCAGCAACAAGCGAACCTGCGATGGAGCACGATCCTCCAACAACACACTGCACCTTAGCAGCAACCGAGGCAGAGAACCCCGATGACCGCTCAGCCTTCTCGTCTGGCAATTCACCGCCACCAGAGCCAATCAATTGCTGGAGAATCGTGGATGCACCCGAACAAGCGGTTGCCACTAGGGTAGACATATTGAGACAAGCAATCGAGCTGTCCGACATAGCTTGTTTCGACCCGGGGAATTTTCCCGGTTATAGGGGCTGGATCCCGTCGCCGCCTGCAGCAAAGAAAGAAGAGAGCGCCGCGCCTCATTACCCCCAGAGTGGTGACTCGCTCATGCGTTCCCCATCGCAGAACGAAGCAGCCGGCCTCCAGGAAGCAGTAGGTGACACCGCATCACAGTCCCTTAGCCCGCCGTACCGGGACTACACTGACCCGGAATTCGGCGAAACCGCGCAGCTGCCACCCCTCGCCATCGAGTACGACTTCGGTGTACCATCACGACCGTACAACCCCGTGAGCTATGATGCAGACGCCGAGTTAGACGAAAGGAACGTCCAGCCCCCAGCGTATCCCCACTTTGAGGATATCTCGCTACCTCCGTCATCGGCACCTCAGCTAGTGAGTCTGCAGGGCGACGCCAGCCCGCCTCAACCAACGGAGGCTGACAACGCACCAAGTAGTAGTCGTATCCACGCTTGGCAGGTTATCCCCCTTGGATGGCGGACGAAGGGTGTGCAGGGGCTATTACCACGACAACTAATCGAAGAAGTGCAGGATTGCCAACAGCAACGGCAAGAACGAAAGTTTAAATACGGTAATAGTATACGGGTGAACAAGACCCAGCAGGTCACCCTCACTTACATCGGCCCTGCTTCCACGAAGTAAAGGGGGGTGTGACGAAGTACCAATTTGGCACTACGGCACAACTACGAGTCTAGTTTGTTATTCTAAGCCATTAGAAAATAATATACTCATTAATCCCAACCCTAAATACTCTGACTTGTTTCTTAATTAATCGTCTCCGCTCTAGGTACATTACTATTTATCTATCTACTCATTGCCATGTACATATGTGTATATACATATGTACATAAGTTTCTCTTTAGGTACGCCTTTATGTATAACATTAATTGCGCAGCAGCATTAAGCCGGCCACATATGTACGCTCCACTATGGGGAATTTGACCGCTTTTTGCGCACTTTATTCATTTTTTTGAAAGTTTATGAATTCAAAAAATTTTGATGCCTAATGATAGATAAAAGATCAAAGGTCAATGTTACATACTTGTATTTTTGTCGTTGTTCAACACTGTTGAGAAAACAGCTGCTGAATACACGTGTTTTGCAGAAAACTGGTTTGCTTGATACAGTGAAAATTTTATGCTCAACTTTCAGGGTCGATATTGAAAAAATGGAAAATATTGTTGGAAAAATTAATTATGGAAATTAATAAGTAGTCTTTCTACTATATATATAGGTAAATCTCCATTGTGGAAATTGACAGTGTGTGTTGAAATATTTGAAAAAAATTGGGGGTCACTTTAAGAAAAATTTTGTCAGGGAATCTCAACTTTCAGGAGAGTTATAAAAAAATGTCCACCAGTGTCCAGTCTAAAACTTCCAGAATTTGGTAGTATGTGCAATTGTTGTTCAAGTAAAGTTAGTCACAATAGCCACAAACAGCCACAAATTGTGAAATTTTGTTTTTTAGTGCCTAACCTCACTTTCCCCCAAAGGAAAAATTTTTCCATATGACACAAATAGACGAAAAAAACTAAGACTATCGAAGTTATATTAAAATTGCTGCAAGGGCAAGTGGATGATGGTGTCAAAAATGTATTAAATAAGGAATTAAGGCAGAAATGTCGAAAGCCTTGCAGAAAATTGTGTCAGAAATGGCGAGAACATAGGTCCAATTCAAACATGCTCAAGAGATTCTGAGGTGGCTAGTATGATGAAAAAATGTGTTGAACGATCAGAAAAAGCTTTGACAATTGTATTAGTCGGGTTGAAGGACCCACGTTAATATTTTTGGCCTAAAAAAAGGGGAGCAGATGAAAAAAGTCAGGTAACTAGCAAAAACTGTATTAGCAGTTTCGAATGGCATCTTAGCATAATGATAACTGATCCTGCAACAATTTGAAATTCACATACTTTCAAGAACTCCTTAAAAGGTAACAATTTCCTGTAGTTTTCCTACTAGACCACTAAAGCTACAAAAAAACACACTCAAAATGCAAAACAATGTTTTTTTTCGAATTTTAAAGATGTAGTTGAAAAAAGATACAATGTAAACCTCTGGGATCGAATTATCAGCAAAAGGAACATAGGTCGGACTCCAAAAACCTCTTCAATCATATGGCAAAACGATTATATAGCATACTTTTTGGGGAAAAACAGGTTTTATGGCCGGGGGAGGTTATTGCCACGCCCATTTTTTCCAAAAAGATAAGCAAATTGTATTTATTACGTTAGTCAACAAATACACATTGAAAGCGAAGCACAGAAACCAACTTTTGAATAAAGTGCGCAAAAAACGGTCGAATTCCCCATAGTGCGCTCACCCGGTGCTATACACATACACACACATACACATGCAAGCCCAACGGGACTTGCACGAATTTGTCCACGTCGCTTTTGCGCAGTTTCTATTGTTTTGGTTGCAACGGGACCAAAAAAATGCGTAAGTGACGCAGACGCGTGTCGCGACAGAATCGGTTGTCATGGTAACAGTGATTGGACGAGCGCGTGTCGCAGCCGGCATAGGGCAGAGCCTGGGCAGAGGAAGACCGAAAGTTCGAGAAAGCGGTCAGCGACTGCGCAATAGGAAGACAATAAATCATTAGGAAAACCACCCTTAAGTGAGACAGTCGCGAGTGCTCCAAGTAATGCAAACCAGTGCCAGTGTAACCAAGGAAAACTAAGAAGGACCCACAGCCGGTCTCACAAGCAACAAAAAAAAGCAAGTGCAAATATAAACCAAAGGAATAAAACAGGATAATCGTATAAGGCTTTATAGACTTATTAAGTGTGTGTGCGCCAGGATAGCGGGTGAGTCGGCCATGCGGCCCAATAGTTGTCCCTCCCTTTTTGTCCAATAAAAAATAGATAATATTCTAGAGTGTGGTTAGGTGGTGTTGACAAAATAATAATATTGAATAAATATGCAACGAAGTTTATAACGATGTAAAGCCCACATGTCACAATTATTGGGGCGGTGAAACTAATTAAGATTAACACTCTCTCCTATCCTTTCCCAGATCCTAAAGCCTTTATGTGTGTGTCACCATAGTATGTGTTTCTCCTCTGGCATTGGCTTCCGGGTTGCACCTTACCCAATGCCAAGGAGAGTGTAGTGTTTATTTGTAGTGTGCCTGGGTACTGGGTCACCATACAGCCAACGTCCGGGTTGCACCCTTGTTGACTGTGATGGCGGCCGGTATCCATTGGCATGCGACCAGGATTTATGTTGTGATCGATGTCCGGGTTACACCCTAGTCGAGCACAACATAAGTCTTGGGATGTCCGTAGTAGTGTTGTAGTGTTGTATTAAGTCGGTGTCCATGTTGTACCTTAACCGACTTATCTTCATGTTTCCGTTTTGTGACCTTGTAGTTGTAGTGGTATAATTGTAAGTCGGTGTCCGGGTTATACCCTAACTGACTTACAGGTCTGCCTGTATATGTGTTACACTTTCTGTCTACTTCTATCCCTTCTCTTTCCTGTAGTCGTTCACCTACGATCTCATAAACATACAACATTAACATCACGGTAGCTCCAGCAAATCTCTGGTCTCGGCATTTCATTATAAATAATCCGTAATGGAAGACCCTGGGGAGACTGAGATTTGCACCCCAGCCGGAAAACTTCCTTACAAACTTAATGCTACAATCGTATATCTTAATTATATTATTTCTTTCTATAAATATTTTATTTTGATTACAATTTTGTTTTAAATTTGTTTTCGGTAGATTCCAGGTAACAACAATGTTGGGCTCTACATAACTACTAATATGATTTGTTTTAAAAGTTTTACTATATTTGCATTCTGCTGGTATTTGTGTTATAATTCTATTTATACATTCATTTATTCCTTGTTTTCTGGTAGATTTTATGTATGTTTTATTGTTTTGCATATAATAAGTTTCTTGAGCATTTTCTGTTAAAGTATTATTGTTATCGTCTGGGTAGGGGATAATTTTGAAAAGTGGGGTTTTGGATATTAGTCTAGGTATGTGCGAGATTATTAGCATTTCGTTCTTATCTGATTTCAACCAAGTAGATGTTTTTATGTTTAGAATTTTTTCAGTATTTATATCGACTATGTATTGATGATTCAAAAGTTTTGGGTTAAATATTCCGAGTCTTGTCAACTGCATGCCTAATTCTATGTCCTCTATGTATTCTGTGAAATGCTCTAAGTTAAATACAAGGATATTTAGTTTTTTGTCTGTATCTTGACTAATGGTGAGGTTGTTTAATATTTTAATGTTTTTGTTGACTGCGTCTATAATGTGGTTAAGTTCGTCGTTTTGGGCATTATTTGCTGTTAAACTGTTAATTTTGTCTTCTAGCTCTTCTTTGTCGTTCTGGATTAAAGTACCAAATAAATATTTATTTACTGTACCTACAAAGTTAATAAGTCCTCTTTTGTTTCTCTTTATTATTCTGATGCCATTCATTTCACGGTTTAATTTCTTAGTTGCATTAAATTTTTATATGGTTCTGTTTGCTCTAACAAGTTGTTGTAGGTGATTTATACTTTGGTTAAATTTACGGTTAGATAATGAAATTCGTAATCTGAGGGTAGGTCCATAATTCCTGTTTTAAATATAAGATAGCCGTTTGGTGCTTTGATAGGATTAATTTCTTCTTAATTTCTTAAATTCTATGTACTTCGCATATTCGTTAGGGATGCCATTGATAGGAGTAGAAGCAGTAATATTGGAATGTCTGAAATTAGTCAGTATATTTGCTTTGGTGAATTTTCTTTTTTTTCTTGAATTTTGATTTGTAGTTTGTAGTTTGTCTTCCTCTGTTTGTTTCAATGAAATACTTGTCGTCAACTTGGGTAATTTCTCCCGTTTTCTTAAATGGTGTAGTTGTTTTACTTCTAACTAATGGGGCTTGCTTGTATTTTGTATTTAAATCAAAGTCATTTCTATTTTTATTTAATTTGTCAATTTGAATTATCTTATTAGCTTGAGTTTTATAAAGGGGCGTGCCTGCATAAATGAATATATCTGCGGGTGTTCTATTTGTTGTCAAATGTTTAGTCTTGTGGTTATAAGTATAAAGGATGGTTTAGTTTGTTTATCTTCTATGTTTGATTCTGTATTAATAACTCTTAGTTTCTCATTCACGGTTCTATGAAATCTTTCTATATCAGAAATCCCATTTTTGCTTGTTATACTTATTTTAACATTTTCGGAGTTAAGCCAATTTTGAAGTGCTACGCATATAAATGCGGAATCTTTGTCTGCTTTGATTTCTAAGGGTTTTGTCATTAAAGATTTTAGTGATTGCTCTTTTTGCTTCTATCCAATCACGACTTTGAACTTCAACTAGAGAGGCAAATTTAGAATATACGTCTATGCATGATACAAATTGTTGATTGTGAACTAAATAAAAATCCATTTCTCTGATATTAAATACTTCTGGGGTGGTTTCAAAAGTTGGTATTTCTATTTTCTGATTTGGACAAATCGCAAATATCGCATTCTTTAAAAAAGTTCTGAATTAGTTTTTGGTAATCTGGGTATATAATATAAATTAAAAAATGGAAATAGATCGCGTTGTTTTTTGAGCATAAATATTCTTTGATTAGTTCTTTCGCGGAATGATTAGTCATTTCTTTATAAGATATTTTAATTTTTGTTTTATGAAAGAAGCGAATAGTTTCGACTTTGTCTTCGTTGCTTTTCAGAAATTCGATTTGATGGTTGTAGAAATTCAGAGATTTTTCAAAAATATGTAGTTATTGAGTTTTGATTATCTTCCTGAGCACTGTATATTGTTGCCAGGGAACTACTTGTTTCGCCTCCTAAAAAGTTTTCGTCTATTTTAACTCTAGAGAGGGCATCGGCCACATAATTTTCTTTTCCGGGTAAATATTTTATTTTGTAATCGTATTCATTTAATCTGACTTTCCAACGCTGTAATTTCGTATTGGGTTCTTTAATGTTGGATAACCAAATGAGTGGTTTGTGATCACTTAGGATCTCGAAATGTCTTCCGAAGAGATAGGGTCTGAAATATTTAGTTGCCCATACAATTGCTAATAATTCTTTTTCTATAGCTGAATAATTGAGTTCATGCTCATTAAGGGTTCTTCTAGCAAAACAGATAGGTTTATGGTCCTGTGGAAGGACAGCGCCTAAGGCTACGTTACTGGCGTCTGTAGTTAAGGAAAAAGGTTTTTTGAAATCAGGGTATGCAAGTATGGGATCATTGGTGATGAGAAGCTTTAATTTCTCAAAGGCTGAAATATAATCTGGGTTATCTTGGTTAATTTTGGATCCTTTCTTTAATCCAAGAGTTAAAGGTTTTGCAATCTTTGCGAAATTAGGAATAAACTTGCGGTAGAATCCGCATAAGCCTAAAAATGATTTGATTTCTTTCGGTGTTTTAGGAACCGGGATTTTTAAAATTGCTGTGATTTTATCTGGATTACGTTTAATGCCGTCTGTGGTTATAATGTGGAGTAAATGATAATATCATCCAAATAAACCAAAAAATCTTTGTAGATAAGATCTTTTAGCAAATTATTCATGCATCTTTGGAATGTGGCTGGTGCATTTTTCAAGCCGAATGGCATTCGTGTGAATTCGAAATGCCCATGTTTTGTTGAGAAAGCGGGTTTTTCAATAGATTTAGGGTCCATTTGAATTTGATGGAATCCCTTGGCAAGAGTCAATGGTTGTAAAATACTGACATTTTCCTAATTTGTCAAGAATTTCCTCCATTATGGGTTTTGGGTATTTATCGTCAACGGTAATGTCATTTAAATCTATGATTAACCGGAAATTTTTTTCTTTGGATGCGTCCTCTTTCTTGGTGCATATTGGTGAACGATAGGGCGATTCCGATTTTCGGATTATTCCCTATTGTATCATTTCGTTTATTTGCTTATTAATATCTTCATCAAAAATTTGGGGATGTTTATAGGGGTGCCTATATATAGGGTCTTCGTGTTTAGTACGAATGGTATGCTTAATAGTACTAGTAAAAGTCAAATTTTCACCTTTACTGTACTGAATATCGCTAAAGTCGTATAATATTTTTTTAACTTTTCTATTTCTTCTGAATTTAAATGATCCAGTCGGAATTCATTATTTTCTTCAATGTTGTTATTTATTTCGTATGCAAATGCATCGTAGTCAAAATCTACAGGGGGATAAGGAATTGATTGTGATGTTTCCTCCTCATTGTTAGTGAACTTAAAATAAAATTTATGATTTCATAATGTTACACTGTTAACATTATAATCAATAAGAGCTTGACTTGCTTTGAGATAATTTCTGCCTAATAGTATATCATACGTAGTTAAAAAATTATGACAATACAATTTTTGGGTTTTTTGACATAGTTGGGTGCAAATGAAATGCTTTTATTAAGCTCAATTACGCTTTTTATCGTCTGAACATTCAATTTTTCTGAGATTTCGGGGAAATTAAAGAAGTTTTCGTTGATAAGGTTTATTGAAGAACCTGTATCTATGACACATTTAGAGGTGTGTTGTTTATAGTTAATAAGATAGAGGGGTTTCTTCCGTTTGATTTATCTGATGAATTGGTTCCGAGGCTGTCTGATGAAAATTTTCGGACAAGTCCATCCTACTCTGTCCGCTACCTGATGGCCTAATTCATTTTGTACGTGCGTTTAATATGCCCGAGTTTGTTTGTTATACGTGGTTTTTATTATCATTTTTTTTTTCTTGTGAGTTTCGTATTTTTTAGATTTGTTGAATTTTTATATTATTAAATTTTTTGGTTTTATCTTATTTCACGTGTCTTCTAGCACGAAGATTCTTCTGCGGATATCGGTACAAAGGTCCTGGTCCTAGAACTGAATTGAACAGTTTGCGTTTCGAGTGTAAAGAAGAACTAAACTGATGTCTTAAAGTTCTAAGATTATTTATAGGTGGTTTTTCGGGGGTGGCGTGATTTTTGGGAGTTGGCTAAAGTGGCCTGATCGATTCTGATTGGTCACTTCGAAGATTTGTTTTGGATAATAATTTCCCACGAAAAGGGTGTAGAGTGATCTTCTTATTATGGGCGTATGAGTTAGATGGGGTCATTTGTTTATAATATAAAAAGGGGTCAAGATTTGCTTAGCTTGCATTTTTACGCGTGGGAATTGGATGGGGTGAATTCTTTATAACAAAATAAAAGAGGGTCAAGATTTGCTGAGTTAGCATTTTAAAGATGGGGTGAATTGTTTATAATAAAGTAATAAGAGTGGTATTATGTGGGGAGGTAGATATATTACTATATACATATTCTTGATTTCTTTAAATTGTAGTTCAAAAGAAAAAGAAAGGTTGTTGCTAAGTGGTCGGACTAGCTTACCGGAAATTCTTACTTCCAACTCTTCGCCAGAAACTCATCGCCTTTGACTCTTGGCCACCACGATCTCTTCTACTGGTCCTCGACGTACCACAGTGGGCGATTTGGCTGATCTAGCGTAACTTAATTAACATTTTCAATGTCTTAAAAGTTCCAAAATAATGCTTCCCGCCGATTACTGAAACCTTGTTTAGTATATCGGCGATAATTTTAATGCTTTTTTCGATATAGTCGATCAGCTGTAAGCTCACAAACTCGCAGTATATTGAAACAGCTGTTTGCAAAACACTTTGGAGCGCTTTTTGCACTTGATGTTTTGGTCTGAACAAAAATCAAAAATTGATATTATTAAATATTTTTTAACAGTTATTGACATTTTAAGGTATGTATTTTACTAAAAAAAATGTTTTGTGATCTGTGCATATGTGTTGTTGTACTTATATGTGGTAGAAATTAACCATCTTGGTAATTGAATTTGTGTAACTTAATGTGAATTTCTGTAGACAAAAACTTAGTGAGGGCCGCATCGGTTCGGTTGAAAATTTTATTTCATTGTTAATATGTTTCGTCCTCATTTTGAATTAAGCAGCCTTTGCTGCTTCAAAGTGCATCTGCTCATAATATTTGACTTTTTAGGCACCAAACGTATGGCACAAGGAAAACAAACCTTCGCAGAAAGTTACCGCAGTCAACAACTTTGTTTTTTCAAATATAGTAGATAGGTCAAAACTTTCAGAAGACCAGTACAACGCTACATTAGATATGTTGAAAAATTTTTGCAAAAAAGTGGCGAGAATGTTATAGGAGTTATGATCGATTTGGACAGAAAAACAAAGTTTGGTTGGACGAAGACATAACATTTCCACAAGAATGTAGTGGTAAACGGTGTAGAAGAAAACCGAAAAACGTGTCTAATTGCCATGCAAAACGCCAATGTACCAAAGTATCTGGATTGGTTAAGAAAAATACATGCGAGGAGCTTCTGACAGCTACACGGGTAAGCTTGTACAAAACCGGTCAGAGAAGTGCATCTCAACTTGTTTCAATGGTACGCGCAGATCCGGAAGTTGCAAAAAAAAAATTAACAAAAATCCTCAGCCTGATCAAAAAATTAGAAAATACACTCCAGATGAAGCATTAGCCCTGTATATTGATGGCGACTTCACAAAAAATACATATAAGCTAATGCAAGCTGGTGCAAAAGCAAGAAATGCTAATATTTATCCAACATATGATGTATTACGTTCCGCTAAAAGAAGATGTTATCCAGATGAAATAATAGGCAGCGAATGCTGTGCTGAAATTCCGTTACAAGAAATGTTGGATCACCCAGAGGTATATAGTTCTGTGTTCGTTAAGGCTGATGAATATAATGATGTATCAGTATTTTATAAGTGGGGATGCGATGGAAGTTCGGGACATTCAACATATCGGCAAAGCTTTTTGGATTCTGAGCACAAAATGGTTGATTGAAATTTTTTTGCCATTTGTATTGTGCCTTTACAAATGCAATTCGAGAGCAGGATACTATGGAAAAATTCACGGCCATAATCAACCCGATATTGCAGGCCCCTAAAAATTATGTTTGCAAAAGAATCAGTGGAATTAATTCGAGACGAAATCGAAAATATAAAATTACAAATTTTAAACATTAAGCCCACTAGTCTTTGTATGTTCAGAGCTCAACATAAATAGCAATTGACTATGATTGACGGCAAAGTCTTCAGCGTGATTGCAGACGCATCAACCCAAACTTGCGGAATTTGTAAAGTTTCACCTAAAAATATGAACAATTTTAGTTTTATCTTACAATTGCCAATAAATGAAAACTTCCTTGACTACGGACTATCGACATTACATGCCTGGATTCGCTGTTTTGAATGCATACTACACATAGGATATCGACTACCAATAAAGAAGTGGAAGATTAGCGGACTAGACAAAAGCATTGTAGAAAAAAGAAAAACCGAAATTCAAAATAAATTTATGAAGGAAATGGATTTATTGGTTGATATTCCAATGCAGGGAACAGGAAATACAAATAGTGGCAATACCGCTAGAAGATTTTTCGAGTACCACGACCTGTCTGCTCAAATAACTGGAGTTAATGGAATCCTTCTAAAAAATCTTGGAATCATTTTACGTTCTATGGCATCAGGATATGCCATAAATGTCAGCCTATTTCGTGAGTTTGCCTTGAACACAGCAAAGATTTTTATTAAAGAATATCCCTGGTTTTATATGCCCAGCACGGTTCATAAGATTTTAATTCATGGAGCCGACATTATAAATGCTGTACCTCTTCCAATTGGTATGATGTCGGAAGAAGCCCTAGAAGCAAGAAATAAGGATTTTAGAAACTGAAGCATACACGCAAAAACTCAAGAACAAATTCAATGCAGGATCCTTTAATAAGTAGTTTATGTAGAAGCTCAATGCAATTTACAAAAAAATTTACGATTTTACCTACCCTCAGTAGGTCATTTAAAGATTTGCCAGAAGATGTTTTAGCCGAGGCATCGAACACGACTCGAAGTTTTGTCGTCAAACTTTCTGGTCGGAGAACGCAATGGTGCGGAATATAATAATGTGGTGCTGAGTGATCTGCATTGGGTACGACAGACATGTGTCCCAACGAGATGTATTCTTCCATGAACTTAGTATACAAATCTCTTAGATGACTATCTCTGTCCAGCTTGTGTTCAAGTGAGTTGAACCGTCGAAGTGCAGTGTTAAATGAGTTTCCTAATACGATCGGATTTTCTGCAAATGGTAATCTGACTTGGATTCGACCATTTGCCAATTGTTTGACTGTCTTGCTGAAATGTTCTTCACATAAACGCTCGTCTTCTGTGAAGATTGGACTTGTTGTTTTAAATTCTTCTATTTCCCAGAAACGTTGAACTAACTAGCTCAGTACGGGTTCATTTTCTGTAAGAAAACATCTGGGAGAGGTTCTGATGGGCTCTGTTCCTAAGTTGATCCAGCAATATGCGGTGTTCAGAAGGCACGGCTTGCCCGAACCTAATTTCAATTTTCCGTTTCGGATGGCATCAAAGAATCCATCTACGTTGATCAGTACTTGAATTTTATGTGACTCATAAAAATGTGGGTCTGCCAATTGAATATCTGGAGGGATGGTCCAATTTGTTATGTCAAAAGTTTGAGGTGGCTGCTTAGCCGAAATCTTTTTTACTATAGAGAAGTTTGATGACCACACATAATCTGAATGCCTTGACTTTAAGGTTGCACATGTGGTGAAGGAAATCCTGCTCCTCAAGTCATCGATTCCAGTAATTTCTTGATTTACAAAATGTTTTTTGAGATTAAGTCGCTTTGCTGTTTCTTCTGTAATGAGGTTTACTTCTGAGCATGAGTCCAATAGAGCACGAACCACGTGAAAGTTTCCAATGCTGTCTTGAACTTGAATCAGCGCGCTCGGAAGAACAGATATGCCTGTCCTGTGAATTAATAATGAGGTGTTGATTGATGGCTGGGCCTCTCTGAAACTTGATAAATGGGCTTGCGTGTTGCCCGACGTAGTATATTTGTGTAAGAGTGCATGATGACTCGATTGACACACCTTGCATTTTGATTTTGATGGACAGTCTGACACCTTGTGTCCTTTCCGTAAACAATTAAAACATCCGTTGGCGGTTTTTATGGCAGTGATACGCTGTTGAATCGAACTGTCGCTAAACGCCTTGCAGCTTCCAGTGTAATGTGCAGTGGATTTGCAAAACAAGCATTCGTTAAAGCAGTTGAATAAAGTTTTAGCTGACGATGTTGTCAGCCCTTTGGCCTTCTAAAAATTGAACGCGCCTGTTCAGAATCTTGTAGAACTCTTCCCAAGTAGATAGTTTCTCCAAGCTTTGTTTTTCATCATAATGTACCTTTGTCTCTGTATCGACCTTGCTCAGAATGATGTACATCATCATACTGTTCATTATTTGTTCCGCTGAACCAAGGGAGAGTAATGACCCTCGTATTGCAGATGTATTATCGATGAGCCTTTGCAAAGCTGTTGCATCTGGGTGTCGCATGGACGAGTAAGAAAAAAGACTTGAGACACAATCATTAAATATTAGTACATCATTGTTGTACCGAGTTTCCAGTCGATCCATTGCCTTTTCATAATTTTCCTCCGTCACCTGAAACGACTGCACAACTTCTAATGCAGGCCCTGATAAACAATTTAGTAAATAATTAAACTTATCAATTGTGGGTAAGTGAGGGTCACTATGGACTAAGTTTGTAAACGAGGTTTTAAATCCTTTAAATGATGCATACTTTCCGTCGAAAGTCGGTAATTTTAATTTTGGCAAACGATGAACATGTCCAACGCCCGGACTGACCGATGAATTGAGAAAGCTAGCTTCTGGTACCATGGCAGTCGGTGTTTGTCTTTTATTTTGAAGCAGTGCAAGTAATTTAACCTTCACGGTGATGAACATTTCTTCTTGTGTGCCGCGTTCGGAGTCAATGGGATGAAGGTTCTCAATTTGCGTCTGTATTTGACACAGTTGTCGATAATGGGATTCCAAAATTGAGAGTCTACAGTTCAGAGCATCTGCTTCTTCATCAATGCCGGTTTTTAAAATCTTTTGATGCAAATTCGTGATGTGGTTTTCGAATAAACTCCGTTCAGCTCTAAGTGATACTAGCTTTGATGCCGATGTAGAGTGACCCGCTCCAACTGCAGGTGCAGGGGGTACCTCGTCTTCGTTAGGCATTTTTAGCGTTTAGTTTAGTTTTAACAAATGATGATCAAACGATGCAGCAATAGCGGTGCCATCTATCAGGAATGTGATGAAGCGATCGTTGACATAAATGTGACAACGCGATCGTTGGCAGGAATGTACCAACGAAATTGAATAATCAGGAATGTGATAACACGATCGCTGGTAGGAATGTACCAACTTAACAGGAGTGCGCTAGCTGTGAGCTTTGCATGAATGTGCCAGTAAATGCAAATTATCAGAAGTTTGATATCCGTGATCTTCTGACAGGAATGTGCCAATTAATGTTAATTATCATAAGTTCAATAGCAGCGAGCTTTTGACAGGAATGTGCCAAACAGTATGTTTTATATATGTATGTAAACGTGTGCCAGTATGTGGCCGTTATGTTGTATACATATGTATTTGTGGTTGTATGTGAATGTATATAGAGATGTATACTTGCGGTTCAATTGCAACGTTGCCTACTGAAGTAGCGGGGGGGTGCGGGGTTTTCCACGTGTGTCCCCTCTTGGGTTATGTCCGATGACCACTTTCGATGAAATGTCGACTTCTTGTCCTCTTTATCCTTTCCCTCCCCGATCTCAGGAATCTGTCGAAAACTAATGGGGGTGATTGAATTAATCTGAACACGGAACGGTAGCACTTGGAATAAAACTCAACTTAGAGTTTAAAGTCCTGTCACGGTCGCCAAATGTTGCCGGAGTTCTCGGCTGAAGAATAGTGCCTCCAAATATGTTGACCAATTCAACCTCGTCCCAGTTGTTGCCGGATTCTTAAGTCTCCACATAAATGTTATTTTCGTTTATTTTTCCTTTCTTCAGTTTTCCTCGTGTCTCTCTTACTAAAGTTCTTATAACATTCTTTTTTTTATCTAACATTTTGAAGTTGAGCTTACAGTCGCAGAATGAGAGAATTAGAGGTACAGATAACTAAAGCTAAAGGAGTTACCAGACTATACATTTTATATTCAAAAATTAAATATCTCTTAGGTATAATTCAATAATGTTCTCCCCAAACAATTATAAAAATGCCTAAAAATCAAGGTGAATTACCCGGAGACATATTGGAATTATCTCCTACTCCGACACATACATAGTATTGAATGTAGTAGTATGCCATGAAAGTTAGAATAAAGAAAAATCACTTAAAGACGTTTTGCTTCATTTCACACAAGCAAATACTCTGAGTCTAACTGGGACGAAAAAAATAGGAAAAAACGATTGTTCTCTGAGTGTAAGTGAGCTAAGCAAAGTGCTGAATTATTCGTCGCTCACAAATATTTTTTACTCAGTAAAGAGACTTATTTGAAGACGTCGCAAAATACTCAACTGTTATTTGCGAGCTATGCCAGAGACACATAAAACAGAAGTAAAGAAACAAGTTAACAAATTATTAAACGATGATATAATAGAACCCTCAGCTTCGGAGTACAACAGTCGAATACTGTTAGTACCCAAAAAAACAATACCAGGGACTGAAAATAAAATATGGAGATTAGTGGTAGATTACAGAAATTTTAATAAATGAAGTCAGCAAGTCGTCCCTGCCGACATTGAGTATACCCTGTACCAACTAGTTATATTAAATCAAGATCGGCATCAACTTAATTCAAAATTCCTTTTATCATGCAGCAACAGCTACCGCATGCTATCCCGCTCACTCTTGCCAGCCTGTGTCGTCCTAAGCGCTTCAGTACAAAAGGCATTTACGTATATCTTCGATATTTATTGTCCGATTTCGACTAAATTTAGTCAGATGATGCATTTTGGCCACATTATTAGGTGTGCCAAATAAGAATGTGATTGCTTTAAAACTTCTCTAGTAAATCGATTTTTCTAAATTGCGGGGGCGGAAGTGGGCGTGGCAAAAATTTTCAACTATCTTAATTTGCGTAGACACTAAACAAAAGTTCGAAAACCCTCGAAATCGCAATCAATTCAAAACAAAATTCCCCTTTACATGCAGCAGCAGCGAACGCATGCTATTTCGCTCTTTCATATCAGCCAATGTCGCCTTGGCAGTTCAGTACAAAATGCAAATGGCTATATCTCCGATGTTTATTGTCCGATTTGAATAAGTGCAGTTTGACTATATAATTATGTCTACCCAATAAGAATTGGATATCTTTAATACAGCTCTTGTAAATTGATTTTAAAATTTTCTTTTTTCATTTGCGGGGGCGGAAGTGGGCGTGACTAAAATTTGAAACAAACTTAACCTGCCTAGGCATAAGACGGATGTTCACTCCAAATTTGGTAGCTCTAGCTCTTATAGTCTCTGAGATCTAGGTGTTCATACGGACAGACGGACGGACAGACGGACAGACGGACATGTCTCAATCGACTCGGCTGTTGATGCTGATCAAGAATATATATACTTTATGGGGTCGGAAAAGCTTCCTTCTGCCTGTCACATACATTTTAGCGACTTTAATATACCGTTTTACCCTATGGGTACAGGGTATAAAAATTTTTTTTTATTATGTATACGTTTTAGGTATGATTAGTTTCTGTTAACTTTTATGGATAATTTAGGAAAAAAGGTAGATTTTCAAAAAATTTTAAATACATTAATTATAGACGAAATATCGAATTTCTTCAAAGTAGCTTCCCCAAAACCAAAAATGGGTTTAATTGACACGAAAACAGTGGATTCCACTGCTAATGTGATCAATAAAGTAGAAGTAGAGACACAAGATCTAACAACTACTACGATCTTACTGAGAAAGAAAAAAAAACACACACTACTAATAGGTTGAAAAAATAATCAAAAAGAATCAATAAAAAAAAAAAACATGAAAACCATTAACTTTTAGATATTCAAATTTTGAAAATACTTTATTTATAGACGGAATATCAAAGTAGCTTCCCTAAAAACTAAATTAGCAGGGCAAATGACTTAGATAAGTTTTAAATACAAACTTCACTTCACTGAAGCAAGACGTGTTTTTTGCCGCTCCGCTTAAATTCGATAATTATTGTGCTCTAAGACCGCTTAGATTTTAATTTTTGTGCCTAATTATACACAAAATATTTCGGAGTTCAAACAATATTATTAAACTTTTTAGTGAAGTTATAATATGGACTGCCATCATAAAATTTAAATTGTTCAATTATTTTTTTTTTTTTTGACTTTTCCTGTGTGTCTGCAGCTGCTCGCTTTTTGTGCTTCTCTCTTAACTAAGAGTGTTAATTGTCCCACTCTTCGCCCTGTAACAAGTTGACCATCTCACTACCCAAATTAACAAGTGCAGTTATATACGGTGGCTCTTGCGCTTGATTACTGATTTATCATCTGCTTTGCCCTTAATGATCAATGATCTTGAGTCAAATTTCATGTCATTGAAAGTCTTGAGCGAGTCCCCTAAGAGAAAAAAATCAAACAATCTCTCTGTGGATATTTCTGCAATGCCTCTTACTCCTAATATGGAAACCACTACTCCAATTTTTGCGACGCCTCTTATTGTCAATATGCCTTCGGATGTAAATCGTTACACCAACTTTACGGAGAGCGATGATGCCGAAATCATTGCTGACGGGAATGATGCTTTAACTTCTGTGGCATAAGCTAATAATATGATTGTTGTAACTGCTCCAAATGGTGTCGATGAGGCCATCGAAATTGCTAGCACATCTGCTCCTTCTAATGCTATTGTTGAAGCCGTTACCCCAATCATTACCTTGGGCACTAGCACTGCGGTAACGTCTACGGCTTCTGTTGCTACTTATTCAACTACCGTCGCTGCTTCTACTTGCACTATTACAGCAATTGCGCCGAAGAAGCATATTTTTGTGTCCCGCCTGCATGCCAACACTGCTGAAGATGACCTCATTGCTTTCATCCATAAAGCTTTTCCTGCCTCGGATATTTTAGTTAGAAAATTTAAGTTTAGTAAAGCTAGAGATATTTCTTCTTTTAAGATTTTCGTACCTAACTCTCTATTCAATTCTATTGTATCCTCATCTTTTTGGCCTGAGCATACTGTTGTTCATGAGTTCAAAGTATCTGACAATCGGCCTACTAGATCTGTTGCCTCTCTACCTACTTCAAAACCATCAAAAAACTAAATTTCCTAACTCCTGAAATCAATATATCTTATCAAAATGTGAGAGGACAGCAGTCCTAAGCAAGCAAACTAACATCTCTGTTATTGAATTTTATTATTTATAAAAATGTTTGCCTCTAGAACATAAACTAGTGACATAGGGCTGTCGCAACCAACACTTGAAATTGGGTGGACTTCGGAGAGATCATGCAAATGGGGGCCAAAGACACAGCGATGCTCACCCGTTGATTGCAGAGTAGTAAATAGACAAGAGTTGCTTGAATACTGATTTTATTAAGAAAAAGGTCGAGTTTATATACACGATTCTAGGGGGTCACATGTATATACGTTTGGGGGTCTTATTCATAGTGTAAATGTGATTGTGTGTGTGAACATAATGTGGGGGACAATTTTGTGTTGTATAAAAATATAGTGTGAGTACAGTGTATATGAAAATATGTAGGGGTTAATTCTATTCTAAGCAAAGCCTGCATTGGTCTTTACTGTGTTTCATAGTTTGTATTTTAAGCATGCATTTACACCAACATACTCCCGGCCGTTGAACGACTGTTCAACATTACTTAAATGTTGATATCGTAGTTTCCAACAGGTCGATGTGTAGATTGAGTCGGTTGACTACCAGTTGGCATCTGGGTACCAGTTGTGGGAGGGGTCATCTGTTGAAGGCCAATAGCAATCCTGGCTTCTTGTCTTCCGTTGATACACCGATTTTTGATAACATACAGCAGCACTAATGTTATGAATATTATTAGCGCTATGTATGAAGCAATGTTGTAATGTTGAATAGGCCCTTGACTAGATTTTAGGTCATATGGTAACTCTATTTTGAATCTGGGCCATAATTGACTACTGAGTTTGTCAAGTTCATTGTAGCTTAGCTGAACATTGTTAGAAGCCGTTTCATTAGTTGAGTTCATCATCATAGTGGAGAAATTCCCAAACCGGGCATATGACATATTCATTGTGCCGGTGGTTGTAATACGATGTCCAGTTACACGTATTAATGGATTCCGCAAAGTGCAACTGGGATCAAGTGTTAATAATCCTACTTGACTTATGGTGATGATTGAACTGTTGTCATCGCAGACTGCAGATAACTCCATTGGCGACATTTTAGCAAAAATCCAATGGTTCTTGTAGTACATATTGAACCAGACGAAAGTCATGCTTGTGCATTTGATTTGACACATATTTGAAGTTTTGTTGTTGAACAACTGGAATTCACAATTACTGTTGATTGAGAACACAGATTGTTTATTTTGACATATGAATTCTGCATTTGTGACTTGATGGCATTGTTTTAATTCAGTTGCTGTTAATCCAAGAAACTGATCTCTGTGCTTATTGACCGCTATCATGGGAATTTGAATATCCATCGTCATAATTCCTTTATTGCTGATTGCTGGTATAGGAACTAGATTGTATAATTCAAATACTTGTGCTGAGAGCAATGGTAGCGTTACTTTAAATATTACGCGCTTCTTTACAATGCTCCCTTCTGCCTTCATCATTTTATACAGTTGTAGAACATCATCGTCTGTGGTAGGAAGTCCTGGTGGAAGATGATTTTTTAACTCTTTTAAGTGTTGTTCAAGTTGTTTAGGCGAGAGTAACAACGGGCTAATTTGGTCATGATGAACGTCAGTGAGTACATGGGCAATCTCTGATTGTACTCGTTGCAAATTTGAAGCAATCACCGAAAGTTGTGTTGTTATCGTGAGATACCATTGAAAAGTCTTGACAGAATCAGAATGTGCTTGAGATATATCGAGTAGTTACTGCTCCATCAAATTCAATCGCTTCTCAATAATCGCCTCATCACGCTTGAAGATGTTGATTGTTGAATCAAGTATAGATGTTTGATTCTTTAAGAGTGTTACCAAGTATTCCTCATTTGTTTTCACCTTTTCAATAGTATTGGACATTTCTTTTGCATATTCCGAGTCCAGTACTCCATATAGACTCCTGGCAATGTTGCCAATAAAATCAAATGGTGCTCTACGATTTCGTCCTATGTGCAAGAGATCGTTTTCCATTCTCTTCCACATGTTGGAAGTGTTTGTACATTGCAGAACAGGCTTGACTTGGTTTTAGTCGGGAACACATTTCCCCAATCTTTTTTACTCCGAAAGAAAATGTGTTCATATCGTCCCAATATGGATCCAAATTATAATACGCAATGATTGTCCAGTCAGCTACAGCAAATCTAGACGTTCCAATTTTCTCATAGTAAATGCCAGGTTTGGCACCAAATTGGGTCACATTTACTGATTGCGCCAATGCCAATGGTAACAATAGCAACATCATTGATAACGTTAGGGGTAACGATGCTAAGATTCGTCTTTTTGGGCTTTGCCTTGTTGTGGCATCCTTAAGCCCGTCTTCTTGGGAAACATCGGCGTCGTCGTCGTCATCAAAATGATCATCAAGTTTTTCACCTGGTTCTGGATACAAGATATTCACAGATTTTCCTGACGAGCCATCCAATACCACTCTTAATTTGGTTGTGGTAATGCCAGGTTTGAGTACACAATGATGCCGCCTTGTTAATTTTTTGGGCAACACTTCCTTCATGTGTCTAAGCTGTTCTTCTAATCTTCTAACAGCCACATCACAAGACTCCCCCAGGGATGAAGAGTCTTCAGCAAATGGCAGTCCATCTGCGGTTTTTTGTAACTTGTCCAAGAAGTGCTTTTCGCAATACTCTTCCTCTGGAACTTTGTATGTTCTTGCTGATTTCAGGGTATCCAATTTCCAGAATCGCTCCAACAGTTGATCAGACTTGGAAGGCACCATACAAATTGTAGGTGCAGATGTAGCCATATTTATTTTTCCGGCAATGATCCAACCAAATTCTGAATTTTGAAGAGTTGGACACTTATTTTGTTTTACTTGTCCAGGTAGTAAAATTGAGAAATGGTGATCTGCTCCTAGTAATAAATCGATTTTACTAGTCTTGTTGAAGTTGCCATCTGCCAGGTGTATGTTTTTCGGCAAGTCAAACTTCTGATTTATTGCTTCAGTGGGTTGATCTGCTACAATGTGCGGTAGCTCAAATGCTTCCACTCTTGTACTGAAATCGGTGTATTTTGATTTCACAAGTACATTTACTCTTGATCTGCTGAGTTGTGGTTGTCCTCCTACTCTATTTTTAAAGATAATTGTTTTACTAGTCTCTCTGAGATTAGATTGACTTGGGAGCCACTGTCTAATAGCGCACGAAATTCTCCTTCTCGGTCATTGGTCTATACCCTACTGGCTGTCGCTAGTAGGGTATAATTTTTATTACTTCCATATGTGGACGCATCTGAGGCCGTTGTTGTTACATTTGGTTTCAAGTTGTTGTTTCCCAAATGTAACAATGTATTGTGTTTTTTATCGCATTTCATGTGGTCGGTTTTAAAACAATTGTGCAGTTTGTGATTTAACTTACTGCAGAACGGACATGAAGATGAGTTTGTGCCAGACGCTGATGCACATATTTTTTGCCTTTCCCTGGACTGCTTGGTACCAATCGCCTCGAGGGCAAGGAAACGTTGTTCCAAAAATGTAAGGAATTCTTTGGTCTTCTGCAATTCCCTTGTATCGGAAAGGGATTGTTCATATAGAGTGTGGGTAAGTCTATCTAATTTTCTTGTCATATGGAAAATTATAATAGAATTCCAAGTTTCTGTGTCAATGCCTATATTCTTTAAGGCTTGCAATGATTCATGAATATTATCATGAAGATTCTTTATTGACAGGGCGTCGTTTCCAATGTTTGGAAGATCAAATAATTTTTGGAACACTGCTGTAACCAAGACCCGTTTATTATTAAATCGTTCTTGCAACATTTTCCATGCAGTGTCATAATTGACTTCTGTTAATTCAAGGTGCCTAATTAATCTTTCGGCATCCCCTGATAGATTTGCTTTTAAATACCACATCTTTTGTACAGCGGGTATGTTTGATTCATGAACCATTTTCTTAAAAATGTCATGAAATTGTTGCCATTTCAAATTATTTCCATCAAATTTTGGAATTGAAATTTTTGGCAATTGTAGTGACGACGTTGTCACATCATGTGCAGGTGGGACACAAAATTTCAGTATCGCCTTTTCTGCCATTATGAATGTTTCCAAATTGTATCCAGCTTCGACTGGATCTACTGCAAGTTTATACATCTCATAGTGCAGTTGTTCTATCTGCTGCCATAAGTTTTCTACAACTGTTTTGTAGTTCATTTTTTCTTCAGGAATTATTTGCTTTAATGTCCTGGAAAGTGTTGCTAGCATAACGCCTTGCTTTCTGATCAATGGTTGAATGTTAATGCGATCTTCATCTTTTTGATGGGCCAATTTGCTTTCTTCAATTTTTGCCCTTTGTAGTTCCCAATCCTTTATTACTTCTTCTGTTAATTCTTTTCATTTTGAATAATATTCCTTTTTGAAGTAATCGTGACCGGATGGCTCGTATCCCAACGATTCCATTAAATCAGTGTGGACTTTGTCAAATTCATCTCAAAGATCCTCAATCGTCTCAATTTTATTATCATAATAGAGAACTTTTGACTTTCTTGAGGCAGAGTCCTTTTTGACATTTCTGATGACATTTTGAATCTCTTCACCTCGCTCAAACTGTTGTTCGTATATTTTCTCCATTTTATTTATGTACTTTGATCCGTTGGAAGTATATTTATTAGTCAATTGACAAGGTACGCTCCGACTCGCACCGATTAGTGATCAAAGTACTAGTAAATAATGTTAAATTGAACAACAAGTATAAAGTTTTAAAATTTTTTATTTTATTTAATTTAAATGTATATATGTAAATATTGGATCGTAGAAATCCTTCGCCTGCTTGGTCGCCGTGTTGACCACATGGTTCAATTGATTGGGTACGCCTTGTCCCACGTTGCAGAAATCCAAATTTGGAGTTTTCCGATTATACTCTGCTGTCGTTCTAATCCACAAATTGACTAGGTGACAAAGTGCTGATAATTTCAGTTGTCCGACAAAGAGAAGATTTTATGGTCGCCAAGTTGACCTGTTGTACACTAATAGTCGCCAAGTTGACTCAAATGTACTTTTTTCCGCTGTGATTCTAGTCGCCAAATTGACTAGGTGACAAAGTGTTGACACAGTCAGTTGTCTCACAAGCAGATAAAGTTTTTAGTTATGGTGTGCAATACCGTCGCCAAGTTGACATAAATGATATGCACAAATGCAATGATA
Organism: Drosophila saltans; assembly: GCA_018903575.1. Taxonomy (NCBI): domain Eukaryota; kingdom Metazoa; phylum Arthropoda; class Insecta; order Diptera; family Drosophilidae; genus Drosophila; species Drosophila saltans. The sequence continues at coordinate 32,310 of JAEIGH010000184.1, read as the reverse complement.
TCCAAGTTAATCAATTGCTTCGTAAATGTCGGGACCCCGGATTGTTGCTAGCCTGCAAAACCCTGCCCTCGGTAAGGAATATCAATATTTTCCAAAGCGTTGTATTAAAAAAGGAAATGATCGACAAGTTGACCAAAATTCCTTATATGCGTGTTATTGAGAAAACTAGTCTAAGCTGACAAAAATTCTCACACTTTGACTGTTACACCAAAATGTTTCATTTTTTTAAATTGGGAACGCCAAAGTCGGGGGTCACCAAAATGTTAAACTCCCCAGGTATCACGTCGGGGTCACCAAAATGTTATTGAATTTTAGTATTTTATTATTTATAAAAATGTTTGCCTCTAGAACATAAACTAGTGACATAGGGCTGTCGCAACCAACACTTGAAATTGGGTGGACTTCGGAGAGATCATGCAAATGGGGGCCAAAGACACAGCGATGCTCACCCGTTGATTGTGGAGTAGTGAATAGACAAGAGTTGCTTGAATACTGATTTTATTAAGAAAAACGTCGAGTTTATATACACGATTCTAGGATCTAGGGGGTTACATGTATACACATTTGGGGGTCTTATTCATAGTGTAAATGTGATTGTGTGTGTGAACATAATGTGGGGGACAATTTTGTGTTGTATAAAAATATAGTGTGAGTACAGTGTATATGAAAATATGTAGGGGTTAATTCTATTCTAAGCAAAGCCTGCATTGGTCTTTACTGTGAGAAATTCATAGTTTGTATTTTAAGCATGCATTTACACCAACAATCTCTTTATCTAAACAGTATCTCTTTTACCTCCCATGTCATTGCGTTTTCTGAGACTTGGCTCAAGCCAAATGTCTTAAGCTCTGAGTTTTTTTCAAGTGAATATGTGGTTTATAGAGGTCGAGGTGGAGGCGTTCTGGTTGCCACTAAATCTAACCTTTCCAGTGAGATGGTGAGCATCGACGTCCCATATAATATCGAAACAATTTGTATTAAAATTACTTGCCCAAACACTAATATCTTTATTATTTGCTGCTATATTCCTCCAACGTCTGACATTTCTATTTATAATCACCATGCAGTTATCTTCAAAAATATTTTCTCCTTTCTCTGTGATCGTGATCATTTAATCATCTTAGGTGACTTTAATTTACCTCATGTGCTGTGGCAAAACCAATTGGAGGTTCCATATCTTATCCCTTCGGCAAACAACGATTTTTTAGGTGAGCTGTTTGATCTTCCCTTGTTTTAAATGAACTCGATAACCAACTCATCTATCAGACTTCTTGACTTGGTATTCGTCAGTGACTCTTCATCAATTAATATTTAACGATGTCCTCCTTTATCGCTTCCCGAAGATGCATATCACCCTACACTGGAAATTAATCTTGCTCTTAATTCTTCATCTAATACTATCCCCTCTTCTCAACCTCGTTGGCGGAAATGTTTACGCAAAACTGACTTTGCCCGCCTTGACTCTATTCTGAGTAGGACAGACTGGTATAATATATTTAATGGCGTCGATTTAGATACTGCTGTTGAACGTTTTTATTCAACTCTTTATGCTGCTTTTGATGTTTGTGTGGCAAACACCGTAGGTGAATACAATTCAACAAAGCCTCCTTGGTTCACACGTACCCTCTCAAATTTAAATGAAGTAAGCAAGTCGGAGCGCCGACTTGAATATACCCTGTACCTAGATTATATTATGTTATAGAAAGTTATAACAATATTTAGTTACAAAAACAATTACGAAAAAAAATAATTGATTTTGGAAGTTTTAAACGATTTATTTAATATTTATAAAACGCCGCTCGAATTTGCTACCGACTGAATAAATAAGTCGGTACCCAGGGAACACCACGTGGAGGCATTTGAATAAACCAAATGGGTTACCAATATAACAAAATATTGGAAACCTTCGAGTCGACTTGAATCACCATATTTAATATAGCCAATTCCTTGTTCCCCTTCTTTTTTTTAAGCTTAAAACCCTACTGAATATTTTATACACAACCCTACTTAGTTCGCTATTCAATATCCTTAATACTAATGGAAATTTCTCTATGATAACTATATATAGATTCAAATGTGCGCGCACTGGCCCTACTACTAGAAATATTTGAAAACGCCCAATCAATATTGGTATTACCAATAGTGGTGGACGAATTCAAATCTAAGAGAGAACTAAAGTTAAGGCTACTCAAAAACTCATAAATAACCCTACCACATCCTGAAAGGGACTAAAGGTTTCTATTAAAATCTCCTAAAATTATGAAACTACTACCTAAATCATTTTGAGAATCCTGAACTAGCCTCTCCAACTCATCCCTAAACTTCGTCAATGGATACTACGATAAATTATTTAAATTCCTAGGGACCTATATTTCAAAAGGGCAAATTCGAAAACAGGGGAAGTTAGGGTAGTTGATCTAGCATAATATCGACCACTTGAAAAATTACTAGTATGCTCCACAATTTCATTTCTTATGAATATAAGAATACCTCTTTTGGGTCGAGCACCGCTTGCCAGCGAAGGGCAATCTAGTCGCACAGCAATAGTGTAACCAGGAATTTCATATGCTTCATTAGCATATGTAGAAGCCTCTACAAAACACAGTATCGGGGACTGAAGCATTAGCTGATTAGAGCAAACATCACTAATATGACAGTGGAGACTTTCCGTATTGTGGAAGAAAATATTAAAATTGGAGCTGTCAAATAGTGGATCTAAATGTGTTTGAAGAGCTTTTTCGGTGCGTAATTTTTGCAACTCTTGTTCAGCTGCAGAATCTTGGCCAGATCTGGGGGGACGAATTGTCCGACAATAAAAAGTCCTGCGGCACTAGTTGCCCTACTACATGCTACATATAATGCTTCACGTTGCATTCCAGAACTTGTGTGGACCACCACTCTTTCGTACGTAGCACCCTGACTTTTATGGATAGTTATAGCTTCTGCAGCTATAATCGGAAACTGTTTCCTATCAATTGTGACTTGCTCATTGGATCTGAATTGAAAACTTTTCACCGTTTTCTGAATTGGGGTCCAGGAATTTTGTGCACTGCGGCGATATTTTGAGCGAGCTTTCACTCCTACACTATCATCTAGGAACTTTATCCAAAGAACTGAGGGGATATTGGATGAATCTAATTCGATGTCCATTAAAGTACCCGTGGCTCCATTCACGAGACCATCTGCCGTATCTACGTTAACCGTCATCATATACTTGGCAGTGGTTTTCAAAATGAGACGACTACCTTGTGTATCAGAAGTTTAGAAACCTTTGACATCTTCTAAATATTTTATTTTGGCTGCATCACTTAGATGAGCAGCTTTAATCAAATCTACATCAACCGAAACATGTTCCTCGGTGGGAATGGAGGATAATTTTGCCCTGTTGTAAAAATCGGTATCCCTATTACTAAGAAACAGATGAATTGCTTCATCTGGCACTTGACTTGCGTCGAAAATTCTGGTTGTAAATAATTCTATATCTGCCGATGACATTTGGCCGGATGCCATGTTATTTAGTGCGATTGCAAAAAGGTTGGTCGTCTCGCTGTCGCATGATCTCTGTGAACTCGAAAAACTTAAAACGTTCCCACAGAGAAGGTCCAACAAGAACGCTGTAAGGGTCATGCGAGGATGATGTGGATTGGAATATCCAACGATCACCTACAGGGCGTAGTTGTCTGAGATTGCCGAACACGATAACAGAAATGCACCCAAAGGGAATATCCCGATTAGGAAAAATTTGTTTAAGGCGAGAGTCCAAATAGAAAAACATTTTTGCACCGACCATAGAAATTTCATCTATTATTAAAAGTTTGAGATCTATAAACCTTGTTCGAAGAGTGTTTACCAAGTCAGAACTCAAATCTCTAAAAGAAGACCCAGACTGATTAATGGGTAGGGAAAACATGGAATGGAGGGTTGAACCTCCAATACCGAAAGCTGCTTTTCCTGTGGGAGCGCACAAGAGGATCTTAACAGTCGTTGGGTCGTTTCCATAGAAAGGGACTGAAAAATTGCAGAAATAGGAATACTCTTGCCGACACCTGCTCCGCCACCTACGAACTCATAAAAAATTTCATTATTCTTCACATTGTGAAGAACATGAGTAAGAAAAGTTTTTTGCTTTACATTTAGAGATCTTACAATACTTGCCAAATTTTCTGGCGAAATTATTGAGGGGAGTTTAATAACGCGGATATCATTTTCCGAATCTGCAGGTTGGTCATTGGCATTTAAATTTAATAAATTAAGTTGAGAACTAATTTCGGGAAAGGCTAGAACCCTAAACTCCCCATCTAATACAACCTGACCTTCTAGTTCGTTTTCAGTCTCCCTGTTTTCAAATTCCATAGCCCTCCTAAGCGCGTCTTCTAAATCATCTAAAACATTGTACCTATTAAAACCAGCCCTTATAATTTCCTCATGCTGACTGTAAAACTCCTCACAATTTCTCTGAAATAACTCTACCTGTTCGTCTCTCCAAGGAAAATATTACATAACTAATTCCCTAAAATAGTTCTGCCTATCCGTATTAATATTAAATTTCCTAAAACTACCTCCTATGCGTAATGTAGCCACTTCCATCACGCAAAGGAAGACTACCTCCTAAAAGTTCATTCTCTTCTTCATTTCTATTAGTTCGGCGAGCCCTAATACTAAACTCATAATTGGCAGCGAAATCAGCTAAGCAAAGATCTTCTAGATTATTTGGTCTTTCTATATAATGGTCAAGTAGCCTTTTTACAAAGATGTCAGTTGCATCCTGAGGCAAACTTTGTAACTGCTGTCTAGATTTCAGCATTTTAACTCGAAATTCTGGCAAATTGGTATTAATAAACCTATCTTTGTGGCTAATATTGGACATAGACATCCCTAGACAGCAATAGGCGGCTTCCTGAGCAGATATTTCAGTGCCGCAAATGAATTTGTGACCAATATAATGCAGCTTTTGCCTGATGCTTAAATTGCCCCTCTCAACACTAGCAACGGCTTCCCGCATCAGCTTTGAAATGCCTCTTTGGGATTTATTTATATAATTAATTATATAGCTGCATCAAGCATACGGATCCAATATGAACTGAATGTCCATATTGGCCCGTTGCATAGAAAGTATATATTTATTATAAGCATTTACCTTAATTTCAGCAAAACTTCTTTTGAGGAAAATCTGGGGCTTTTTCAAGCTAGACCTGACTGCAAATATATAGTCCTCGTAACTGAGGTTAACATTTTCATGTGAAAGAAAATTGTCCAAATTGCTTAAGAAAGAAACAATGTCAGAAGGAAAACTATTATTAAGAAAATTTTGAATCAGATGAAAGTTTTTGCCGATGGCGAGATATATTTTGAAGTTCTTCAGATAGAGGCTTCAAAATAACTGTTTGGGGCATAGGAGGATTAGGTATCCCGAATCTACAAATTTCTTGCCCCCGAACTTTTCGAAGGCAAGTAAAGCTATGTGTGTGCGTTTGGTACACTAAAAAGGGAGCTAAGTCAGAATTTGTTACATCTGTGGTAACGAACTGGTCAATAAAACTTATTACGGGTAAAAAGGAATCTTCATTATTAAGGTCTACTGGGGGGCATCTTTCAGCCAAAACATCCCGTGAATATGAGGAGAGCCTCTCTGCTGAAACTCAACCCGCCAATAATACCTAATTACAAAATTCTCACCAAAAATCCCTTCCTGACTTTTCATTACCTTTAACAGTTCTCTATACCTATGTTAAAAATACCTTGCACAAGTAACTGGATCAGATCTAATGAGACGAGCCTTTTCACTAAACTGTAGATTTGACACATCTTCTTCTGTAATATCTACCCTATCAACTGTTTTTTTAAGAATAACTAAGAGCTCTGACCACTTTGTCTCGGCAGCCGACAAAGTTATAAAGAAAGTTGGGAGCCCGAATTGCCTAATCATAGCCATAACCTTTTTCTTTTCATCCTCCCAATGTGCTGGAGACGTGCGAATACCCTTCAGGACCCTATAACCCTCATCGTGTCGAATTAAATTATTGACAAAATCGTCACAAAGTACATTAGAAGCTGTTGTTGCGCGTGGAGCGCTATGTTTACGCAAACATATAGAAGTATTATTGCGTATCGTTATCAGCTCTAACTTTTTATAGTTAAAAAATAATTTATCTGTTCTGCAACCTCTTCTATCTACATTTCTAAGCTCAGACCTAACTATGGTTGCAAAACTAGCGGACGTGTTTCTTTTAGTGCCGGCATATATAGTGGGAAATGCACAATCTGAATCTAAGACCATATCTAGCGGCCTTTGCCCCTCGCCAGGTGCTATTGTTATTCTCTGTATGCATCTACCTGAATATTTTCGAGCATTGTTTCTTGCCCACCGGGATTGAGTTCCTCGGCTTCCTCGTCAGGATGGGCAAGATCTTCAAAATGAGTAATTTCCTCATTTCTGTGCAGAATTTCTTCTACGAATTCCCTATCTTCCTCACTAGCATAAAAAGGAACATTTTCGGATTCAAAAGAATCAAGTCTCTGCTCATTAATTGTAATATTGTGCTTCCTATATAACTCGCTATTGACTAAAAACCTAAGTGCACTTTGGACCATAGCGGGCCTATGGATTCAGCCATGAAATCATGACCATATTCCATTCTACGTTTGAGGTGGAGCTCAATAACCTCAGTCTCATTAAATGCTCTAGGGAGTGACGTGACAATACTGCCAACTGGAATCGGAACATTAATTACAGCTCTTTTAATTGCGCTTTGACGCTCATGGCCTGTTGCCTTAATAATCATAAAAGGGAGACGAGGAGAAATGAGGCGTTCCTCTAAAGGGCTAAGACCCTTAAGACACTCTGGCAAAACTGGGAAATCTAGACCATTTGAAATGGCAAATTTTGGTTTTGTATTTCTCGAAATATGTGAAAAACACGTTGAGCAAAAAGTGAGATTGTCATCAGTGGGAGGGAACTGAGTGGCAATATCTAAAATCGGACCACTAAACTGATAGTTATCTTCTATAAGAGTTCGGGACTTTGACTTTAGCTTGTGCGGGAACCATAGGCCTTTGCACGAATAACAAATATGACTAGGCCCTAGCTTTACAATTCTATTAAATTTTTCCAATTGAGTTACTAAATTGGGCTGACGATTTTAGTTTCTAACATCCTGAAGGGTGTTTGCACGGTCCTGCCTATTAGTTTCACGTTCCGATTGTCAATATTCCAATTATGAAACTATCTCCTATCTCTGTATCTCCTACATTGTTTTAATAAGAGAGAAACTTGTGATAGTTAATATCTAACTTAAATGACCAACTAACTGCATTTTATAAGCTGGCATAGAATAATATATAATTTTATATTTTTGTTTAACGTTGATTAAAAAAAAATGTCTTTATTTAGTTTTTGCTAAAGTGGCCTGATCGATTCTGATTGGTCACTTCGAAGATTTGTTTTGGATAATGATTTCCCACGAAAAGGGTGTAAAGTGATCTTCTTGTTTTGGACGCTGCAGCTGCGTGTATGGAGTTAGATGGGGTCATTTGTTTATAATATAAAAAAGGGCCAAGATTTGCTTAGCTTGCATTTTTTACGCGTGGGAACTGGATGGGGTGAATTGTTTATAATAAAGTAATAAGAGTGGTATTATATTACTCCCCAACCTTCAAAACAAAGTAGCCTGTCCTCAGGCGGGAAATGGAGGGTATAATGAAGGAGGTGTTTGCATTATTTTCAAAAGGGATTTCTTGCGAGATTATTTCTTCTTGTGGGACGGGGTTATCTAGTGCTGATTCAACTGATTTGATTTGTCTTATAATTATTTTTTAGTCATTGATTTAAACTTATAGATAAGATATATAATAAGACTTATTAAAGTCATGATAAATGTAGTTGTTGTTATTATATTAAATATGTTGTTGTTATACTTAGGTTTTTCGTAAATGATTTGTTTCGTTTGTAAGTAAGAAATTATTATTATTATTATTATTAAAAGTATAGGATATGGTTATAAACTATCAACCTAACTATATTTCTACAAGCACTGGCAACTAAGGCCTTCGGCTTAGACGAAAAACTACATCCATACACTAGCCTGGGATTCGAACCCGGATCCTCGTTGTTCAGTTGACTAAATGACTGGGCCACTTGAACAACTCATCTACCGAGGACTGCAAGTAAGAAATAGGTTCCAATTTTTGTTACATTATTTGTTACATAGATATTTTGTGTGTAAACTGAAAATGAGTTTACTATTGATATTTTCGTTTAACTTAATGCTACAATCGTATATCTTAATTATATTATTTCCTTCTATAAATATTTTATTTTGATTACAATTTTGTTTTAAATTTGTTTTCAAGGTAGATTCCAGGTAACAACAATGTTGGGCTCTACATAACTAATTTGATTTGTTTTAAAAGTCTTACTATATTTGCATTCTGCTGGTATTTGTGTTATAATTCCATTTATACATTCATTTTATTTCTTGTTTTCTAGTAGATTTTATGTATGTTTTATTGTTTTGTATATAATAAGTTTCTTGAAGATTTTCTGTTAAAGTATTATATTATTGTTATCGTCTGGGTAGGGGATAATTTTGAAAAGTGGGGTTTTGGATATTAGTCTAGGTATGTGCGAGATTATTAGTATTTCGTTCGTATCTGATTTCAACCAAGTAGATGTTTTTATGTTTAGAATTTTTTCAGTATTTATATCGACTATGTAATGATGATTCAAAAGTTTTGGGTTAAATATTCCGAGTCTGGTCAACTGCATGCCTAATGCTATGTCTTCTATGTATTCTGTGAAATGCTCTAAGTTAAATACAAGGATATTTAGTTTTTTGTCTGTATCTTGACTAATGGTGAGGTTGTTTAATATTTCAATGTTTTTGTTGACTGCGTCTATAATGTGGTTAAGTTCGTCGTTTTGGGCATTATTTGCTGTTAAACTGTTAATTTTGTCTTCTAGTTCTTCTTTTTCGTTCTGGTGTAAAGTACCAAATAGATATTTATTTACTGTACCTACAAAGTTAATAAGTCCTCTTTTGTTTCTCTTTATTATTCTGATGCCATTCATTTCACGGTTTAATTTCTCAGTTAGGTATTGGATGTGCATTAAATTTTTATATGGTTCTGTTTGTTCTAACAAGTTGTTGTAGGTGATTTGTACTTTGGTTAAATTTACGGTTAGATAATGAAATTCGTAAACTGAAGGTAGGTCCATAATTCCTCTTTTAAATATAAGATAGCCGTTTGGTGCTTTGATGGGATTAATTTCTATACTTTGTGTATGTGTTAGGGATGCCATTGATAGGAGTAGAAGCAGTAATATTGGAATGTCTGAAAGTCAGTATATTTGCTTTTGGTGAATTTTCTTTTTTCTTGAATTTTGATTTGTAGTGTGTAGTTTGTCTTCCTCTGTTTGTTTCAATGAAATGTTTGTCGTCAACTCGGGTAATTTCTCCTGTTTTCTTAAATGGTGTAGTAGTTTTACTTCTAACTAACGGGGCTTGCTTGTATTTTGTATTTATATCAAAGTCATTTCTATTTTTATTTAATTTGTCAATTTGATTTATCTTATTAGCTTGAGTGTTATAAAGGGGCGTGCCTGCATAAATGAATATATCTGCGGGTGTTCTATTTGTTGTCAAATGTTTAGTCTTGTGGTTATAAGTATAAAGGATGGTTTCGAACTTAGTTTGTTTATCTTCTATGCTTGATTCTGTATTAATAACTCTTAGTTTCTCATTCACGGTTCTATGAAATCTTTCTATATCAGAAATGCCATTTTTGCTCGTTGTTATACTTATTTTAACGTTTTCGGAGTTAAGCCAATTTTGGGGTGCTACGCATATAAATGCGGAATCTTTTGTCTGCTTTGATTTCTAAGGGTTTTCCCATGTCATTAAAGATTTTAGTGATTGCTCTTGTTGCTTCTAGCCAATCACGACTTTGAACTTCAACTAGAGAGGCAAATTTAGAATATACGTCTATGCATGATAAAAATTGTTGATTGTCAACTAAATAAAAATCCAGAACATATTTTTCTCTGGTATTAAATATTTTTGAGGTGGTTTCAAAAGCTAGTTTAGTATTTCTATTTTCTGATTTGGACGAATTGCAAATATCGCATTCATTAATAAAGTTCTGAATTAGTTTTTGGTAATCTGGGTAATAGTATTTTTCTTTGAACCAATTTTAGTTTTAGTGATGCCTGGGTGAAGTACTGTTTTATGGTTTTTCAAAATAATTTCTTTGAATTCTGCATAAGTGGGTATGTCTTTTAGTTTGGAAGTTGTTCTTAAAGTTTTGGTTCGACTATTGGAACTTATAATTTCAACATAAGCTTGTTGGAATATTAAAAAGTCTGCATCGTCATGGAAATAGATCGCGTTATTTTTTGAGCATAAATATTCTTTGATTAGTTCTTTCGCGGAATGATTAGTCATTTCTTTATAAGATATTTTTATTTTTGTTTTATGAAAAAAAGCGAATTGTTTCGACTTTGTCTTCGTTGCTTTTAAGAAATTCGATTTGATGGTTATAGTAATTCAGAGGTTTTTCAGAAATAGTTATTAAGTTTTGATTATCTTCCTGAGCACTGTGTATTGTTGCCAGGGAACTACTTGTTTCGTCTCCTAAAAAGTTTTCGTCTATTTTAACTCTAGAGAGGGGCATTTTCTTTTCCGAGTGAATATTTTATTTTATAATCGTATTCATTTAATTTGATTTTCCAACGCTGTAATTTCATATTGGGTTCTTTAATGTTGGATAACCAAATGAGTGGTTTGTGATCACTTAGGATCTCGAAATGTCTTCCGAAGAGATAGGGTCTGAAATATTTAGTTGCCCATACAATTGCTAATAGCTCTTTTTCTATAGCTGAATAATTGAGTTCATGCTCATTAAGGGTTCTGCTAGCAAAACAGATAGGTTTATGGTCCTATGAAAGGACAGCGCCTAAGGCTACGTTACTGGCGTCTGTAGTTAAGGAAAAAGGTTTTTTGAAATCAGGGTATGCGAGTATGGGATCATTGGTGATGAGAAGTTTTAATTTCTCAAAGGCTGAAATATAATCTGGGTTATCTTTGTTAATTTTGGATCCTTTCTTTAATCCAAGGCTTAAAGGTTTTGCAATCTTTGCGAAGTTAGGAATAAACTTGCGGTAGAATCCGCATAAGCCTAAAAAATGATTTGATTTCTTTCGGTGTTTTAGGAACCGGGAATTTTAAAATTGCTGTGATTTTGTAATTTTAAATTTGCATTGCGTAATTTAGTAAAGACTTTTTAAATTGATGCTAAATGTTCCTCCAATGAAGTGGAGTAAATGATAATATCATCCAAATAAACCAAACAATCTTTGTAGATAAGATCTTCTAGTAAATTATTCATGCATCTTTGGAATGTGGCTGGTGCATTTTTCAAGCCGAATGGCATTCGTGTGAATTCGAAATGCCCATGTTTTGTTGAGAAAGCGGTTTTTTCAATAGATTTAGGGTCCATTTGAATTTGATGGAATCCCTTGGCAAGGTCAATAGTTGTAAATACAGGCATTTTCCTAATTTGTCAGGAATTTCATCCATTATGGGTATTGGGTATTTATCGTCAACGGTAATGTCATTTAAACTGCGATAGTCTATGACTAACCGGAACTTTTTTTTCTTTGGATGCGTCCTCTTTCTTGGGTATGATCCATATTGGTGAACGATAGGGCGATTCCGATTTTCGGATTATTCCCTGTTGTATCATTTCGTTTATTTGCTTATTAATTTCTTCATCAAAAATTTGGGGATGTTTATAGGGGTGCGTATATATAGGGTCTTCGTGTTTAGTACGAATGGTATGCTTAATAGTACTAGTAAAAGTCAAATTTTCACCTTTCCTGTACTGAATATCGCTAAAGTCGTATAATATTTTTTTAACTTTTCTCTTTCTTCTGAATTTAAATGATGTAGTCGGAATTCATTATTTTCTGCAATGTTGTTATTGTTGTGGGTTGTTTGTGGGTTGACTTATGCATATCAATAATATCTTCAACTAAGCCCTTTTCTTGTAAGAAACTTTTCAGTGATAGTAAATCTGGGATATTAGTGTTTACGATTCTTAAATATATCTGCATTGGTAATTTTTTTATTAATTTCTCAGTGCTTGACTTTATGAGTCTGTGAAAATATGTTTTTTCGTATGTATCATTTCTAATTCTAGCTTACTCGTTAACTTTTGTTTTCTGCGTTCTGCTTCGTCCAGGAATTCTCGAATGTTGCCTTTGTAGGGGGTGTTACGGAAATTCTCCAACAGCGTCTCATTGGGTGTCCGCGGTTTAAAATTCAATATCAGCTGGTTTCGTAGATCGGTCCAGGTAGTTAAGGTTGTTGTTCCCAGGGTACGCATAACTTCGCCGCTGATACTGCGATCAATGTACCCAAGCATCACATGTTGTTGACGGGTATCATCAGTAAAATACATGGAGAGTATGTAGTCAATACGATTTATAAAGGTGAATAGTGCATCGGGATTGCCGTTGAATTTTTCAACACTTCCAAGTTGGTGGACAGCTTCGGCCATACTAGATTCGGTGAGTGGTGGATGAACCATTTTATTTATTTTGAAGATTTGTTTTATTATTTGTTCGTTGATTTTTTTTTTTTTTTTTTTTATATAGAATTTTTCTTATGTATTTGTTTCTTATTAATTTTTTTTTCTTGTGAATTTCTTATTTTTAGATTTGTTGTTTTTTTTTTTTTTTTTTTTATTGAATTTTTAGTTTTAACTTATGTATATCTCGTGTCTTCTGGCACGAAGATTCTTCTGCGGATAAAACAGGTTGTTTAGTGTCTTCTGGTATATTTCCAGTTTTTATCGGTACAAAGGTCCTGGTATTAACTCAGGTTTGAAACCTTAGCACAAAAAGTCTTGGTTGGAAACACAAGTTTTGCACTGCACTTTAACTTTTTGTTTTATCCTACCGACTGCGCCAATTTTATATTTTTTGTTTAACGTTGATTAAAAAAAAAGTCTTTATTTAATTTCAACGGAGTTGTTCTTTTACAAAGGATACTTATATTAACGTGCACTTAATACTGAACTAACTGCTTGTGTGTTAAATATAAAAAGGAATCGCGAATCAAAAATGTAAAGGAGAACTAAACTCTAACAGAAGTGTTCGCGTATCGAGTGTAAAGAAGAACTAAAACTGATGTCTTAAAGTTCTAAGATTATTTATAGGAGATTTTTCGGGGGTGGCGTGATTTTTGGGAGTTGGCTAAAGTGGCCTGATCGATTCTGATTGGTCACTTCGAAGATTTGTTTTGGATAATGATTTCCCACGAAAAGGGTGTAAAGTAATCTTCTTGTTTTGGACGCTGCAGCTGCGCGTATGAGTTAGATGGGGTCATTTGTTTATAATATAAAAAGGGGTCAAGATTTGCTTAGCTTGCATTTTGCGCGTGGGAACTGGATGGGGTGAATTGTTTATAATAAAGTATTAAGAGTGGTATTATATGGGGAGGCGGATATATTACTGTATATAGAGACATACTTATCTGTATATTTGTTCATGCATTTGGTGTATAAATTACACCTTGATGAAAACATCTCTCTTTGCAAATTCAATACCAATTTGGTTTTTTCCCACGAAACTTTACCCCCTTTTCCCCCTCTTATCCATAAGTAAAATATTTCTCTCACTCTTTGGCGGGCGGGCTTTTCATCTAAAACCTTACTAACGACGTACATACATATATACATAAGTTAATAATGTGTGGGTTTTGAGAAAATTTTTAATATATATATAAATTATGCTCTATTTACAGCGTTCTTAGTTAGTTAGTTTCAGTTGTTTCGACGTGAAAATATGCAGAAATGTGCAATTCCACGAACTATTGCGTTGAAAAAATTTTGTCGCGCTTTTAATACAAATTAAGACAAGAATAACATAAGCAATTCGACTGGTTTCATTTTATTTCTATAAAGCGCTGACAAAGGGAAAGCCTTTTGTCTAAACTTTGCTCTATTTATACTTTGGAATATGCAGAACAAGTGCAATTCCACGAACTTTTGCGCAAGTTCCCACGACTCCCCCCCTGAACAATTTTTTCTCCCGCTCTAACCTTAAAAAATATTGACGCGGTTTTATGAAAAAACCAATCGTAATTTCTATACACACACCTACACATTCATTTGAATGTCAAGACGTGGTAATGCATAAGTGTAATTCCATAAAATCAATCAAAAGTCGCCTGGAAAAAGTTTTAGTATTAGGCAAACAGAAAATTGAGCAACGGGTTTCAAGTACCATTCCTAAACTATGATGGCATCTCTTTTACTCTTAAGGCTTTAGATGATCGCCTAAAAAACCTGCGACATATACACACATATGTATTCCATTGGTTCTCACGGTCCCCCCTCCCATACGTCTCTTCGACTAAAAGATTTTTTCTCTCACGCTCTAACCAAAAAAATTCCCGGGCTTTTTAATATAAGTTTTTTTCCCCGAAATATTGATTTGCGACCTTCCACACGTGATTTTGCAAGTTCCACATGCATACATGTACTCTAAAATCAGTTGCCACAAGTGATTCTGTATCAGGAGAACAGAAAATTTAGGCGAAATCCCAAGTTTCATAAACATATTTTTGCTCCGTTGTAGTAGTGCTGAGAGAGCTTCTCTCAATTTTACTCTTTACTACATACATACATACTCACATATATATGCATCTGTGTGTATCACGGTTCATATCTACATATGTACATGCATTTATGTAATGTGGCAATAACGCATGCACCGACGGTGTGGCATCCCTAAAGAGGGCAGGCTTGAGGTCGGAGGTTGCCGTCATGGGAGAAAAAGGCAGTCGAGCGTCAGTAGCAGAAGAAGTCGGAAGTAGTCAGTCGAATCAAGTTGCAAGTCGTCAGTTGTTTAAGTTGCCAAAAGTTGTTTAAGTTGCCTACTAAAAGTCGTAAAATATAAATATCCTAAGCTATATATAAACTTAATATAATAAAACTACACAATAATCTACATTTGGGGGCTCAACCCGGTCTAAAACCAAAACACCGCAAACTTTGTGAAATTCTAAGAAAGATTGCTTCATCCAAAAACGCATAAGTGCCAATATGAGCGACGATGAGGGAGCTACATTCTTTGAGGCAGTGGAAGAGAGACAACATCATAGCGGTGTGCAAACTCGAGCACAGTCGCAGCGGCAGAAAAGTAACACCATTAAACAAAATCAGTCTGAACAGATATATAACAAAATAGAATGCAGCGAAAATTCTGGTCAAGGGTGCGACTCAGGAATAAACGAGATGAACAACAATCAGAGTCTGAAGCAGATTATCCAGTTGTTAACACTTAAAATACAGGCGGACGAAATTACTCAGAATACACGAAGCGAACCAAAAATTACAGCAGATAATTTTTCCAAAGTTGTGCCTGAATTCGATGGTGAATGCGTCCCCTGTGGAACATTGGTTTCTAAATTTCGAGCAGAATGCAGACGCGTATGAGCTAACGGAGAAACAAAAGTATGTGCAGGCACGAAGTAAGATGACTAAAACGGCACAATTGTTTTTGGAATCCACTTTTGTAAGTTCTTACGACCAGTTAAAGGCCGCGGTAATAGCAGAATTTCGACGTACAGTGCAAAGCGCAGAAATTCATAAGAAGTTAAAAGAGAGAAAGAAGAAAAGAGATGAAAGCTTTCACGACTACGTTTTGAATATGAAGAAGATTGCTATGCTTGGTAAAGTAGATATGGACTCAGTTATTGGATACATAGTGGATGGCCTAGACATAAAAAAATGAATACAAGTTTAATATGTATGGGTGTAAAACAGAGTACGAGCTAAAGGAAAAATACGACATATATGAACGTAAGTGTGGAAGCGAGATGCAATACAAGCAGCACGGCGTCAGACACAGTCATGGCCAAAATAACATGTCGGCTACAAAAATAAATCGTTGCTTTAATTGTGGTTCGACTGAGCATGTTCGAAAAAATTGCAATGTTGAAACAAAGTGCTTCAAGTGTAATGCTTTCGGGCACATTTCGAAGAATTGCCCCGAAGTACAGTACGTCATCCAGATAGTCAAGGACAAGAGGCGCATAAAAAAGCATTACGATTAATGATGTCCATATCCTTTGCTTGATTGACACGGGTTCTGATGTGTCAATTATATGTCTCTCAACGTTCAATAAAATCAAAAATGTCATCTTGAAGAAATGCTATTCAGAACTTCATGGCTTGGGAAACAAGAAAACACAACCGATTGGTATGTTTATAGCTGCAGTGCAGATTGGCAAAGATGAGGTGCAACAGAAGTTCATAGTTGTTCCCGACGGTCACATTGCTTATGAGGGATTACTAGGATTCGACTTTTTGTCAAAATGTTGCTACGAATGGAATGGAGAGGGCTACATATTTTCGACGGTGTCAGCGCGACCGAATAGCGCTGAAACAAATAAGCTAAGTATATATAACATTGTTGAAACAGAAACTGATGTAAATGCACCTCCACAGTTTAAACAACTCATTCAGACGATGGTGGATGAATACAAACCAGCTCCTCAAGTTGCCAAATGCTCCGTTTTCCTGAAAATTGTACCAGAGGGACAAATGATACCGTTCCGCCATCAGGCCAGTCGTCACCCGCCCGTAGAGTCTGATGCAGTCAAAAAACAGGTTGAAGAATGGCTAACCAAGGATATAGTGCGCAAATCAAACTCGAATTTTGCCAGCAGAGTGGTTGTAGTCAAGAAGAAGGATGGAAATTATCGAGTTTGCGTTGACTTTCGCCAACTCAACAATATGGTACTCAAAGATTGCTTTCCAGTGCCCCTGATGGACGATGTGTTGGAAAAACTGCAAGCGGCAAAGGTGTATACAGTAATGGATTTAGAAAACAGTTTTTTCCATGTTCCAATAGACGAAGAAAGTCGCAAGTTCACAGCATTTGTCACGAAGGAAGGACTTTTTGAATTCAATCGAGCACCATTCGGATTTTGCAATTCGCCAGCGGTCTTCATCCGTTTCATCAGTTCCATATTTCAAGACTTAATCGCTCAAGATATCATGCAACTTTATATGGATGACATTATAATTTATGCTCAGACGAATGAGGATTGCCTTCGGAAACTGAATATTGTGCTCAAGAAAGCTGCTGAGTACAAATTGATTATCAACTGGAAAAAATGCTACTTTCTCCAAAATAAGGTTAATTTTTTGGGCCATACAGTCGAAAACGGTAGAATTCTCCCAGGAAAGGAAAAATCACATACGATTCACAGATTTGTAACACCGAAGAATATAAGAGCAGTTCAGTCCTTTTTAGGACTAACAGGTTTTTTCCGGAAGTTCATAAAAGGTTATGCACACATTGCACGTCCGTTGACTGACCTGTTAAAGAAAGATGTCGTTTTCAAATTTGAGACTGCTGAGCTAAACGCGTTCAACAAATTAAAGGATTCACTGTCCCATGAGCCAATTTTGAAAATATACTGCAGAGGTGCGCTTACAGAACTTCATACAGATGCATCCAAAGATGGCTTCGGCGCAGCATTGCTTCAGAAGTTCGAACAGCAGTTACACCCGATATTTTTCTGGAGTAAAAAAGACTTCGGCGAGTGATTCGAAACGACACAGCTATATACTGGAAGTTAAAGCCGCTTATCTTGCCGTTCAGAAGTTCCGACACTACCTTCTTGGTACGCCCTTTAAGTTGGTGACAGACTGCACCGCGTTCACGCAAACAATTAAAAAGAAGGATGTGCCACGCGAAGTTGCACAGTGGATATTACACCTTCAGGATTTTGATTTTCAGGTCGAACATCGATCTGCAGAAAAAATGAAACATGTCGATTGTTTAAGTCGATATCCCATCGATGTATTGCCCATTTCGTCGGAAATCTCAGCTCGCATGAAAGTTGCGCAACAAAAGGATCCTTACATAAAAGCAGTACTGGAAATTATTAAATCTCAACCATATGATGACTTCAAACTTAAAGGTGAAATATTGTACAAAGTCGTTGAAGGAAATGATTTACTGGTTTTACCCAAAGCAATGGAGCGAGAAATAATCACAGATAGTCATAATGTTGGACACTTTGCGCTACAGAAAACAATTCACGCTCTTCAACAGCAATTCTGGATTCCACATGTCGAAAACAAAGTAAAACAAATCATAGACAATTGCATTTCTTGTATCATCAGCAATAAGAAACTAGGAAAACAGGAGGGATATCTGCACTGTATTGAAAAAAGGGGACAGACCATTACACACTCTGCATGTTGACCACCTTGGACCTATGGACTCATCGGCAAAACAGTACAAGTTTATATTCGCTGTAGTCGATGCTTTCTCAAAATTTGTATGGCTATTCAACACTAAAAGTACAGGAACAGAAGAAGTTTTAAAAAAACTTGAGGAGTGGTCGAACGTTTTTGGACAACCCCACCGCATAGTGAGCGACAGAGGAAGTGCATTTACATCAAACGCCTTTGTTGACTACATGGAACAGAATGGAATCGAGCACGTATTGACAACAACTGGAGTGGCCAGGGGTAATGGTCAGATAGAGCGGGTAAACAGGGTTATTCTTTCGATGATTTGCAAGCTGTCGGCTGAGGATCCCTCAAAATGGTATAAATTCGTGGCTCAAGTCCAAAGAGCTATAAATTCGCATGTACACTGCTCAACGAAAAAAACCCCGTTTCAGTTAATGTTTGGAGTAGAGATGCAGAACAAATCAAACGACAAAATTTTATCTATGTTGGAACAGGAGCTTATTGAAAATTTTGAAAACGACAGGATGCAAATGCGTGTGGAAGCAAAGAGCCAAATAGAACAAGCACAAAAAAATTTATAAGCAGAACCATGACAAAAAACGCAAAGACGATCGTAAATACCAGCTGGGCGACCTGGTCGCAATAAAACGTACTCAGTTTGTTGCTGGTAGAAAACTAGCAACCACTTTTCTGGGACCATATGAAGTAGTTAACATCAAGCGCAACAGCCGATATGAAGTGAGAAAAGCTGCTCAGGTAGAAGGTCCCACAACAACTTCAACAAGTTCAGACAATATGAAACTCTGGAAGTACGTCGAGACCAACGAAGAACTTTTGTCGTCTGGGTCAGACGACGAGGATCAGGATGACCGAATGTAATGTGGCAATAACGCATGCACCGACGGTGTGGCATCCCTAAAGAGGGCAGGCTTGAGGTCGGAGGTTGCCGTCATGGGAGAAAAGGCAGTCGAGCGTCAGTAGCAGAAGAAGTCGGAAGTAGTCAGTCGAATCAAGTTGCAAGTCGTCAGTTGTTTAAGTTGCCAAAAGTTGTTTAAGTTGCCTACTAAAAGTCGTAAAATATAAATATCCTAAGCTATATATAAACTTAATATAATAAAACTACACAATAATCTACATTTATATATGTCAATTTAATCATAAGAACTAATCCATTTGCAGAAGTGCACTTGCTTCTTTATTTTTTGCCAGAACTAAAAAGTTTCACTTGACCAGCTTACGAACATGCATGAACACGATCGTATACACAACGCAAGCGCAAGCCCTATTCACTCCCACAAGTTTCGTTTTCTGCACAAAAACAACAAAGGCTATATTCAGCACACTTCCTCTTAAATTTTAATCTTTCTCTAATTTATACATACATACATATGTTATATATATATACATGTATATTTTATATGTAAATGTATAAATAAGTAAAATTAAATTGAAGTATGGAGACATGAATATATCGACTCGGCTTAATACATAATATGTAAACTTTATTGAGTTATTTCAATGCGTTACAAAATCCCAATCAATTTAATTCAGAAATAATAAAAATTTAATAAAAGCAAAAAAAGTACAAGGATCAGCAAAATACACTTTTATGCATATGCCGCCAGGTTGCAGATTTGAACCCATAGTTCGTTCATTAAGTTCCGGATCCGATATCTACCCACTTCACCACCAAAGCGTTGAAGTTGTTCTTAGCTAATAGCTATTTTGGCATATGTATGTATATCGCAAGCGCAGTGTATTGTTTAAATCAATGGAAATACATACATACATACTTCTGTCTCACACATGAGAACATTAATAGAAATTGATTTTATTTGCGATTTCATTTAATTGATTTGAATTTTAATAAATAGCCGTTTTGGTTTTAACTTGGTGTACAGGTACAAATTAAATTTGAAAGCTGGGAAAAAAACATATTTATACATACATATATATTTTTCATTCGCTCCCGCGGGATTCGAACCTGGGTCATGGCAAAATAAGAGCTTGTCTGTCTACGAAAGCACTCGTTTTGCCATGACCTGGGTCACATACGTACATACATACATACTTACATATATACAAGCATACACATACGCACATGTCTCAAAAACAAATGCTTAATGCTTGACAGTACACACACTAGAACAAAACGATTATACGAACATATGTATATCTCCGATATTTATTGTCTGATTTCGAATAAATTGGGTCAGATAATGCATTTTGCCCACATTGTGTGTCCTTTAAAAGTGCTTTAGTAATTAGTTTTTTTTTTAAATGATGGGCGGAAGGGGGCGTGGCAAAAATTTTAAACTATCTTAATTTGCGTAGGCACTAAACAAAAGTTCGAACACCCTCGAAATCGCAATCAATTCAGAACAAAATTTCCCTTTACATGCAGCACCAGCGAACGCATGCTATCTCGCTCTTTCTTATCTGCCATGTCGCCTCGGCAATTCAGTACAAAATGCAAATGGCTATATCTCCGATGTTTATTGTCCGATTTGAACGAAATTTAGTGAGTTAGTGCAGTTTGACTATATATATATGAATTGGATATCTTTAATACAGCTCTTGTAAATTCATTTTAAAATTTTATTTTTTCATTTGCGGGGGCGGAAGTGGGCGTGGCTAAAATTGAAAGAAACTTGACCTGTGTAGACACTAGACGGATGTCCACACAAAATTTGGTAGCTCTAGCTCTTATAGTCTCTGAGATCGAGGTGTTCATACGGACAGTAGGACGGACAGACGGACATGTCTCAATCGACTCGGCTGTTGATGCTGATCAAGAATATATATACTTTATGGGGTCGGAAATGCTTCCTTCTGCCTGTTACATACATTTTAGCGACTTTGATATACCCTTTTACCCTATGGGTACAGGGTATAAAAATAAAACATAATAATGAATAAATAAAGTGAATAAAAATTCAAATTGAAATGAAAATGAATATATGCACAGGTAAAATGAAAGTAAAAACAAAGAAAAAGAGGAAAAAATTATTTCTGTCTAGTGTGTGGTGGAACAAGTGTAAAACAATTTAAACAAATATTAACAATTTAAAACAAATTCTGTTGAATAAATAAAAAAACCTTTTCCAAATTCATCGCTAAAAAGTGACATGTTAAAAGCAAAAAATTTAAACAAAATCATGCATAAACGCATACAATAAAATTAATAAATCATGCGATAAAAGACGATAAAAGACGGTTCGACTTCGATGTTAGTGCGACAGAAAAGTTGGCAACAGTTGTAGACATACTCAGAAACACACAACATGTATGACAATACAGTTTGAAGTTGCAACAATTGGGTTTATATTTCAGGGCGACTTATAAATCCAAGCAGC
Organism: Drosophila saltans; assembly: GCA_018903575.1. Classification (NCBI taxonomy): domain Eukaryota; kingdom Metazoa; phylum Arthropoda; class Insecta; order Diptera; family Drosophilidae; genus Drosophila; species Drosophila saltans. The sequence goes on along the minus strand of JAEIGH010000184.1, from coordinate 10,678 downwards.
CAAAATACTTACATACAGTTTGGCAAGAAAGTGTTTACGCTATAGAAAATTTCTAAGTTTTTTGCTTTAAGTTAAAAAAAAAACAATTCATCTATGTTTTTTTGAACTTTTTTTAATTAAATTATGTTAATTAAATTATATTATTTTAAAATAGTAAAAAAAAAACCAAAAATATGTTTGCAACAACAACAAAAAAAACAAAAACTAAATAAGGCACAAAATTCCACTGCCAAGAAAGTGTTTACACTTCTTCAATTTTCACATTCTGTGTTAGAAGTAATAATGTTAGTATTTTGTGTGGCCTCCATTGGCATCCATAACTGCTCCCAGACGTCTTTTCATCGATTTGACCAGATTTGCAACATATTCAACTGGAATTTTAAGCCACTCCTCCATGACAGCTGCTTTAAGGTCATTTTTGTTTTTTGGATGACGCTTGGCGACACGCTTTTTGAGATAGGCCCATAAATTCTCAATAGGGTTCAAATCTGGGCTCTGGGCAGGGGTATCCAACACTTTTTTGCAATTATAAAGGAGCCAGCACCTCACATTGTTGGCCTTGTGTTTAGGGTCATTATCTTGGTAAAATTTGAAATTTGGTTTTCCATCAATATAAAAATCAAATTTGGTCGCACTGCCTACCAAGTGTGTCCGCAAAATGTCCAAATATTGATTGGCATCCATCGTGTTCTCAATGAAACACAATTGACCAACACCTTTACTCGATATACACCCCCCAAACCATCACCGACAGCTTTCCGAATTTTACGGTGGGTATGATATTTTGTCTTTCGAGGGCTTTTAGAGGTTTTCTCCATACTCTACTGGGTCCATCATTGTAGTAAAGCATTATTTTAGACTCGTCGCAAAAGATTACATCATCCCAATAAGTCTCGGGCTGTCCTCCGTGCATCCTGGCAAAATTTATGCGCTTTGAAATGTTTTCTGCCGACATCAGTGGCTTTTTACGGGCGACGCGCGATGAAAAGTCGTGTCTTTTCAGGGATTGCCGGACTGATTCTCGTGAAACATGTATGTCGCACTCCTCCTGCAGTTCACTAGCAAGGGTCCTGGTCGAAGTTGTGGGTTTTTGGGTGATTTTTCGCACTATTAGACGCTCGGCCCTTGGAGTAATCTTTCGAGGCCTTCCACTTGCAGGCTTTGCCTCTAGTCTTCCCTCCTCTTTAGCGCGGTGTAAAACATTGTAAATTGTTTTTTTAGTAACAGCAAACATCTGGGCAATTTCGGAGGCTGTTTTACCAATGGTGTGGTTAAAATAAATTAACTGTGCCATCTCAAAAGATATGCGTTTGCCTGGCATTTTTGATTTTTCTAAAGCTGCCGTGATATTCAACCTTTTCGTCAACTAATAACAAAATTACGCAGAAATTTGCATCACTTATAAGTGTACGCACTAAATACTCAAAATTAACGGTAAACGGACGAAGAGAGGACAAAATAGAACATAAAAAGCGAGAAGTGTAAACACTTTCTTGGCAGTGGAATTTTGTGCCTTGTTTAGTTTTCCTTTTGTTTTTTGTTGTTGCAAACATATTTTTGTTTTTTTATTCGCTATTCTGCAAGAATGTTGTTCAATAAACATAATTTGTTTAAAAAAATTTATAAAAAATATATAATAAATCGTGTTTTTTCAACTTAGAGCAAAAAAACTTAAAATTTTTCCATAGTGTAAACACTTTCTTGCCAAACTGTATATGTCTGACAATGAATAATATCAAAGTGTTTGTGTGCGTTATGAGTCCACGTCAAACATGCTACGGTTCGTTTTCGATGTCAGTGCGACAGAAAAGTTGACGGCAGTTGTGGACATACTCAGAAACACACAACATGTATGATAAAACAGTTTGAAATCGCTGCAATGGGTCTATATTTCAGGGCGACTTATAAATCCAAGCGGCCAAAGAATAAAAAAAATATATAAAAATAAAATATCTACATATATGTCTGATTATAAATAAATTATAAATAAAAAAAAAAAGAGAATTATAAAATATTTTCAAATGGTTGTATTTATTCGATTTGGTATTTCAGGGCGACTTACCAAATCGAAGACAATCAAAAATACCTATGAAAAATAAAAATAAATATAAAACAAAGAATAATTTAATAAAAAAAATATCAAAGAAGCTAACTTCGGCTCTGCCAAAGTTTGTATACCCTTGCAGCTTCATTGTTTTACTATTTAATTTAAAAACAAAATTTTTAAAGTAATTGAAGAGAAAACTCAACTAAAAATTTTCCCGAATTCACCGAGATTCGAATCCACCAAACACCGAACCATCGTGCGACCGATCTTTACGTACTACGTCACCACCCTCACTTAACTCACTTAAGCTAGTTCGACATACATATATGTACATATAGCAAACGCATGGCATCTCACTCTTTAAATTTCGTTCTGTGCAGCAACACAACGCAAATGTTTCTGTCTCTCTCACACACCGCGTGGTGACCAATTTTTGCATATGTATGTATGTGTGTGTGTGATTGCTTGGAATTTGTTTTTGTTTCTTTGCTGCCAAAGAAAACTGCTTATTTTACTCGAGGTACCTCCACGTTTTAGTTAATAGCTCCGGTGATAATTATCCGATCCGACTAATTTTTAAACTTTACCTGCTCAATTGATTGAGGAACTTAACTTTTCATGTTTCAACCATGTAGCTTAAAATTTAAGCTCGAAAACGTCTGGCTAAACAGACAGACGGACAGACGGACAGACGGACATGTCTCAATCGACTCGGCTATTGATGCTGATCAAGAATATATATACTTTATGGGGTCGGAAACGTATATTTCTATGCGTTACAAACATCTGACCAATTTTATAATACCCTCTGCAAGGGTATAAAAAGAGAAAAACGAATGAAATATTTTCAAATGATTGTATTTATTTGATTTGGTATTTCAGGGCGACTTACCAAATCGAAGATACAAAAAAAAAAAAGAAAATATAATAAATAAAACCCATTTTCAAGTGATTGTGCTTGTTTGGTTTGGTATATCAGGGCGACTTACCAAGCCGAAGACAATAAAATAAAAAAAAAGGATTAAAATTATTATCATGCAATATTTATGTGTTTAAATTTTGATTTCAACAATTTACTAATTACATTTATCTCTACAGATAAATTTTACAACCATTAACTCGTTCCACCATACACAGAAATCCATTTATTTTTTAAGTATCACTAAGAACAAAAAATACAATAGCACATAACACAACAAAACATTAATTAATATAAGACACACACATATATATATAAGTTTACAAACCAATAATCACCCAATTCCTGATATACAACAAAAAACAAAAAGAGTAAGAAATCATTAGTAGTCACTGCTAGGTGTAAATGGCAACATTGAAAAGGGTAAAAAACTTAATTCCAAATACTAGGAGCAGAACTCGCCTTAGTAATAGCTTATCTGATATTAGAGAAGACCAACCAGTAGTCAGACTGGAAGACATTACACCCATGACATCAGCCCTTAGCCAAGGGGATACAATCTGTTGGTGTAAATGCATGCTTAAAATACAAACTATGAATTTCTTACAGTAAAGACCAATGCAGGCTTTGCTTAGAATAGAATTAACCCCTACATATTTTCATATACACTGTACTCACACCATATTTTCATACAACACAAAATTGTCCCCCACATTATGTTCACACACACAATCACATTTTCACTATGAATAAGACCCCCAAATGTATATACATGTGACCCCCTAGATCCTAGAATCGTGTATATAAACTCGACCTTTTTCTTAATAAAATCAGTATTCAAGCAACTCTTGTCTAATCACTACTCTGCAATCAACGGGTGAGCATCGCTGTGTCTTTGGCCCCCATTTGCATGATCTCTCCGAAGTCCACCCAATTTCAAGTGTTGGTTGCGACAGCCCTATGTCACTAGTTTATGTTCTAGAGGCAAACATTTTTATAAATAATAAAATTATAAAATTCAATAACATTTTGGTGACCCCGACTTTGGCGTTCCCAATTTAAAAAAATAAAACATTTTGGTGTAATAGTCAAAGTGTGAGAATTTTGTCAACTCAGACTAATTTTCTCAATAACACGCATATAAGGAATTTTGGTCAACTTGTCGATCATTTCCTTTTTTAATACAACGCTTTGGAAAATATTGATATTCCTTACCGAGGGCACGGTTTTGCAGGTTAGCAACAATCCGGGGTCCCGACATTTACGAAGCAATTGATTAATTTGGATATCATTGCATTTGTGCATATCATTTATGTCAACTTGGCGACGGTATTGCACACCATAACAAAAAACTACATCTGCTTGTGAGACAACTGACTGTGTCAGCACTTTGTCACCTAGTCAATTTGGCGACTAGAATCACAGCGGAAAAAAGTACATTTGAGTCAACTTGGCGACTATTAGTGTACAACAGGTCAATTTGGCGACCATAAAATCTTCTGTTTGTCGGACAACTGAAATTATCAGCACTTTGTCACCTAGCCAATTTGAGGACTAGAACGACAGCAGAGTATAATCGGAAAACTCCAAATTTGGACAAGGCGTACCCAATCAATTGAACCATTTGGTCAACACGGCGACCAAGCAGGCGAAGGATTTCTATTATCCAATATTTACATATATACATTTAAATTAAATAAGATAAAAAATTTTAAAACTTTATACTTGTTGTTCAATTTAACATTATTTACTAGTACTTTGATCACTAATCGGTGCGAGTCGGAGCGTACCTTGTCAATTGACTAATAAATATACTTCCAACGGATCAAAGTACATAAAGTAAAATGGATAAAATATACGAACAACAGTTTGAGCGAGGTGAAGAGATTCAAAATGTCATCAGAAATGTCAAAAAGGACTCTGCCTCAAGAAAGTCAAAAGTTCTCTATTATGATAATAAAATTGAGACGATTGAGGATCTATGGGATGAATTTGACAAAGCCCACACTGATTTATTGGAATCGTTGGGATACGAGCCATCCGGTCACGATTACTTCAAAAAGGAATATTATTCAAAATTAAAAGAATTAACAGAAGAAGTAAAAAAGGACTGGAAACTACAAAGGGCAAAAATTGAAGAAAGCAAATTGGCCCATCAAAAAGATGAAGATCGCATTAACATTCAACCATTGATCAGAAAGCAAGCCGCTATGCTAGCAACACTTTCCAGGACAATAAAGCAAATAATTCCTGAAGAAAAAATGAACTACAAAACAGTTATAGAAAATTTATGGCAGCAGATAGAACAACTGCACTATGAGATGTATAAACTTGCAGTAGATCCAGTCGAAGCTGGATATAATTTGGAAACATTCATAATGGCAGAAAATGCGATACTGAAATTTTGTGTCCCACCTGCACATGATGTGACAACGTCGTCACTACAATTGCCAAAAATTTCAATTCCTAAATTTGATGGAAATTATTTGAAATGGCAACAATTTCATGACATTTTTAAGAAAATGGTTCATGAATCAAACATACCCGCTGTACAAAAGATGTGGTATTTAAAAGCAAATTTATCAGGGGATGCCGAAAGATTAATTAGGCACCTTGAATTACCAGAACTCAATTATGACACTGCATGGAAAAAGTTGCAAGAACGATTTAACAATAAACGGGTCTTGGATACAGCAAATGGCAACAATTTCATGACATTTTTAAGAAAATGGTTCATGAATCAAACATACCCGCTGTACAAAAGATGTGGTATTTAAAAGCAAATTTATCAGGGGATGCCGAAAGATTAATTAGGCACCTTGAATTACCAGAAGTCAATTATGACACTGCATGGAAAATGTTGCAAGAACGATTTAACAATAAACGGGTCTTGGATACAGCAGTTTTCGAAAAATTATTTGATCATCCAAACATTGGAAACGACGCCCTGTCAATAAAGAATCTTCATGATAATATTCATGAATCGTTACAAGCCTTAAAGAATATAGGCATTGACACGGAAACTTGGGATCCTATTATAATTTTCCATATGACAAGAAAATTGGATAGACTTACCCACACTCTATATGAACAATCCCTTTCCAATACAAGGGAATTGCAGATAACCAAAGAATTCCTTGCATTTTTGGAGCAACGTTTCCTTGCCCTAGAGGCGATTGGTACCAAGCAGTCCAGGGAAAAGCAAAAAGTATGTGCATCAGCGTCTGGCACAAACTCATCTTCATGTCCGTTCTGCAGTAAGTTAAATCACAAACTGTTTCAGTGTGATAAATTCAAAACTAAATCTGCAGCAGAACGGTTAAACTGGGTACAGAGACAGAGAATGTGTGTCAATTGTTTTAAAACCGACCACATGTCAAAGGCTTGTACCTGGAAGGGATGTTTGAAATGCGATAAAAAACACAATACATTGTTACATTTGGGAAACAACAACTTGAAACCAAATGTAACAACAACGGCCTCAGCTGCGTCCACATATGGAAGCAATAAAAATTATACCCTACTGGCGACAGCCAGGGTAATTGTTAAAGGAACCAATGAGCGAGAAGGAGAATTTCGTGCGCTCTTAGACAGTGGCTCCCAAGTCAATCTAATCTCAGAGAGACTAGTAAAACAATTATCTTTAAAAATAGAAAAGGCATCGCTAAGAATTGAAGGAGTAGGAGGACAACCACAACTCAGCAGCTCAAGAGTAAATGTACTTGTGAAATCAAAATACACCGATTTCAGTACAAGAATCGAGGCCTTTGTTTTACCGCACATTGTTGACCTGCCTACCTCTAGCGGATCCCAACTTTTACAAAACAAGTAAAATCGATTTATTACTAGGTGCAGATCACCATTTCTCAATATTATTACCGGGACAAATAAAACAAAATAGTAGTCCAGTTCTTCAAAATTCAGAATTTGGTTGGATCATAGCTCACCTGCCACTTGTATGGTGCCTTCCAAGTCTGATGAACTGTTCTGGAAATTGGATACCCTGAAACCAGCAAGATCATACAAAAGTCCAGAGGAAGAATATTGCGAAAAGCAGTTCTTGAACAAGTTACAAAAAACCGCAGATGGACTGCCATTTGCTGAAGACTCTTCATCCCTGGGGGAGTCTTGTGATGTGGCTGTTAGAAGATTAGAAGAACAGCTTAGACACATGAAGGAAGTGTTGCCCAAAAAATTAACAAGGCGGCATCATTGTGTACTCAAACCTGACATTACCACAACCAAATTAAGAGTGGTATTGGATGCCTCGTCAGGAAAATCTGTGAATATCTTGTATCCAGAACCAGGTGAAAAACTTGATGATCAACTTGATGACGACGACGCCGATGATTCCCAAGAAGACGGGCTTAAGTATGCTACAACAAGGCAAAGCCCAAAAAGACGAATCTTAGCATCGTTACCTCTAACGTTATTAATGATGTTGCTATTGTTACCATTGGCATTGGCCCAATCAGTAAATGTGACCCAATTTGATGCCAAACCTGGCATTTACTATGAAAAAATTGGAACGTCCAGATTTGCTGTAGCTGACTGGACAATCATTGCGTATTATAATTTGGATCCTTATTGGGACGATATGAACACATTTTCTTTCGGAATAAAAAAGATTGGGGAAATGTCTTCCCGATTAAAACCAAGTCAAGCCTGTTCTGCAATGTACAAACATTTCCAACATGTGGAAGAGGAACTGAGAATGGAAAACGATCTCTTGCACATAGGACGAAATCGTAGAACGTAGAGCAATCAGAGATTGCCCATGTACTCACTGACGTTCATCATGACCAAATTAGCCCGTTGTTACTCTCGCCTAAACAACTTGAACAACACTTAAAAGAGTTAAAAAATCATCTTCCAGGACACATACTTCCTGCCACAGACGATGATGTTCTACAACTGTATAAAATGATGAAGGCAGAAGGGAGCATTGTAAAGAAGCGCGTAATATTCAAAGTAACGCTACCATTGCTCTCAGCACAAGTATTTGAGATATACAATCTAGTTCCTATACCAGCAATCAGCAATAAAGGAATTATGACGATGGATATTCAAATTCCCATGATAGCGGTCAATAAGCACAGAGATCAGTTTCTTGAATTAACAGCAACTGAATTAAAACAATGCCATCAAGTCACAAATGAAGAATTCATATGTCAAAATAAACAATCTGTGTTCTCAATCAACGGTAATTGTGAATTCCAGTTGTTCAACAACAAAACTTCAAATATGTGTCAAATTAAATACACAAACATGACGTTCGTCTGGTTCAATATGTACTACAAGAACCATTGGATTTTTGCTACAATGTCGCCAATGGAGTTATCTGCAGTCTGCGATGACAACAGTTCAAGCATCACCATAAGTCAAGGAGGATTATTAACACTTATTACAACCACCGGCACAATGAATATGTCATATGCCCGGTTTGGGAATTTCTCCACTATGATGATGAACTCAACTAATGAAACGGCTTCTACCAATGTTCAGCTAAGCTACAATGAACTTGACAAACTCAGTAGTCAATTATGGCCCAGATTCAAAATAAAGTTACCATATGACCTAAAATCAAGTCAAGGGCCTATTCAACATCACAACATTGCTTCATACATAGCGCTAATAATATTCATAACATTAGTGCTGCTGTATGTTATCAAAAATCGGTGTATCAACGGAAGACAAGAAGCCAGGATTGCTATTGGCCTTCAACAGATGACCCCTCCCACAACTGGTACCCAGATACCAACTGGTAGTCAACCGACTCAATCTACACATCGACCTGTTGGAAACTACGAAATCAACATTTAAGTAATGTTGAACAGTCGTTCAACGGCCGGGAGTATGTTGGTGTAAATGCATGCTTAAAATACAAACTATGAATTTCTTACAGTAAAGACCAATGCAGGCTTTGCTTAGAATAGAATTAACCCCTACATATTTTCATATACACTGTACTCACACCATATTTTCATACAACACAAAATTGTCCCCCACATTATGTTCACACACACAATCACATTTTCACTATGAATAAGACCCCCAAATGTATATACATGTGACCCCCTAGATCCTAGAATCGTGTATATAAACTCGACCTTTTTCTTAAAAAAATCAGTATTCAAGCAACTCTTGTCTATTCACTACTCTGCAATCAACGGGTGAGCATCGCTGTGTCTTTGGCCCCCATTTGCATGATCTCTCCGAAGTCCACCCAATTTCAAGTGTTGGTTGCGACAGCCCTATGTCACTAGTTTATGTTCTAGAGGCAAACATTTTTATAAATAACAAAATTATAAAATTCAATAACACAATCCATAGAGACATACTGTCTTCACTAAAAATCCCGGATGCAATCAGGTTTTTACCATCCTATAATGGAAATCCCAAAACCTTAGGAGAATTTATTAGCAATGTTGAAGAGATTCTCCTCCTTATAAGAGGAACAGTTAAAACTCCATATGGGCAGATGTTGCTTAGGGCTATCAGGAATAAAATTGAGGGCGCAGCAAATGAAGCCATTATAGATGCTGGAGCAGGTTTAGTCTGGGACGAAATAAAAGAAGCTCTCATTCAGAGCTGTTCGGACAGTAGGGACGAACCGACCCTTATGTATGAACTACATAACTTTGGGCAAGGCTCCTTGACCGCTACGCCCATTATACGAAAAAGTGTGCGAAATCAAATTGGCACTATTTAGATTGACAGAAACTAGGGAATCAGAACCCCTTCTCATTAAAACAAAAAAGAACTATTCGCAGATATCTGCCTAAATTCATTCCTTTCCGGAATTAGGGGACCGTTTCGATAGTATTAACGACTCGAACAGACGTTTCACAAACAGGAACGACAGGAACGCCTTTAATTCAAGAAGATACAATAGAAACAATTTGGCAATTATTCTTCTGGACGTTGACGCGTACAATGCGCAGTACGTTCAAGTGGTCCAAGCGACACCAGGACAAAGCCTGTTACGCGCGAACCCTGCAAAAACGAAGTCGCGTGGACAACGGACGACAACTAAAATAATAATTAAGACTAACTACTAGATAGATAACTTAAAATAGTAGTTTTTAGAATAGTTATAGAGAACTCTGATCCGATTACAGAATAAAGGCGGTTGTAGTCGGAACAGAGAACTCGGAAAGGTTCATGCAAAGAATAGTTAGAAGTACAGCGTGTTAAAGTTAAAGGGACATAATTTCGGGTTAGTCTACAAGGTACAGATAGATTGACCTGATTAAGTAAATTAGGACAATCTATTTGTCCATTTAGAAGCTTATGAATAAACAAAGTACCAAGCATTACTCTACGATTAAGTAAGGAGGGTAGGTTAATTAGAAGAAGTCTTTTAGAATAAAAGGGCAGGTTAACATTTCGATCCCAGTTTAAACCACGAAGAGCAAAAATTAGAAACTGTTTTTGAACAGATTCAATTTTAACTTGGTGTGATCCATATTGTGGAGACCAAACACATGATCCATACTCCAAAATGGGGCGGACCAGTGAAATAAAAAGAGTTTTGGTTGTGTAAGGATCGTCAAATTCTTCCGACCATCGCTTAACGAAACCAAGACAACTCATGGCTTTATTGACAGTGATATTAATATGACGAGTAAAATTTAATTTGTGGTCCATGAGTACACCCAAATCACTAATCTCGTTCAAACGTTCAAGTGGGGGTATAATTGAGATAATAT